>OZ026848.1:2988855-3588855 GCA_964023205.1 Lutraria lutraria
ATCCACTCGGTAGAAAAGTGACAAACCTTTTCCACAGGGAATAAACAATGAGTTAATGTTTGATATTAAGCCAAAGAATGTTGAGTTAGAGAATGTTGTGGTAACGTTTATATGTTAAAGAAACGCATAAAATGGTTCGATGACGTAAGCCACGTCAACACAACTTGTTACGTACGTTGATTTAAAGTTTATTGCAGCAACGCACTTATGCGTTAAAAATGTTTGTGTTTTCGAATTATCGAAGACAGTACCATGAATGCAAATGCTCGTGCCAAAACAAACAACTTGCGACTACTTTTAACCCCCGCACCAGTTGAGCAGAATTCTAGTTATATCCCCATATAGTTATGAAATATATGGGGGTCATATTAGATTCATGCTTGTCGGTCCATGCGTCTGTAGACACAATTTTGTCCGGACAATTTCTCAGCAACTACTTACAGGATTTCAATGAAACTTCACAAAAGTGATCAGTAGTAAGCCTAGTTGTGCATGCTTAAATCATTTTTCGTTTGGATTGAGTTATATCCCTTTGTTGTTTTTATACTGTATATACAATAGGCAAAATTTGTCCGGACTATTTGTCATTAACTACTGACAGGAATTCAATGAAACTTCACAGAAGTGATAAGTAGTTATGCATACATTAAGCTTGTCTTGGTTGGTCAAATTTTCACTACGTTATGGCCCTTTGTTGTTTTTTATGCAGTGTATATACCATATCTCAGTAACTACTCATAAGAATTCAATGATACTTCACAGAAGTTATAAAAAGTCCACAATAGGTTTTGTCCAAGTAAATTTTAATGAGTTATGGCACTTTTTTATATAATGACTGTTTAGAAACTGGTCAGGATATTTCTAAGCAACAATTTGCAGGTATCAAAAAATGAAATGCATTATATTTCCCTCTGTAAAATGTAACAATAACTGTGTCAAGGCCGCATCTGGGGGTATTCATCACCTTTAGTGATAGTTCTAGTTTTTCTAGCTATTAACAATGTTTAATTTTAACACCTCCTGCACACTGTATACGAAAATGTTGTTTTAAGTCCCTCAGTAATGCATATAATTTATAGTTGTCTTAATTGTTTATCATCATTTTTACGTTAACATCGTTGGAGACATCGTTATGTTCGTCTTATTAAGTCATCGTCTAGTTATTTTATGTTTCGTATAGATTTTTTATAGCTGTCAAACTTAAATGTGACGTAGATAAATAGACGTCAAGTTCGCATTATGATAACAAATAAATGCATTTGGCTAACATGTAATTTGTTTGCTGCATTTTTCTGTTTGTAAGACTGAACTAACTTGTGTTTTAATATTTTGCTCTATTTGAAATATAATTAAGAAACTATATTAAAGCCTGGGGTTAGTGTCGGTTCCCTATTATTGACCACAATACATTCTCTTGTCTACTTGAATGAAATTACTTTGGGTCTAGGATAATGCAAGGAAAGGGTCTCGATCACTTTATATATTCAAAAACACGAAGCGTCACGAGGCTATACTGCTTATTAAACTATTAGCTTAAATTAGCATTGTTATAGTTAATGATACGTTTTTTTAAGTATTTAGCGATGAAAAAATATATTTATTCATTTTTTCATACAATAATTAGTGTTTTAGCTTACACACACGAGCGTAGTTCGTGTCGCTATTCTGGGCCGATGTGGACCAATATGATAATTTTAGATAGCAAAAAAGGTTTTAAGTAAATGGTGTCATTATTAGCACTATTGTTTTTAATCTTATTTCATTTATTCTTAGTTTTTAACAATTTTTTTATTTGTTGCATTTTTTTGTGTGTGTGATTCTATTTCTCTTATAGCTCAATATTGAGTGGCATTATACCTTTTTTTACATTGTATTGTTCTCTTTATATTTATGTATAATAAAGATATATGTCGTGGTATGAGTTATTTCTCAATATTATATGCCCACGTGACTATAAAAGCGCGCAACGTGCTTGCCTCGAGAGAGGAGTGGTGGAGCAAGTTATGCGGAACGCCTCGGTGGGTATAAAACCTGGTGCGCGACCAGTTAGAAATCAATTAGCGGTGTCTTCTTCTACACTTTCATATTCTTAGTCAACATTGGATTGGTATCAATAAAGGTATTTTAACAACGATTTATTCAAAACATATTTATTTAAGAAAAGTATTTCACTTGAAGAAATATTATTTCAAATTTAGAATTGTGCTTTTTAAATTTTGATTTCAGCGACTGGTTTATTATACAATTATTATTATAAATTAGTTCTACAGCTTTTCAGCTTTAATTATCTAAAGTATAATTTACTTTCTTTTAAATGTGAAAGTTTGAAATATTTGAAAGCTATATAATGTACGCTGTTATCGTTATGGTGCTAAAACCTAAATATCTACATTTTATTATGATACTACTGTAATACTGATATCAATATGATATAATAACACAATGAGTGTTAGATACTAAATTAGACAATGGGTATACTCATTTTGTTTAGCAGATACATTTTTACCTTAAAATATTCCATGTTGACACCAATTTTAAAATGATTGATTATTGACATGGTGTCTAGATACATGCTTATGTTACTGTCTTGTGTATATATATCCCCGTTTTTGATAGACGTATATTAAATAGAGTGAACTAGACATAATTAATGTGGTACAACATGTTTAAGAAACATACAATTTGATTGAAAAATATGACTTCCTAACATAACGGAGTTCGTAAGGTACATAACTGTATTATACGCTTAAAACAAGTTTGCATGACGAACTATTGGATCGCCTAAGTCCTCAGGTAACAAATGCATGCGTATCAAAATAAGACAGTAAATATTCCGGACATGTTCGATCTAATTCAGTCTCAAACAAATTGTTCTGTTAAAAAACAACACAAACTATGTTTTCAAACAATCATTTTTTCATGTTTAAACTTTATAAATAGTTCTAGTTGTTTAGTATTCCAAGACACACCAATATACGCACACAGCACTACATAGAGCGTACCACAAACCTCTCAGTTAGACATTTTATTTATGATACTGACTTTTAAAAATTACCTGCATTGCTTTGTGTTAGAACTTATTACAAGAAGTAGTATAACTAATTTCATTTTATCTTCCAGATTACAAGATGTATAAATTCGTATTACTAGCTTGTGTTCTGTTACTCGCCACCGCTGTTGTCATCAATGCTCAAGCGGGTATGGGTATGTACAATAATTATTCTGTCTCATTTTGTAAATTATTAGACAAAAGAGTGTTAAATTTATAAGCATTCTATTCATGACCGTCTCACTGGTACAGTTGTAAGAGAGAATTGTTAAGTTTTGTTAAATGGTTGCTGAATATTTCGAACGAAACGAATCATTTTTATACTCATTACGTCATCACTAAATTTGCATCATGAAACAGTTCGTGCATCGGCAAGAATTCGTAAGCATTTTTGTACTACAAACACTATTCAGAATAAAAAAGAAATGTTATCAAATTAATTTAAAGTCATTAAAACTTTTAGTAATTTATCATCACATTTTTCTGTTTATTTTCAACAAGAAATGGTAGATATACAATTTGTTTTTCCCTTGTGTATTATATGTTAGATGATGTACTTATGTACAAATCTGTAATTAAATTTGCTTTGCCATGTAGGTAAGTATTTTGATATAACTCTTGTACGTGATTGACCTGTGTAGACAATCGCATTTAGTTGTTGTTTATTTACTGCAGAAACCACAATGTGTAAGAACGCATGTTTTGCGCCAATGAGTTGACATTTATATACTACTATTGTACTACGTAATATTTTGCGCACGTTGAAATACTAATTTTATATTATGTTTTGTAATTGTTTATAACCTAAAACATACATTGTACAATAATTTGTCATTGTTTTATTTACTTGTCAGTGTATATATTATGTATTGCATCTTTTTTTACTTGTTTTTGTACGCTAATACTTTATAAGCATGTAAACACATAACAATGTTTCATTATCTCAGTGTACACTATTTTGTATATTAATATGTCCGTCATGTGAGGTCGTTCCCGTCATAACAATAAGAAATGACCAATTATGAAAGAAATATAAAAGATAGACAAACACGGAAAATGTCGTAATTCTTTTTAGGTTGGAATTATGGTCATGCATTGCTTAATCCTCATCGAAGCTTAAAACCAATTGTTTACCTTCATTTTTCAAAATTTTAATGACGTAGATTGTCATGATTGGGCCTTATCTTAAGTAGAACTTTGCTGTTTTTTTTCTGTGGCTTATCCTGGGCATAACTCTTTATTACGGTAGATAATTTAATATCTACCCTTCAACACCCAAAACTAATTGCTGCATTCACGACAATGTTACATACCTTTTCTACCTTGGAAATCAAAATAAACTGAAGCAACTGTTGTATTACAACATGTGCAGTCGAACTTCTAATCAATAGTATATGACCTTTGTTAACATTTACCTTAATTTGGGGGTTTATGTTGATAAACATGTGCCTTTGTGTTTCCGTTGTCCGCAAATGGTCGTTTTACCAGGTGTGAATATAATAATGTTTAATAACGAACATTGTTTCGTAATGATAAAGTAATCCACATTGGTCATCGCAAACGTGACAATGTCAACACATTGTTTGTTGTTTAAATGGGCACATTTTGTTTCATTTACGAGAATAAAATCGCAAATCCACCAATAAAAATTAATTATGTATCTTAAGATACATTGGGATGGTATTATTATGTTTACAAATGACTTATCACAACTTGAAGTTTGTCCATTTGACAAATAGTAAATGCTCGCCGTGAATACATTAACCTTGAATTATTAGTATTTACGTCGGTTTTGTTGCCAACATTGTTATTATTAACACGATGTTTATTGTCCTTTTATGCCCATTATTGACACAAGTAACAATAATAGTGAGATATTACATGTTTAGGCACCGCATTTCCGTCTACACGACCATTTATCTCGGGGACACCAAAGTATAAAGTTCATTTATCGCCTAAGTAATGAGAAATCTCTTTTTTATCCACTGCCCAGTACGTCACATGTAGCTATAGGCTAATGTGTTCTTTGATGGAAATCTTATTTATTTGCATTACACAAATGCAGTATTAATAAATAAAGAAGTAAAACAAAGTATTACATTCCAAAAAGCATTATCTTTAACCATGAGAATTGTTTAACGTTATAAGATACTAGTATACATTGTATAAAATAGATACATAGATCGCACTTTTTGTTTTAAAAATACTGACATACTACTCAATACAAAAATGAAACCTAACAAAGTTAATGGTTTTAAACTTCATAAATTGCTTATTTTTATTTGAATTAGCTATTAACGTTTAAAAAGTTATTCACAAATAATGCCTGATGCACACGAGACTGCAAAGTTACAGGGAATTGCTTATGAACACGCGCCTTTGAACGGTATTAATTCATAACCTGCTGAATTTCCTAAATGGACTTGTTCAACTTTCAGTTTTAAACGGTCCATAATCAATTTAAGGGTCATCACAATGACAATTTAGAAGTTAGTGACGCGACAGTAAAGATCCTAAACTGACTGCAAAGGTGTGCAGGCTGTCCTGGCACCATCCTGTGTCAAAAGCCTTGCAATTTCTGTTCGATTTAGTTTTGTTGTGTGTCTGCGTACATACCAGCATACATATGTGCGTACAGATGGTGAATACGACATTCACGTTGTGTCCAATTATCTACGAAAAATAAAAAAGACGTAGAACGGCCTCGTTTCCAAACCCTTGAATACGATATTACCCCCAAAAAATCTCGAAACTTTAAATGTGCTGTACTTAAAATTGCCACGTAATTTATAGCAAAGAATGTCATGATTGATTACCTATTGCTAAAGGTTTAAATTGATTATATCCTTATAACTCAATGTTTTCAAATAATTGGATGAATGTTACATATCAAAACAGTTCGCGAGACATTTTCTGACAGTTGCAATTACAGACAGTAGTTTTGTTCTACGTGTATTGTTTTGTAAGGGCGTAAACGAATAATTTGCGTTGTTTATTTGCTGTTGTTTAAAGTTAAGTTTTTTTCTTTATACTAGTATGTCACGCGCATACGTGCCTAGCCTACTGAAGTCCTCTGTGACGTTCCTTTTAACATGGTATATTGTATCCAATAATTTAACGAATGCAATACTACCGTCCACACCTGATAAAGAAGTGTTCTATTTTCCAAACAACGCTGTTTGACCTTCATGGAGGTCACTCTGGGTGAGAACGATGCACTACTTGTTTTGAGTGTTCTGTATGTATTCTGCATGTACTAACAATGCCAAAGGTGAGTGCTTTGTATTTATGTTCTGTTTGCTATATAATTATACACATGTACTTATATAACGCTATGAATATTTCAATTGTTATTAAGATAGTTCGAGCATTCAACCAAAAAGATGGCGGACAAGACATTTGCTTTTTCATCCTGCACAAATTTATTTACATCCACTAAGCCTACAAATTTGAAAAAAGTCGGATAGAGTAAGGAACATAAGTTGAGTCCTTGCATTGTCTACGACAAAAACTACAAATTTGTTATACTTCAAAAAGCCATATAAAATGTGGACATAACATAAAGGTGAAAGCTCGAAATATCTTTTGAAAGCATGTTGTCATTTATTCCTAATGTATTCTTCGTATAACGCACTTATACGAGCTATTTATTTAATGACATATCCAAATACAAACTATAACTTACATTTAAATGTTGTGCCATTAGTTCGTCCGCTGAATGTGTGTATTGAATCTGCAATTGTAAGTCAGTTAAATAAATCGCTTATACGTATTAATGTCACATATATGTTGTATTTCGTGTTCTATGTATGGCTGCTTTTGTGAACTTGTTGCTTAATAGTATTCTGCTTTTTATGTCAATAAACACGTACATACATGTACATTGTACCTAAATCACAGAACGCTGGGTATGTTGTTTGAATGGTCATGTAACATAATGCTTCAGAATGAGTATTTTTATAACAACAGTGTGGTTTTGCAATTGTCTCACTTTACGTACGTCATTATCATTAAAGATATACTTATAAACATGGTGATATTTTTCAGCAACAATGTCAGGGACAACACAACAACAAGCTTTTCAGAGACAACGCCCTATGGCGTACCCCTTCTTTCCTATGAATATGAATCAACTCATGTGGCTCTACTTCTTAGATAACGGATTCAACACGTAAACTGAACAGAGATCACGTGATCACTTTCACCTGAGGCGTACCTAATGCCGTTCGTAACATCGTACTTTAGAATAGACACATCATGGCTTGAATTTTTAGCTGGAACCAATGAACATTGTGATTCTTTTCTTTTGTTGAAACAATATCAACAACTTCCAAACAGAGTATCTGCTTATCCTATAAACGATCAACGGACCTATAAAGGTTGTAGCTTTGAATCCATCATTTTCAGTGATTTAAAAAAAATCAATTTCGACTGGTCGTTTCTCTTGTTTTGTATTATTTGTTAGTGTCGTGTCTTAGTTGAATGTATCCAATCCAATTTGCTATACATGTATTTTTGTATTAATCTATCAAGTGTATTCCCATTTTATTTCATTTAAAGTATGATTTTTGTCAAATACAATCGTAAAATTGATGAAAGACGTACTAGGCTGATTAGAATACCGCTGGTGGTTAGAATGTTTTGGTAGTGTCTGTGTTACAAACGATACTGTGGTATTGCATCACATCAGACAAATAAATCATACGTTCATTTATAATAAACATATTATGAGTTGTTATTTTATTTACCTATCAAGTATAGGTTAGAATGCATATTTTGGTGTTCTTACCCAAGTATGCATAGGCCTACTGTCTGTCTCAGTACTCTGCATGCGCAGCGTGTTTTAAGTCATTCAGTTAGAACGACGGTTTTATAATTGAACAATTTAGATATGAACACTAAAACATTTTAAATCTATTCCGCTGATTGGATAAGAAAGTGGGGCGAGCACATAGTTTGTCGTCAGGCATTTTTCCTCTGTGCTTTATCGTCTAGCTATTAGTAGCTATTACGGAACAGCTTCCCCAAATGTGAAATTTGGTCCCGGGTAGGGTATCGATCAGAGAAAGTGATAGTGGGAGACCAGGTCACGAGGTTATAAAACTTGAGATTGATCTCCGAACTCAGTGTTTTCAACACTACGAAAATGTCACGTCCAAAAAAACGTGTTACTTTCATGCGATGAATAATAATAGTTACACAATGTAAAAGTAACTCTGCTGCGCCAAGTCCGCATGTATTGAAGGGACACATACTAGCGAAGCTTTACTTATATAGTTAATTGATAAAATGCTCATTAATCAAGTGATTTCATATTGACTTTGTTATTGGACCAAGGACTGTCGTATTGGCCAGTAGCCGAAGCCAATATGAAAGCACTTGATTAATGAGCATTTTATCAATTAACTATGTATGCTTTACAACTATGATAAGGGGCATTTCAAAGACATTATGATGACGTTTTTCACAATTAGCAGTTCATTGTGGTCTGCTAACACCAGATGTGCTTCAGGAAAATGATGCGCCTTGAAAATGTCTCATAGGGAGCAAACTGCTTTCAGATACGAAACTAGCTTCTGGGGGTATGTGTCGGAACCCTTTTCCAAGATGGCGTCCATTTCTTTGCGTAATATCAATTTTCGTACTGATCCTTCTAAACCAATCAAAATGCTTGAATCTCGTATTGGCTCAGTTTTTCGTATTGACCCTTGTTTCTCATACTGGCCCAGTTAACCTTTATATTGACCTGGTCTCTCTCATATAACACTGGGCATTTATCAAACATCACTACCAATATTACACAGTTAATCAATAACGTATCGTATTTGCCGCCTTCAAAAAATATCATTTACAGCTAAACATACCTATCTTAGTTTTTGTAGACGGTGTCTTTCGTATTGATTTGATGACACGTGAATCATCACATTCAGTAGATCAGTATATTATTAAACATAAACATAACAAAACATCCTATACTGGTGGTCATGGTGACCTTCAATTACAAATAGTATGTATTCTATGACCTTAGATTGGTCATCGTTCATTTCCAAAATAAATATGACACACAAGTATTCTGTCATAATAATTGAATACGTACACCCACGTAGGCCATTTGCGTTGTTTGTAGGAAATATATAACAATAAATACATTAATGATTATATATATATATGCATATTTAGGCGCATAATAAAGAAGAGAAGTAATCCAGACAATATTAACTTAATTTCATATTTTACTACATGTGTCCCATTGAAATGAAAAAACTCGCGTAACATTTTACGCCTAAAAACTTCAAATATGTGGGAAAGACATACTGTTTAACTGGTTTTATTCGCGTTGGTTTTATTTTCGCTAATATTCGCGAATCGAATACCTCGCGAATTCATAAATGCCGCGAATAGTAGTAGTACGCTCTATCAATTTTCATGTCTTTCACAAGAAAAGTATGTTCGTGTTTTAATTGCACGACTATGAGATATTTAAACAAACCCAGGCGTTACTGTTATTAATGCGATTTTCCAAATGCTCTTGTACCTGTATACGATTTCTATGATTAAGGCACGCCAACAACTCAGAACCTGTGAAACCAAGGTTTATAAAGAAACTTCAAAGTAAAGAAAACATGCAAAATATCTTGTGTTTAACACATTGTCATGCTATGCTTGAATATTTCGATATAAAAAACGCGATGTACTTAATCATGTAATTACAAAGAAGAAGAGCGCTACTACATTGAAATGAACAGAACAGAATATAATAAAGGAAGCATGTTCAGCACCGTAGTACGGATGATATACATTGATAATTAATCATTCCAGTTCTCATGTCCCAGCATGATTATGGATAATGGTTTACTAATATGCAGATAAGCAGACAGCATTATCCAGAAATAGGAATTATATGACAATGACAATTTATTACAAAACAGAAAATTTTATAGTGTTCATTCAAGTTGTGTGTAGTATTTCTTTTCTCCTTTTAAATAAGAATACAAGATTATCTACAATGTGCGTGTATACAGTAAAACACGGTTATAGTGTGCTCGAATACACTGAAGACTCGGATAAAGTGAAGAATATATTGCAACCTGCATGAACGGTCACCTCCGAACAACAACCACCTCCCTGTAACAGCCAATATACAAATAACCCAAATTGACGTTTTACTCTATTTTCAGCCTCTCTCAACAACATCCAGCTCCTTTTAACAGTCATTTTGTGTCCTCCGCTTTGGTGACTGTTGTAGGAAGGTTGCGCAGTACATTTTCCGGATCAAGCCTTTCTCTATAACCTTAATTTGGATATATTAGAATATTGAAATATTAATATAAGGAAGTTATATTCGGTTCCTAAGGAATTCACTATAATCTTATTCTATTGAATTTCTTAGTTCAAGAAAACGTAAAGAGCTGCTCTACAGTAATTTGTGTTTAAGTTGTATAAATGACAAGTGCCTTGGAAAGTTATAATCATGCTCAGCATAATTGATCTCCATCAGTTATTTAAGAATTTTCATATTAATAGATATCTTATTTCAAACATAAGGCATAAAACCCAACAGTTTACATACAAATGTAAATGTATATATAATTATGCATCACAGGCATAAACGATATACGTAAATTATATATGAACAAAACGTAGTAATTATTTTTGTATTTTTGATAAATAATTATAAAAGATTGAGAAAATTATTTAGCGGTCGTTTTATGTCAGCTGCACAGAGCATTGTCTCGTAATCTAAAACATTTATGGATATAAACCAGAAGTTGTTCAATTATATTTTCCATTGTCAGATAAAAGAAGTTAGGTATTTTCGAAAATATTAGTCGAAGTATTTCTCTCGAATTGTGTCTAAATGACATTCTAAGACAAATGAAATTCATCTTCAAGAAAATTACAAACTTTGCATTTCCTTTCCGGGTATTTCAGTATGTTTATTCCATCTTCTACTTTGACGATGACTTTACATCTTTTATTTTGATGAGTACATTGACCGTTGTTATGGTGTGGTGACACATTATAACTCTGATTTTATCATAAACCTACTTTTTACGTATCTCCTCCAAATCAAAAGAAACTTAACGAGAACTTATTTTAAGGTTGCCATGGAATCAACTCTCAAATAGGACTATATGTACGTGCGAGTATATGTTTGAACAGTTCTGCCATAGCCTGTTTCCCATATAAGCAGTACTTACAAAGGAAGTTGTCCAATTGGTCGTGGTATGTACATGTACACATTGACTCTGATTTGGAGCACAGGAGTAAAGATTAGATCAACTGTACGCTGTACATATCTGACACATGGTTGTTAAAAGTTTTTTGTAAAGCTGAACAAACAAGATTAACACACAGACAAGTGCTGTAAATGTAAAAAACAATTATTTTTTATATTTCAGCCGGAAGGAGACCCTCGCCAAATCGAGCTTTGTGGGCTATGAGGAGGAACGCGGCCAGGATGGCTTTACTTAGAAGCATGAACACTCAGGACCTCTTATCCTTGATAATTCTACAAGAACTCTTCAACTAGCGAAATTTGATGACAAGAGAAATTGAAGTCAGATAATTTTGAATAGGGTTTTATGTATGTATTGTGTATACCTGCATCCAAATGTCCGACCGCGTATACAGGGTCCCGAAATGAACCGAAAGATAAACATAGATCTATGAGAGCATGTGTACCATTGACATTAGTTAACATTTATGTCTAGTTATGATAATTGGTGAAAGTTATCTGACATTTTAGTCTTATGTCACACCTATAATACTCTTTATCTTTAGTTATTTCTTTAGTTGTTTCATTGCACCCTACGTGATAAATAAAATTATTAGAACAAGAAGTTGTTTACTTTTAGATTTGACTGTGTAACACTATATTACATACATAGTTAATTTCACTCTCTTATATATTCACGAGTTTCTTATTCGTACATGCACCGAATGTATTGCCAACTATGAAGACACAACTCAATCTTGTACTTGGTAAGATTCGATCTTATGACCTTCGGGTTATATACATTGTTTTCTTTCTACCTGAACTTTATACTAATCCTTTACTTATCCAAACAATACAAAAGGTCCTAAAAACAACTATTAAATACATTAATACAGATAAAAAAAAGAACAGCAATGGTTATTATACTCTTGTTGTTTCTAAATCCTGTAAGTGAATCAAATTTACAAACACATTATAATCAAGTGAGAGTTCATTTAATAGACTACGGTCAACAACGGTGTCCAGTGTGGAGTTGTCCGGTAGATTAGGATACATTCCCCGTATTAGATTTAATACACCCTATGGCATAATGTCTCGTTGTACAAGAACAGTGCTCTCATAATTTCTTCCCAGGAGTCGTGCCTTCTTTCTTAGATACTTTCTATTACGCCAAGCATTTTATTGGTAGGTTTTGGCATCTTCCCCATCGAGGACTGCTCATTTGTAGTTACACAAGGGGCGCAAAAACAGTATTTGCATGAATTATTATATGTATCTGTGGAATCAGGATCAGAAGCAGATACACTAGTTTCATCAGCTATCTATCCTGTACTAGTGTTAGCTGTCCTTCTGACCATGACATCTATGTTGCCAGTTGCCAAATCCCTCCTAAACTTATTTCAGACCAGGGTCATCTAAATATAGTAGATGTAAAATATGTAAGGTATGGAAAGTTCATAAGCAGCCACATTATTATGTTTGTTATAAACATGTTAATAACTAAAAGTATTACCCTAAAAGAAAAACAATTTCTCATATTACCTGTCTCAGAAAATCTGCATTTAACAGAAAATGAATTAGAAACAAGATCTTACAAGCCCTATCACCTCCTCTGTATTGTATCCCAATTACACACAGTAATGTGATATTATTTCTAGTTACCAATGGTAACAGCATCACTGTTATACACTTTCTAATTAACTATGTGTGGGATATAAAATTATAGCTTTTGTTTTTCTTTGATAAAATGGAATAAACTACATGTATTATAATAATGGAGGATACAAGTCGAAAGAGGAAGTATTACAAGGATAATCCGAGTGCTGTAAAAAGACGTAATCAAGAAAGAAGAAAAAAACTATGTTGAAGGTAAAATTGGATTTATGTGTGAAAATGAACAAGAGAAACAGGATATTTTAGGCCTTGTAAGAGACATCAAATCGCATTTAGATGATGGAAATCCTAATGTTAATGCAACATCAAAACTATTATTGAGGGAAGTTTTAAGGTCATATAAAACTCGATATATTGCGACTAATGAAACTGAAACCGTAGAACCAAGATTGAAACAACAGGGTGATAGTTATTATGATGCTTCGTTTCAAAGCATTAGTGAATATGACTATGGGGAAGAGCAGTTCTTTCTTACCTCAGCAATCAACATAGAACATTTGACGAAACGTGTACTTAATCACTCAAAAAGTTGCGAGGAACAGCTCATAACATCGTCAACTAATTACTCTGACCATGTGGGTGTCTCAAAATTTATATACAAAAACAAACATATTTTGACATGGAGAAGTAGTCAATACTTGGGACAGATTTATTTAGCTAAACTAATTATGCTTCATGTGTATTTTGGGTCTTGAATGTTACCTAATCAGTTCAATAGAGAATATATCCTCTGCTGCTGGTATAGCCTGTCTTGGAGAAAACTGCATTAATTGTTTTCTAAATACAGCAATGTTGTAAGTGGAATGACCGAGGAAACATGTGATTTTGCAATACAATCAGAATTACAATCGAATCCCAGTGAAAAATATTATTGACATTTTACTGACCCCAGACATAGAACCAGAAGGAATTCATACCACACAGACGTTGTGTGTATAGGAGCAAATACACACCGAGTGCTTAAAACTGTACGTGTAGCCAAAATGCATTATCATCTCAAAAACATGAACTAACAAGTAAGATTACATTGCCTTGACAAAAATGCAAGTGTCAACAAATTTATCAAAACAGAACGGAGTGGAACAACACCAACAAACGACACTTGGCACGGAACAAAATAATCACAATACAAATAAAGAGTGTCTGTTTATGTCCAAAATATAAAGAAGGATCAACTTGGCACCACAAGTTATCAGACAAAGCTGTGGTGGTAAAGAGGAGAGGCTACGATCTAGCATATTAAATATTGTTGAACATTATAAAGGCAACCACAAGAATTGTTATGAAATGTCCAGGTGTAAGACAGACACAAATTATGAAAGCAGTACAATTATTATTACAGACCCAAAAGCTGAAACTTTATTGACAGAAGTTCTGAAAAACATTCAAATCTATAAAATAGCAAATGTTTACGTACATTACATGGATACATACTACGTAGAAAGTTTCATTAATGCATTGTTGCAGTAACATGATAAACGAATAAACTTTTTCTGAAAAAAGCATACAGGTTCAGAACAAACATTGCAACAATTCACTGGAATGAACATGTGAACAGAAAAGTGACCTCAGAGAAAAATATATCTGATCATTTGGCTTCAAGGAGGAAGGTTAAAACATAACTTCTGAAACGGAAAACATACAACTGGTGGTCTGATATATGGCTAAATTTTGTTGACTCTCTGAGAGTAGTGCAGTAAAACGTACCTGCAGACATGCAAAATAAAGGAACTATTGTGATAAATGATCGCTGAAAATTTCGAATGAAGCGAATCATTTTTAGAACCGAAACTACAAACTGTTGCCTTATGGATGGAGCCAGAACAGCCTGCACACCTTTGCAGTCAGACTTGGATCATTGCTGTTGGGTCACTTACTTCTAAATCTTCATTGTAATATCCCTTCAATTGATAATGGACTATTTAACAAGTCCATTCAGGAAAGTCAGCAGGTTATGGTTTCATAATGTTCAAAGGCATGTGGTCCTAAGCAATTCCCTGTAACGTGGCAGTCCTCTGCGCATCAGGCATAAATGGAGAATAACTGGGAAATTTCAACATCGTAAAGCTTAAAACAACATTCTGATTTAAGTTCGTACAAATAGTCATTATATTCAAGTACATTTGGATATTCGTGTTAAGCCGACAGATCTGATTTTGCTGTGAGAAGGTCAACATGCACAAACTGTTAATGGAAATATAGTGATGACGTGAACGAGATTGGTTAAGTATAAGAATTATACGTTTACATGTACATAAAGTGCAGAAAGTTTGGAATGTTTGAATGATCTTGCATAATGCTTGATAACAACAGTTTGTTTAAGTGGTTTTGCAATTGTCTTATACCCCTGTCACACTACACCGCGTTTTCACTGCTTTGGCACGGCATTGTGATCGCAGGAAAAGTCTAATTTGGGGGGGGGGGGGTAAAATTGAGATGTCACTGCGTCCTTACAGCGACCAAGGCGTTGCTACAGAGCTCACATGGCTTTCCATCGCGTTCCTACGGAGTTTTTGTTGGCGATCGTCTGCGTTCTCACGGCGGCGTTCTGCATTTTTCTTGGACGCCATGGGATCGCCGTTGGAACGCGGCCCTAGTGTGACAGGGGTTTTACTTTACGTACGTCATTATCATTAAATATGTGTTTATAAACATGTTGATATTTTTCCACCAACAATAACAGGGACAGCAGAACAAGAAGATTTCCTGAGATATCGCCCGGCATCGCTGGAGAACAGACAGGGACAACACAGCAACAAGGTTTACAGAGACAACAATCGTTGTTTTCTATGAGTAACCTCATGTGGCTCTACTTGTTAAACAACGGATTCAACTTGATGTAAACAGAACAGTTACCACGTGGTAACTTTCACCTGAGGCGTACCGGATGTCGTTCGTAACATCGTGGACACATTGTGACTTGAATTTTTTAGCTAGAACCAATGAACATTTACTTTTTTCTTTTATGGAAACAATATTGTCAACTTTCAAACTTTCTGCTGATCGTATAAACCATCAAACTACTAATAAAGGTCACTTCTTTGAGTGAGTTTGTTTTAGATAAGGTGTATGTAAATATTTAATTTTGACTGGTTGTTTTACTTGTTTTGTGTTTTACTTGTTAAGATCGTATCTAAGTTGAATGTATCCAGTCCAATCTGATATACATGTATTTTAGTATTATTCTATCAAGCGTATTCCCATTTTATTTCATTTAAAGCATGCTTTTTGTCAAATACAATCGTAAAATCGAAGAAACACGTACTAGGCTGCTTTGGTAGTGAACGATATCGTGGTATTGCAATCATACATTGATTTATAATAAACATTTCAAATAAATCATATTATTTGTAATTGTTATATTTACATATCATATACATGTAGGTGTTCTTCGTAAAAATAATGCGGTAGCGACTGTAGCTTACCGATAACGAAGAATAATCAGCTTGGTGTGTTCTTATGTCATTCTGTGGCACTTTGTTTTTGTATACAATTAAACCAGTGAACAATGGAAACCCTTGAGGAATACATAAAGTTGCATTTATTTACACGTGACCTTTTTTCGGGAGTCATTTTGATCTAAATGATCAAATATGTTTTCAAAAGAATTATCTTTATGCGCAGGGTGGCCTTTATGCGCAGGGTGACTTTTATGCCTATGATGGCTTTTATGCGCAGGGTGGCTTTTATTTGGAGGGGGCCGCTAACTTAAGTTTGATTATAATCTTATAGTTATCGAACATCGGGGGTTTTGACTGTTGTAATAAATTGATATATCACCAGACATGAAGACTGTATTCTCAAATGAATGATTTAGCGATTTTATACAGAAAGGTATTGATATAAAAATGAACAGTCAATGGTGTACACGAATTTCAATTGCAGACGAACAATTATTAGCGAAACATATAATAAACCATTATTTAACCTATTTCATTTTTTTCAGCTATCAAAGCCAATCTAAAGCTCTTGGTATTTGAATAAAAGAAAGAAATGAATAATACGTTTTTATACCACCGAGATGATTTGAAAAGCTAAACAATAATAATGAATATGAAAATAATCGATGTATTTCATAAACGTGTGAATTACTGTATTTTCTGTTTTTAACAAAACTTGTCATCTTCACATGATAAAAGAGTAAGTTAAAGTGACATGGATGACATGGATGACATGAATGATCTGAAAGATTACCAATCTGTCTAACTATGTGAGCTCTAGATAGGAGATGAATCGATCTATAAAACGGAAAGAATAAAGCGTGTATCATTCACAGAGCACACTTCGTCCTAACAAGGTGAAGACGATGGGGAAAAATATTTAGTGAAAAATATATTGGATGCGGAGGACATGTAAATTATTTTTTTAGATAGTTTATCAACTGGTATACAGCGAGAAGTGCAGTAAAAGAGAGACAGGACCTCATCAAATACCGAGGGATGATCATTAGGTTCATGGACAAGATCATAATAAATACGAGGGGTGATCATTAAGTTGGTGGACAATATCACAATAAATACGAGGAATGATCATTGAGTTGGTGGACAGAAGCACGTCACATAACGAGGGGTGATCATTAAGTTTGAGGACAGGATCACAACAAATTATGAAGGTCTTTAAAGGAAATGTTGATTAACAGTGAAAACTTACACAACAATCCATAATTGACTTCTGAACTAAAGGTTTCTAAAACACCAAGGACATATACTAGATATCAACTATCACTATTTTAAGAATACGTTTTCAAATTTCCGTAATCATGGCAACGTGGAAGCAAAGAAGTCACAGTGAATCGTAAGTATAACGTATTCTATATACTTTTTAAACTCTTATGCATTTATATTATCTCATTAAAGGAAATAATAGGTAAGGTACGTATTTTTTAAATCACATGTCTTGTGAAAGGAAGTAAAGTTGGAAGGGAATAAAGCGGCGAGGATATGAAGAGCCATGCATTATACTATATATTAACTGATATAATTCGATGCAAAATAGCCGCCAAAATGTGTCAGTAAAAGGTCCGCGAATCTAAATCGATCAGTATGTTATTCCATTACTACTCTTTGGTTCATGCCTCAAAACCAACTCATCAGGACGAGTTCGAAGAGAATTTTACAATAGAAAACATAGAAAAATATGTATTAGATTATTAAATCTACAATTTGAAAGCTTTGGATGCGGTGTCAAGCGGAGTTCAAGTGCCTAAAAACAAAAGCGTTTGGGTCGTTAATTCTTTATAGAATAATTGAATTCTTCAGCCAACATGAATATTAAAAACTTGTAGATACAAATAATTTTAATATGATTTGAAGCCCTTATGCAGTAGCACGGACAAGAAAACAAGAAAAGGGCATATATACAAACAGTCCATTAAAGGCAGCATATCGTTTCATTCCAAACCCATATTTCGTTATTGTTTGTACCGAGCAACGATAGAGAATGCATATATAAATCCTGTTCTCTTGTATCTTCTCTCTCTCTCTCTCTTTCTCTCTTTCTCTTTCTCTCTCTCTCTCTCTCTCTCTCTCTCTGAAATTACCATAGCTGTCGAATCGGCCGCTAAATAACAGATACATAGACAATGAAATCCTAGACCTATACATATAACTAGACTTTCTTGAAGTATAATTACGTGAAATAGAAATCTTAGGTGATCTATCAAACGTGTTTGGAATAACTTTTTCATTTTATTAACTATTTGTTTGGAGGTGTAGGCCTACTTGAAACACAATCACCATAGGATACAACCATTTAAACCACTCAGGCTGCCATTTTCATATATATAGGGTTTTTTTTGTTGAAGGTAAAATAACACGGATAGGAAAGCCTTATACATTAGAAATGAATGGAGACCCATCATTTCAAAAATATGATATTGTTACGATGAACCATTGTGATGTAATATCACTTTACTGATGCAGATATCATGGTATACCATATAAATGTACACATTCTATAATGTGCTTGCGACTCTATGACTTAAAAACATACAATTTAGATTCTTAATTGACGATTAACGCAATTATAAGATATAATATTATATACCTCGATTTTATCATAAAAAACTCACATCATAACACAAGGCGATATTCACTCTGGTCCCGAGGTTATACAATTTGAGAACAATCTCAGAGATCAAATCTCAATAACATTCTCGAATTAATCCCGGATGAAAATGTATTACTCGTAAATGTTTAACTATTTAAGTACATATTCAGATCAATTACGTCGACACTGAATCACATGTAATATATGATTGATATCATTTGTATTTATATATTATACTATATACATTTTGTATGAGATTTGGCTAGGAGACTGATATCAAGTTTTATAACCTCGGACCGTTGTTATTGTTCGTAGATTTAATATATTCAATGTACTATTAAAATGTCAGTACAATCCTTCACACACGTTTATAAATGTTATATTGGATATTTAATTAATAAATTATTCAACAAATTATTTATTTTATATACCGGTAGATAATATATTAAAACTCGCTCATTTCTTAAATACATCGTAGATTATATTTATTGATATGTCGGTACATTAATCAAATGATAGCCATGTATGTAAAATACTATCAATATTCAAATCCTGAATCACTTACAAGATCATCCTAGATAAAGACTCTATCATTATATTCTACTTAATTTAACATTCAGTCAATGGCACTTTGGAATAATGGTACTATAGAAACAGAACTGTTTAACATTCAATCTTGCTGACGCTTCTACTAACAAGTCACGTCTCTTTGTATGTATTGTCTTGTGTTTTATAAAATAGATGTCACTGCGTGTCGAACAGATTAATAATTTGTGACGTATATAAAGTATCTATGGTCGTTATTCTATGATTAAACATTATATACACTTTAACTTCAAAAACATGAAAACGCACCCCTGGAAAAGAATAATGTTTGTCAGTGACTTACAACCAATACATCATAATTTTATGACATTATACGGTATGCTTAAAACATGGGCATCTTTGTCGAAACCTTTCTCATTATTCCATAATTATTATAACGTATACTACAAGTATCATTTCTCGTACGTCTTTACCGTAACGCCGTTTGGAATTCACGTACCGTCAGTTTTTGAAAACTGATCAATAGTTTAGCGTTCAATAGCCGTCACTCGCTCGGTGCGCATGCAATTGTTAAACTTGCTCCCGTCCCATGTTGCAGTAAGTTAAGTTTCCATAAGTGCGTTAGTACTATGTTTAGAATTATGGGCTGTTCTTTCACATAGAACGACCACGTTCCGTAAGTTTCAATGCGACGGTTATGTGAATCAGTCACGGTTGACAGATGTGAAAATTTAAAAATTCTTTCATAAAATGAATATCTGTTTGTTTCGTAAATGTAACATGGTATTTTGTCAATTCACAAGAGGTCAAGACAAATAAGTATGTAATTGTGTAGGAAAGTAAAAATTAAATTCTCGGACTGTTTTAATGCATTTATTTGAATCAAAGGTTTAAATCATCGGTGATTAAGGGATTGCATATTCTCAACTTGACTTGCAATTCATACACTTCAATACAAAATCACGTAAGCCTCTTCCAATGAAAGGTTAGTCTAAAGAAATTTTACCTCCCCACATTGTCTTCACTCAAAGTTCTAGCATTTATTGTAATACGCACCAACGCTCAATTCAACAATGCAGTCCTATGAATGGCCAACTGACGGCGTGTCATACAGAGTCACGGAACAAGATTTGCTAAAAAATATGTTCAATAAAAATACATACAATATGACGTATATGTTTAAAGTGGTATACAATGTAACCTCTATGAACGGTCACCTCCGAACAACAGCCATCTCCCTCCCTGTTACTGCCAGTATACTAGCAACCTAAATTGACGTTTTACGCTATCTTCATTCTCTCAACAACTACCTTCTTAAGACATCCATTTTTGTCCTTCCCATTGGTGGCTGTTGTATGGAGGTTGCACTGTACTTTAGCATATCAAAACAGTTAAGCATCTGAAAATGATAATTTTCGCTGCAGTGATTTATGTTTGGGGGAGGTAGATATTTTACTGGATAAATAGAAGACTTCACCAAGACCTGAGGGTACAATAATAAATCACCGTGTGTAACATCAAACACTTAATTCACCTCAGCAACACATCTTCAAGGTGTATTTAATTACCGATAAAATGAGAGTTGTCTAAAGATCACTTTCATGTTTGGTCAAATTATGTGCACTAATTACAATGGATTAGAAAATTAATGATGGTATACGTTACTCTAGAACGACGTATTAATTACATTTCATTCCTCGAATCGTTGAGCATTCGTCAGAAGTAATATATTTCCATCATGTTGGTTGGTTAAAGTTCTGATGAATGATAAATAATTATAAGGGGCTTCGTAAAGTTGTCAAGGTTATTGTTATATTAGCTTCACACGTGCGAGTATTGACATTCTGTTTTAATTACTAGCTATTTATGATATATAACAGTTAGACATAACTAGTAGTATACCCAACAAACTCTGACGAATTTACTAGACAACGTAAGACTATCATTACGAGTCAGGCATCAAAAATGATAATGTAGCAACATCTTCGACTTCCAAGCAATAGTGTGTCAGATTGATGTTTGCACATTGTACAGGAAGTATTGCTTTCATAGGGAAAATGAGGAACTACTTTCGGTCTTCGTTCGATAGTTCAGAAAAATCTCCACGGACGTATTCATGCATTTGCAACAATCTACCATCGATGTGTGTGTTTTGTGCCTTTCTAACATTTCTTAATATTACAAAGCGAATTCTCATTTAATCGTATTCCGTGATATTCACACCAATGTTATTTTGATGACGGAATCGCTATTTCTAGACTCACTCCCCGCAGTGGCTAGTAGCAAAGCGTAACCGATGTGGGGAGTTTGATTTATCGAAGGTTGAATGTTAAAACTGCGGCTTAAGAATAATAATTCGAGTCGCTAAATACGAACGTAAATTACTGGATACGTGCTTTTAAAACTTACTGTTTAAGAGTTCCTTTTACGCCAGATTATTTAGAATTACATAATCACGTCTGAATGTTCATGCAACATCGGGTTAACTATAGGTCATATAGGTCTTACTCTACTGTGTCAGGACCTTTTTGATTTGAGTGACCCTGAATGTGTTCAATGCGACGATGTTCTGTTGTGTTAAAACCAGAAGAATCAATATTTGTATTTACTGTTACTGAAGTGTTGTTTACTAGTTTTGTACAATAAAGAGTTTTTAATGCAATTAAATTGTCCTCAATTAATGTGCTAATCATTAAACTTTCCAATATCAGGCTTTTTCATTTTAAAATTTTAGCAAAGGGACTATAGTAAAGCTCTAGCTTATGTCATTTACCTATATGCATATGACCTGCATTACAATATGAATGAAAAATCGGTCCGTAATTTTAAATGTTGAAATATTTGTATGGGCTCGAATGATGTGGGTACACATTTCTCTCTTTTGTCTCGTATGGTAAAAATCAAGTCCGACAGTACTTTCATTACTTTGATTATACGTTTACAGACCGGGACCCACGCTTATTTTCGTCACTTCCGTCAAACGAAAAAATGGTGAGTTCACTACCTTGGAGTATTTTATACACTCAATAAGAGAAAAAATTGAAGATTTTTCCTTCGACAGATTTGCGTTGTTTGATGTGTTTAATTGAAAAATAACTCCCATAAACGTTTAAAAATCACGGAATCGAGTGCCTATGCCTAGAACGTATTGAATATCTTTGCACGAACAGACACGAGGATGTATAGATCTGTATACAGTATGCGTATAAAAGCCTGTTTACTCATTTGTTTCTTGGCCTGCTGGGTCGAATCGTTTTGGTCTCTGTCTAGTAATCACTAGACCCCACCATCGTGAGTTCTATTCCTAAGAGGTCTAGAAATGTTTCACATGCAAGGAAGCTATCCATGATACCAGCTTATGGAAGGTCGGTGGTTCTTCTAGGGCTAAAGCTGGATAACCCAGGCTTTAAGGTGCAACGTTAATACCTAGATACAAAAAAAACAGATATTGTCGCTATGTTATCAATCCGTCTTTTTATTTACTATACATTAACACTGTATCGTAAATGCAGCGTATTACCCATCGGCCTCTGTCTTAAAATGACCGATTTTCGTACTCAAACGTCACAAGTTAAGTCAGCATTAAGTTCTCACATTTTGGAAGATCCTTTTGTTTGACATCAAAACTGATGTACTTTACTGAAGATATTAATATGATATTTACCCAATAATCGATATTTACAGCTTAACGCATAAATTCAATGTCAAAGAAGTGGACATTAATTTCTTTAAGTACTTATTCACCTGCCAATTAGGCTTATTGTGGCGGTTTAAAATTAGAAGCGACGAAAATTTATAATATTTTATGTTCATCTGAAGGGATAAAGTTTTGTTTACGTGAAGTTAACTGTATAAATACGCGGCATGAACGTATAATACATAAATATTGATTATATCACCAGTTAATGTCGAATTATCTGTTTCTGCCCCAATTCTACCAGGCTCGTTTATTTCACAAATTGTTTAACTATTACGTGATAACCAATACATCACGATGATTTCTCGTTGTGGTAACGTTCATGACGTTGTGCTTTCTTTCTTTACAGTTGACAAGTACGTTTTAAACATGTTTTTCTTCAAGCTAGTTCTATGGTTGATTCGCTTAATCTACATTTATTGCAGAAGCAAGCACGTTAAGTTCACGATGAATTGAATTATTAACATGTATACGTACGTTTTCAACCAAATAACCTGAGAAACATTTGAACGGTTCATAAGTTGCTGTCATAAAATACGTTTGCATACGTATCAGAACGATTTTTACCCTCTTGACGTTTCACACTACGTCAGTCCACGCTTTGTGTGAATTAAACTGAATTTTACAACGAGAAGCAAGTTAGTTTGAGGTCGATGGGACTGGGTCATTAAAGATATGTATACTAGAACATTCTGTCTGCTGTACTTGACGTCAGACGTGTGGTACTTCACTGTAAATACTACTCAATCAATCTGATTAGAATTGAAACACATCGCTCATCATCAATCTCGCTCTAAAAATGAAAACAAACTAATTGAAGAATAGAAACTAACTCAAAGTACTGACAGTACTCATGGAAACAGAACTTACATGTATAGACCTTCACTGTAACATAGAACGGGAAATACTAGTAGTTTAATAATTGCAGAGCGGATGTAGAAAAACTCCGTACTTTGTCCCGCATCAAAATTCATGCGCGCCGAGAGAGTGACGGCTATGGTAACTGTACTATCGTTCAGTTTCCGAAAATCGACCATAATGATGGACATTTCATGGATAATAAAGATTCTTATTTAAAGGTTTTTCTATATAAAGACGAGTTGAGCCGTTCTCTCGTGTTTTTTACTCTAAAAGCTATAAATATCCATTATAAGAGTCCCTAATTACAAGAACTGAATTAAGCCCCAATTGTTCTCTGCATTCATTACAAAAAATGACGTAAGTCTAGATATTCGATAGATTTATCTTATACGTGATAAATTACCCTGACAGTATAGATGTGTTAGAAGGTGCATGTGAAGAAAACATTCATGCTGATTATATATTAGCTCATTTGTTTCATACAGAATAAGATCATTAATCCAATTGGTGAATTCCCTATTCCTCTCCAAGGGTACAAAAATATTTTGTTTCTATGCAATATGATTATTGCCTGTCTACTTTATAGATTTTATTTATCGTAGTTGATTATCTCAAATTCATTAATCTGTGAAGAGAAATCCGTTGGTCGAGAATATTTCTCTTTTTTATTAAAATAAATCAAACAAATCACCTGTCATGATTCGACACAATAACTGACCCCAGGAAATTTTCAATTATTAGTTTTCAATGATTAATCAAAAATCAATAAATAAAAAAACGCGATTTGAATTAATTGAGTTCATGCACCATTGTATGTACGAACAATCAGTTATACCACCAGGTAAGAATACCTATTGTTATTAACTGAGTGAACAGATCCAAGATCTGTATACGACGTATTCATCTCTGTCACAATAGATTCTATTGTCGATTTACATAAAACATATAGTTCTTTAATTGATTTCTGAAGTAAAAAGGTTTCGTTTGATGTGAGGTATTCTATTGCGAGTTTTCGTCTTATTCTATCTTATATGCGGTACGATAAAATACATAATGGACCTTCATTTATAATACATATAGGGTGTGACCGGTGGTCGAGTGGTAACGCACTTGACTACTTTCGAATTTCTCCGAGCCAAGTACTGTGTCTAGAAAATCACAGGAAAAGGGACGAGTCGTGTATCAGTGCTTTACAACGGGCACTATAAGGAACCAGGAAAAACTATTCCCAAATAGTAAAGATATAAATGTCCGCTTCTCCTGTTCTCTCACTCTAGATCTATCTTCTCCTGTTGTCTCACTCTAGATCTATCTTCTCCTGTTCTCTCACTCTAGATCTATCTTCTCCTGTTCTCTCACTCTAGATCTATCTTCACCTGTTCTCTCACTCTAGATCTATCTTCTCCTGTTCTCTCACTCTAGATCTATCTTCTCCTGTTGTCTCACTCTAGATATATCTTCTCCTGTTCTCTTACTCTAGATCTATCTTCTCCTGTTGTCTCACTCTAGATCTATCTTCTCCTGTTGTCTCACTCTAGATCTATCTTCTCCTGTTCTCTGTCTCTAGATCTATCTTCTCCTGTTCTCTCACTCTAGATCTATCTTCTCCTGTTGTCTCACTCTAGATCTATCTTCTCCTGTTGTCTCACTCTAGATCTATCTTCTCCTGTTCTCTTACTCTAGATCTATCTGGCAGCTCTGAAAAGACCATAGCTGTCGAATGGGCCATTAAACAACAGATGAATAAATAAATTATTCATAATACATGTATACATTTTACATATACCAGTATTTCTTTCTTTGTACAAGATGTTCGGATTCTTAATGATTATCAAAACGTCAATGAAAAGGCAGACTGTGCCATTTAGTACCTGAGTCGACAAGTGTGTAGAGACCAAGTTTTATATCAAAAGCCAACCGAACAGACCATTGTTAAAAAATGTTGTTCATATATAGAACATTGTATTTAATTGCAGAGGCAAACAAAACATCAAACACGAAGTATATCAACCAGACACATGCACGTGCTATATTTTATTTTTGTTTTTACTTCTACATAAAGACCAGTTTATTACAAGACCACCTTTAGTAAATTTTATTAGATATATAAGAAATTCAATCAGATTGAGAAGTATTCGTACTGACAAATTATTACAATAACCGGGGGTAACTCATATTCTAAAGGAGGCCGACATGTTTTACTAAAACAGCTATTGTCACAATATAGTATCCTACAGTACATACGTAAACGATATCAAAATATCATCTTAATATGAATAGAAAATTCAACAAAGGGATCATTTGAATACATAATCAGATTAGATAAATTTGGACAGATTTTATATACAGATAAATACGTGATAGGAATCAATATTATTATTTTTTGTAGCATAGTTCAATTATCGTCTAAAGAATATTTACGTATTAATGCAGCACTTTTCTCACGACATCAAAAGTTGATAAATCGAATCAGGATATTTTTACTCTGACTAATTTTTTATTAAAACGAAATAATCGACAAGGTGCTTAAACTGTCTGTTACTTAGAACTGAATAATCTGGACTTAAAATGAAGACATGTTTGATTAATCTTCCTAGAATAAACTTGGAATTCTGTTGAGGATAACTAACAACTTGTTAAATAACGTCTAGACTACTCACTTATAAGTCGGTGTTAACATTTTAATTTATGTGTATGAAAATTAATTTTCAATTAAGAATTAGATCAATCTGAAGTCAGCTGCCTGCAGATTGCGAATATTCTGGGCTCAAACATTATATTTATTGTTCCCAGATTAATATCAGTACATTTTATGTTGAACAGAATGAGTGAATGAAATGTAAATTTGTAGATTCAAACATAAGTAATGTGTCAGTATTTCACCGTTTAAAGTTTGCGATCATTACAAGGAATACTAACCATAAATGATAAAATACAGAGGTAGTGGGCTCCTTCCAGCCAGCACGGTCCAGAGGTATAATTTTCATCATTATAGCATTGAGATAAAATGACTTCCGGTTTGTAATGCGTTGTCTTTGCTGTTTAATGTGTTCAAATGTATTTTTTTATTTCTTAATAGCAAGTTGTTTTTTTTTTCGAGATTCAGTATAGCTTTATATTATTGTGATATTACAGTCATTCTTAGATTTGCCATTCGCTCTTTAGGTGGCTTCTTTCAGGCTCAGACAATGTCTGACCGCCTTGAACTGAAAACTTTATTGATCTAATTCGTTCTCGGGTTCCGAGTTGATTGTGTTTAAATTCTTGTCAAGTCTTTACTAAACTGATAGGTAAAACCTGTCAAATCAATCAATCAATCAATCAATCAATCAATCAATCAAAAAAATGCTTACAAACCAATTAGTCAAAAAATGCTTACAAATCAATTAGTCAAAACATGCCTGCAAATCAATTAATCAAAACATGCTTGCAAATCAATTAATCAAAACATGTCTACAAACCAATTAGTCAAAAAATGCTTACAAATCAATTAATCAAAACATGCTTGCAAATCAATTAATCAAAACATGTCTACAAACCAATTAGTCAAAACATGCTTACAAATCAATTAATCAAAACATGTTTACAAACCAATTAATCAAAACATGCTTACAAATCAATTAGTCAAAAAATGCTTACTAACCAATTAGTCAAAACATGCTTACAAATCAATTAATCAAAACATGTCTACAAACCAATTAATCAAAACATGCTTGCAAATCAATTAATCAAAACATGTCTACAAACCAATTAGTCAAAACATGCTTACAAATCAATTAATCAAAACATGTCTACAAACCAATTACATGAACATGGTTCGTCTAATTACTGCAAAGGATTCGATTATAGTAACTGAACTTCTTAAACCAATAACGTCTAAGTAAGCTAAGAACTATTTTACATGCACTCGGAGTACGTGATTAAATGTATGTGACTATAAATATATAAACCTCATGATACCTTTTTGTTGTTGCCTACAAAACAGAAATTCAAAGCACCTTTGCAGAATATCTTGCCAGTATTTGTCAAAGCTGTCACGCCTTGTTTGCTATTTTAGTTCATCCATTGACTTTGACGTAAGAATTCGAGATACGTATTATGCTATTATACTCGCAGTTTATGTAAACGATATTTAATCATTATTCACTTGACAACTCGCGGTGAAAAAAAAGTTTGAATCGAGCTCGCTTGAGATTTTTTTGGTTTGCAGACAGTTTTTGATTTTATGTAAACATTTCTACAATAAAAGAAGAAAAAAAAACATCCATCTTTTAAATGTGCTTTAATTTTTTGAAAGTGTCTTTGTCAGTAGTCTTATTGTACGAGGTGGTATTTTCCCTATACATGTATTTAACCTAGTGAGCCAAACTATAAGTCACCAAAATACAACACGTGAACAAAACAAACGATCTTCTATACAATATCTGTATTCTTCAAAGTCGGTATAAACAAAATCAATGCTATAGTTTTGGTTTACTGGCACAAAATCCTACAATGCTAAAAATAATTAATTAAAAAATAAACCGCCGTATATTACTGAAATGTTGTTCAAAACCGGAGTTGTAAACATCTGAAAGCAAACGTAAAGAAATGAGAAAAAATAGTGTAATTGAGATTGATAATTTAAAGCTAAAAATAAAGTTATTTACAACACAAACATATTGCAAAATGAAGAGGGAAACGATTAAGAACGTCTTAGGGACGTGCGGGGGTTTTTAAAGTCACATGTATGAAGATTTAAATATTTCATCAACAGTAAATAATAAAAAGTCTCATATGAGTTTTAAAATTGATTTACTGTACCGTCACCGACACACATTTTATAAAAAGTTAAATGGTCTTACTTAAAAGTCTACAGAATATAATTAACTTAATGCGGCTAATTACACCTTAGGAAGTTTATAATTATACATCACCACAATGATTTTTTTGATCTGAAGAAGTAACATTAGTACAATTTTTATAAGTAAACATTTCACCAATTACAATAATGATCTCCCGTCCTGAGAGTAGCACGAAAGATGAAAGGTACATTTAAGATATTAATAATAATTATTACAGAAAATTAAAGTGTTATATACGTTAAGTATTCGAATGAAATGAAAGGACGTTTATTAAATTTAAGAACTTAATCGCCTAAAGGAACATCTAAAAAGTACTGAAAGAAAATCAGGAAAGTTTTGGAATAATATAAAATTTGAGTAATTATATAAACAGTCCTTGTGGTACAGCCTTTTCAAACGATCGTACTTTGGAACAGTATTTCATAGAACAAAATGTTTCAATACTAACCCATTGAACAAAGAGTTTCCTAGTGGAAGAGTAAGTTAGTACTGATTACAAGATAGTCCAGGAAAAATGGCTATACTGGGTGAACCAACCGCCGTATATGAATACAGGTGGCAGTATCAATGTTTGGTCCACAAATGATGCAAAAAAATCCTGTCACTGATCTTATATATACTGTCAAGGTGAAAAGCCTACTATATTTCTATATGCCAAACAATGTGGAACATCGCATCTCATTGTTTCAGCATAAAGATGTGCGCTGAAGGAAAATTGCTATGAAACTATGAGATATTAATTCCTACCGAATTTCGGCATGAAATGAACAGTCTATTGTACACACATATCCGAGCGATCAGATCGCTTGATACACCACTCGCACTTGACTCGAAATGGCTTGTAGCGATGTTAAATAACGAAAGGAACACAATTTTACCGTTTCACAGTTATTAGTTGTAATTGAATGAGATTTTCGGTTGGAATTAATATTTTATAGTTTATCTGAATGTCATGTGTAGCAATTTTCCTTCAGCGCACACCTTTTATGCTGAAACAACGAGATGCGATGTTTGTTTGGCATATAGACATATAGTAGGCTTTTTACCTTGATAGTATATATAAGATCAGTGACGGGATTTTTTTTCATCATTTGTTGACCAAACACTGATACTGCCACCTGTGTATATGACTGAAATATCTTTGAAAAAAAACGACGTAGAACACACAGAAACAAATGACACAAGGTCTAATATAAATACAGACGTGCTGGATGCAGACAATGTAGCTATTCAATCTTAACTCGGAATGTCTAGATTTGCTTTAATCAAACATATTTGGCATCATTCTGACAATTTTCCATCAACGCACACAGTATTCACAAAGAAAAGCATTAATCATTGGAAGACGTTGTCCGTGTTTTCAGGTCGTTCAGTCACTGCCTTTCATTTCTCATGTCATAAGATATGTATTTTATACCAATTCAGTTCCATTAGGAGGCACCTATGTAAATAATCAATTGTACCAAAGCATGCAATGAGACTACAGTCGTGGTCTGTTCTATTGATATCATTCATGAACAATAACGAGGTCTGGTGGGGTCTTGACGTTTGACATAATGGAAAATTCAAACAAGTCTGTTTAAATACGAGATTTTATTAATGCTTTAACGAGGGTAAATGACATGCTATATACATACAATGTCCTTTTGCCATGGATACAGCAACTCGTTGTGTCTATAACTCTATATGGTTGTCTATGACATTGATAATTGATAGTGAATGGTCTTCAAATCACATATCGGCACCTTTACTTCGGTTATAGATTGATTGAGTGTATTTTTTAAAAACATACTGCAAGTCTTGCAGCGTGCAAAGCGATCGCAATACTTCGCTAACATTGTCTTAATAAATTTCCCAAGCCAACATCGGTCTACATTTGGTGTATAGCTTCCACTCCATAAGCATTTGTATTGTATATGTAGTTGTATCCCTCGTATTTCATTTTTATAAATTGATTCGAATTCTTAATTTTACATTTTTACTTTTTAATCGTTTATTGGATGTTGTCAATTATTTTTCTTTACTTAGACTGTCTTGGAGATTTTACTATCAGCTTTGTTTCTTTCATATAGCTGGCTTTATTTAGATAAGTTGTTTAGTAAGGCTTAAAATAGTTTATTTCTAGTTACCCGACCTACCCAATTTTTTCGGGGGCCCAAGGAACGGTACATCAACCTTCTCACTTCTTTATCTTTCCACACGCGTACAAGACAAATAATAATAAGGTGGCGGGTTCGAATCCCGTCAATGGCGGAATTTGACCGGAACCTTCACAATCCCTTCTTTCGGCGCGAGTTCTTGTCAGAATCCAACAAGCAGTCATTGGGAGTAGTTAATATAAGTTGTAAGAACTTGATCTAAAATCGATGTAAAACAAATAAGTTTAAAGTTAAACTAATAAGAAGAAGAAAATGGTCCAACCTGTTTACCCTATGTTCAATGAGCATATAACCAGAAACAAACGTTTTCAACGCCTCAGGATCGAATAGATTTGATCAAGTGAGCGATGCTGATCAATGAAACAAAACAAGGTAGAGGCACTCTCGGCGAAAACTGAAAATAAATTCCATTGAATTCCAACGTTAAGAGAAACTTGACATTGACGTATGGGATACTTGTTTGGAAGTGTCAAGCAAACAAAACGAAGGAAATTCGATTAGATTTTGCATACTTCTAACCCAGATTGTAAGGGTCGGGGATTGATAAATACCAGTACGCGGAACTCTCTGGAAATTGTCGTATTTATTTTCAATCTTGTTTCCGGAATAGTTTTATTCCCTAGTGCATTTTTAAGACTTTGTTTATCGAAAATCAGTGCAAACTGAAAATTTGACAGCAAGTTCGTACAAATATCACTAAGCAATTCTGTCATTGAAATACTCTATAGAATCAAATGGTTCATTGATGTGAATAATTGATTTCAACTTTAAAGAATCAATACTTAAAGTTAATATATTTCGAACGTTTAATTTCACACATTTAAACATAGTTACTGGATTAAATAAAACATATTTAACGAAACAATGATGAAAATGTAAGAAAATTTCGTTTCGAATAATTCCAGATCTTAGAGTATAATTTGGGTATTTCGAATCAAAGTTTCGAAGCATGTAAACATTACATACATCTTATTTTCGCTATTTCAATATTGGATAAAATGTATAAAAAGTAGTGATGTTTTTCTTTTAAATCGAGAAAAATAAAAGTCATTAATTATTGGTAAGATCGTCAGAAAACGGAAATATTGACGATGTACAGAGTTATTCCAGCAGTTTGTATTCCATGGTGTGTATGTATGCATACTTAGCTCTAGAATTAACATACTGTATCATCATTATAGTTATAACTATGACAAAAAAAATTCGGTCATGTTTATCTGCCCACTTGACAGCTGTGGTGCATTACATAGCAGTCTCAGAGAGAGAGAGAGAGAGAGAGAGAGAGAGGGAGAAAAGATACAGGAAAATCGGGCATTTATATCCATACTCTTATTTCCTTATATTTTCCTTGTGAAGCACCTACGCATGCCTCCAACCATCCGCGTTTTCTGTGATTTTCTAAACACTGTACTAGTACTTGACACTCTAGAACCCTGAAATATCGGAATACAATTACAATTACAAATTTATATAATTACATTTTTGTATATATATTAGCATTATCAATATATTAATTATGATTACAATTACATGTATCTTCTTAGAAGCAGTAGCTTCAGCTAATAATTCATGATTATTTTATTAATATTTGCTTTATCTTTTTTAGAATAGCATTAGACACTGACGGTATGTTATTTGCGTTATCACATATTAATTCTAATACTTGTTATAATTAGAATGTTATTATTTTCATTATTATATTATGATGGGCTGTATTTATATTTACAGTGATGCTGGAAGTTATGTCTCTCGTAGACCAAGTATAACATACAGAGGAGAAATGTTGCAGGTAATTTATTAGCTTTACATAATAAGACCAACTTTAAATAATGTTGGTCTTTGTTGACGCAACCAAATTTTTTAACAAAAGGAATGTTGACATGTATGTTTTGAAGTGTTATGCATTATATGTTACCGAGAATTACGAACTAAGTATTTTAAGAATTTATCATGGGTCCCCTTAAACAAATTTTCACTAATTCTTTCTTCAAATGACACTAAAACTATTATTAATACAGCAAACTTCATATACTATGCTATGAAATTAAGACATGAAAAACTATCTGGATGGCTGCTTCGTTACTAATACTGTTATACTGTTATTTATGCGTTTTGTAAGATCCTCACCTTGGTATTGAGAGGACCTGTCTTTCTCTTTCACAATTGCCAGGTGGGCCCTTGTGGTGCTAAGGTGACGAAATGGTGTTTAGTCCTGTTTATATTATTTATCATATAATGTCATGTTCTGTGTTAATAAAATATAATTTCTTTGACTAAAGGATTACATTGTTAAGATTATAGTATATTCTGATGTTACACATGAGCTAATGTCTAATACGTACCTAAAATATAGATTTTCAATAGACAATGTTTTCTTATATCAACGCTGGTTTGTATATTTCTTTTTGTATTGAATACCTACTAAAATTGACTACTAACTAAATTTAATCTGAACGAATTAAGATACGATAAAAAGATTGAAGTCACATTAACCTACTATTCATAAAACAATTAATGACAATAATAATAAAATATATCAGATATTATTACATCAAGCTATTTAAATCTTTATTTAAATTTAATTTGAATGAATGAACATGCCATCAAAAGAGATTGATGTCACATTAACCTATATTGCATAGTATAATAACAATAAAATAATTGGTATAACATGTAAATACATCAAACTATACTTATGTATATTTAATGTTATTCGACTGTGTAAAAGTAAAATGAATCAGCAGTTTTTCTATCAGACTAATTACATAACCACATTTTTTTTATTTTAAAAACGAAATGCGAAATATGCAATAAAATAAACAATTTATTACCCGTATATACAAACTTATTTTAATAAACCATTTGATATCTACATTCCTATTTTTACATTCAAGCGATGACAACTTGAATACTGTCATTCACCTGGTTATAAGTTTAATTGCCTCACAATTTTGTATGATTTTTAAAAAAAAAATGATCAAGACCTTCGATTCAATATACCATTCATTGTTTTGTATGAATATAATAGATGCGTTTAAGTGGCGAGACGGAATATATCGTTGTTTTCAATAAAATCTTAACACGTTATCTATCAAACAGGTGACTAGAAAAATACTATTATTCTATTAGAATACAATGTTTACATATATGTTTATATAAACCTTAGCATGTGGGTATATTAAACTGCAACGCAAATGCAATAAAACACTAAACGGCACAAAAATGGGGATAAAAGAACATTCAGTATTGTAAAACGAACAGCTTGTCAAATCATGACTCTCAGCATAATAAATTTGCTATTACCACTAATAGAAATAGAATTCAAGCTAAACGCTTTTGTGTAACTGAACAAGCAATAAAAGTATTCCGCAATACAATATATATAGCAAAGCAATTACTTTGTTCAAATATTAATTATAAAATGCAACCTCTATAGAGCGGTCCTCTCTTGAGCAACAATTAACCTCCCTTCAACAACAGTCAGATTTTCCCAACTGTACCGCCATTCAACCATGAATTTGACCTGTTTATTGAAATAATACGATTTTTGTTAAAAAACTAAAATACATAAATAAACACATATTAATAAAAGTATAAATGGACATTTTGACGATGCCCATTTTCATCTCCAGGTTCGTTGTAATTTGCTCGACCAGATAGAAACCATGACAAGTTTTTTAGACTTCTGCAGTCTTACTTTAGCTGGTCACACTATATACAGAAATATATTTGAAAATAATAAGCATTATTACTGTTGTCATTTTTCAGATGCGCTTACTTCAGCTGGATGAGAAGTATAGAAGTCATTTTCTTTACGAGCAGATAGCAGCATTCGAAGACAAAATCTACAAATCATATGATCAGTTCAACGTTGAAATAATGTATCGAATGTTAATAGCCTTGTCAAAACATACAGTTGCTGATATTCGTAAACTTCAGAGCATTGCAGCCATTCGAAAAAGTTTTCATGATCTCAAAGAGCTGAAACAATGCAAGCGTCTTCATAGACACTTGAAGACAACACAAGAGGAAGAAAGGGTGATGAACTATTTTACATGGTTTTTCAAATATTTGGACTACATCCGACAGTTACGCGATAACTTCTTCGATCGTATATACACACCATTGTTTCAGTATTTCTATCCGATAGACTACGACCGGCCAGATCGGGAGAACTCGACAGATTCTGTTGTTCCTTCTCCAAGTGTTATGTCAATAAGAAGTATGGATAGTGGATACAGCGGACTAAGTGGCCTGACTACGGTTATCGGTGATGCAGACAACTGGATAAGTCTAACTCCTAGACACGGGAAACAAGACATACATGATGCGAGAAAAAAACTTGTGATGAAACAAGCTTTGGTGGCACTAGGGAGAGAGTTTCAGGACATAAAGAAACTATATGACACAACCGAAATAGAGAAGTTAGCACACAGACTGACACATTTAAAAGACCGAACGGACCACATGCTTGATTATGAAAGAATGTTGGATCCAGAACTGTTTGGACAGGACAGCGAAAAGCCCGTCTTTGACTTGAAAATACCTGATAGGAATAACGAAAAGGTGGTGCGTTTAGTGCCAGATGTAATAATGAAATTTCAAAAAGAAGCATGGCTTGCGAGACGATGGTTGGAACAAGATGAAGAAAAGACAAAAGATCTTAATGCGAAACTAGAAAAGTTGACCAAACTGGAAGAAGATATGAATAGACGTCTTTGCGCTTTATCCAAAGAAATCCAACTGAAAGAAATAGAATTGGAGTCAAATGCAGATCAACTTAATAATTTATTACAAAGAGAAGATAGAGCTATTAATCTTGGACAAAATGTGTATGATATGAGAAAGAATAGAGATATTTTGATCGAACGTCTTCATGTGTTAAATTCAGAAAGAGGTCACTATTGTGAAAAAATGACAGCCGCTTATGAGAAGCAAGATAAGAAGGCATACAGACGCCTTAAACCACTGTATGAGAAAAACAAAATTCAGAGATTTGCAGTGGAACGTCAGATCGCTACATTAAAGTACCACATCGATTTAACAGAATTAGACATGAATATTGAAATAGACATGAAAGCTGATGTTATTCATACAACGAATGATGTGCAGGAAAGATGTGAAGAGATAGAAGCAAGACTTGGAAAGGCTAAAAAGGAACAAAAAGCCATTCAAGCCGCGTTGATGCCGATTGGAGCCGACAGAAAACACGTGAAAGAACAATTGCAAATTGAGAAAGGTTTACCAACCGGTGAGTATCGTCCAGCACATACGGCAGAATACATTAACACGGTGACTAACCAGCCTGACAGAATAGTTGATTTAAATCAAGAATACATAGGCAGACCGACAGTTGGCGGTACAGTGCCTTCGTTTATAACATCAAAACCCGCTGACCGCACGTTAACGTCAGTCTCAATACCAAAACCTTCGAGACTTCCAATTTCAGTTAAACAATCAGATAGTAGAACTAAATTAAATAAAAATAGAACACCGTCAGTGTCTAAGCCAATGAAAAATATTGACACTATGAAGTCATTGAAAAAGCAACAAAGTGAATGGATGCCAGAAGTAATGGCATCAGAATGGTAAATTATATGTATACGTTATATGTGATGACATACATAACGTTGTTTTGATTTGCGGAGAAATCGTGGAAAAGAAAATGTATGATTTAATGGTGCTATAAGTGATTTAATCAAATATTCAGACCTTGAACAAGGCGCGAAAATGCCAGATGTTTTTTTTAAATAATTAGTACATGTATCTTTATATGTAATTCACATGTGGCATGTTATCAAAGTTTCCTATGAGAAACTAGGACCCCCAAGGACCATATATCAGTTTTCATTATAATCACAACTTTTCATGTCATCAAAATCTTAGAAGTGGACTTTTATCATCAGTTTAGATACTAATTTCATCAACCGCTTAGTTAAAATTGTATAACCGACATTTTAGAGCCATAGTTTATCCCGATATGATTTTAGCACATGTCTGTCAGTAAAACGTATACATATTATGTTCATTGTGCAAATCTTTAATTTGCGATGTCTTATAACTAACATGTGGAAACGTTATTGACCGAACTGAACCACGTGAGTGTATATGTTATATTTTCTGTTAATCTAATCATATTTGTACCAAGATCTTATAAATACAATCACGCCCAACATAACAACAACGATGATATTAATTATGTTACTGGGCCTATTTGACAGTGGGGTAATGGTCTCTTGACTAGTATAATCTCTAATGCACCTGTCAATATTTTGTCCGCCCGGGGACTGTGGGCTGACCCAAGGAAATTTGACATTTCTAAAATTTTGATGTCTAAATTCCCACCCTAGAGACAACCGTATTCATCTAAATCCTCACCCTAGAGCCTACTTGGTGTATCAAATGAGACATCGATGTAAAACACGGCCAAAGTCTATTTCCCGGAATCCTGAGTCATTATAAGTTTATCAAATTCTGTCTGTCGGAAATGGTCTTCTGTCTAAAGAGTCCCGTGTATGCCCCCCCCCCCACCTCCGGGCGGGCAAAATTTTGACAGGTGTATAACTCCTCGCCGCCGTGAGTTCTAATCCAACCTGATACAACGCACATTGCACTGGTGAGGAAGCTGTCCAGCTAGCTCACGGAAGGTGAAAGGCTCCACCAAGGTGAACCCTCTGCATCGTGCTGTCTCTAAATGTCCCTGACTGCTGATGCAACATGATGTGCAGGAGAAAACATAATGTTGGAAACTGCTATACTAGGCCACAATATATATTTTAATGCGGTGTAAAATGTATCAGTATTCTGTAACTTGTTAATGTCGCAAAACTAGCTTTAGTTTGGTAGAAACGTCACGTCGATATTTTGCTTTAACAAACCACTTTCAAATATTGGGAAAGTTGTTCCACCAGGTCTGGACGACTAATCGTGTGACTGGTTAGCAACTTTACGCGAACATAATACACGTATAGACTTAAACATGGCATACATTTTGATGTGCTCGTGAATTTTAGCAAATTTTCACACCACCCTTTTGTATGGATAGCGTGATCGGGACAAAGGAAATGTGAACAAATCGCATTTTATATACGTGGGGGTAACTGGTTTTGTTCAATGTACAAATTTAATATTATCTGTTGACGCGCGGTTGCTTATTTATCTTTCTGTGTTGTTATATCTGATACGCCCATTGAACATAAAAATGCAATCACTATATTTCTGTTTCTTCTTTTATATTACTTGCTCGTAGAACGATTTTAGAACTTAAATCACCTATTCAACAAAGCTCATTATTTTTGTCATTCCTACTGTGCCTGTTTTTCTGTTTTGGCCTGACCCTTCCAATTCAGTTTGTCTCAAAGTTGCTAGTATGTTGAAAAGGTGGTGTAAAATTAACTAAAGTGGCCTCAGGCACTAAACAGCATTAATCATATTCATACATTACTATTATTTTAATACGATAAGACAACATCCCTGTAACATGCAAGGAAACCGGTGGTTGATTTCGCCATGTTTGGCTTCTCCTATTTCGGACAGAAACTCAACAATATTCGAACAGCATGATGGGATTGATACCATTCATGATTCAGATTAACTTCACATTTTCTCTCGCCCTGTCTTTCTTTTTGTTATCTGTATGTGTTTTACGTATTTATACTTTAAGTAATTCGGCAAATCCATCCTAGCATATAGATTTACATTTAATTTTGGAAGAGACGTTTCATCTGTTGCAAGCTGATATAGAACAGCTAACAATAGTACACACATGATTGAGCTGCATTGAAAATACATGTAAGTGAAAACTTCGAACGGTCTAGTATTTTGAAATCAGGCTATCCGATATATAGGGAATATGTTACACACACACACAGAAGTATCAGAGAAAAACATTTGTTTGAAACTGAACATTAGCCGTCCATGATTTTCTTATTACAAATGCACGAGTTTCATCATTTATGCTGGTCTTAGTTTATTGTCTGCAAGGTACAGCGTGTTACCATTTAAATACTTCAAATTTTAGCTGTTCATTTCTGTTAAACAATATATTGATCAATAAGTGCCACAGCTTATTTTGCTTGATTTTAAAAGCTTTAGATTTATCATTTAATATCAAATATTCCCAAGACCTAGACTAAACATGTATAGTATAGGTCTTTGCATATTCTAATGGAAAACTTTGTTCAGAATTTCGTAAAAGAGGAAATGCACAAGGACTGATTTAGAAACTGATTTAGTAACATGTAGACAACTTACGTTCATCCACTTACAAAACTGTACAACTAGTAACGATAACAACAAAAACAATCCTTTATTTATATTTATTTTATAATAATCAAACTGTAAGTCACAACACATAATAAAATTCACAATAGACATATACAACAATAAACAATGTAACAACAGCATTTAGATGGAAGAATAAGAGGAGACATAGTCAGTTAGTATCAGAGAAAAAAAGAGAAGGAAGCTTTGACGTCTGGATAGATACGAAGCACAAAAACAATCAAAATTTAACATCCTGTTCATACATTTAATGGTAGCACTTAATCTACTGTGAATGATGCTCCATACTCCATATGCAGAGATCTTGCTTAAAAAACAAGCAATGAAGAAAGGTCAATAAGAGATGGTCAGTTAATCATCTACAAACATTTCATGAGGACATTATATCAATGCCTAAGTACCATGTCAAGACAATTTGTTTATGATAAAGTGAACATTTACATTCAGTCTTCAAGCAGGAGCAGTCTTATCTTACCAGACAGGATGCTTCTTATCTAAAGGAAGACCCAAAGAGTACAACTGGGTAGATAACCACTGACCTTCCATGATCTTGAGCTAATTGGACAACTTCCTCATGTGTGAAGATCATCTTGTCAGATTACTGACACAGTACCAGGCAAAACAATAAGTATACAAGATGACACAAGTGTATTTAAATCATGTGGTAAGATATCCCAGACCATACAGCTTAATATACATTTTCAAGAGCATTTAACAAAATGAATGCTCTTTTTAACAAATCACATTACACAAATTAACATAAAACGAACTTTGCCTGCAACATAGAAGCCAGATGACCATCACTCAATCTCTCAGCAATGCACATAGATCAGAAAGCAATGTTGAAAGAAATGCCTGTACATGTATTTGAAAGAAACACAAATAAAACACTTTGTAAACAATAATAATTTAAAGCATCTAAAATGTATTATTATGTCATAATAAATCCTTGGTAACACTGTGATTTACAGTTGAGTCAAGAAAAAAGGAGTACAATGATTTTCACTAAAACAATTTTGTTTCAATATAGATAAGAGTACAACCTCTCTAGTGCGGTCTTTTCTTGAGCAACAACTTCCCTCCAACAACAGCATGATTTTTCTCACTGTACTATTTAAATATAAATTTAACCCCTCTAGAGCAACAATCTCTCAACAATGACATACTTTAGAAACTCCAAAAGGGTGTTGCTTTGGAGAGGTTGCACTGTTGTACATGTTTAGAACATGATATCAAACCTCAGTGTAGTGTAATATTGTATTTTCATTTATTTTCGTTGGGCTCAATTTTCGTGGTTTTTACTAAAATGGCTATTTCGTGGGGACATAAATTCATGGATTTAGATTTTTAAAAAGAAATGCTTTATATCTGTATTTAAATTCGTGGGGATTTGATTTCGTGGATGAGCCGACCCACGAATTCCACGAAATTAAATCCCAACGAAAATTAATGATTCCACAGTATTCAGCATGAATTTGAGTCATAATCAAATGAATACTTAGAAAACTACCAACATACTTGTTTTACATTGCACAATATACAGAAATATTTGGTACAAGCTGACAAACCAATTATTGAGCTTACTGTAAAGTATACAAGATACTTACTTTATAATTTGTATGGCATTCTCTCGGCAGGGATATAAAGGAAACTTTTATAGAACAAATCAACTGTTTTTGAAAGTTTATTTTTTAGACGATTCGGTAAGGCTCGACTCATGGTCATTGTTTGCAGTTTCTTTTTTTTACAACGTCCCCATCCAAATGGCACACCAATTTATTAATTGGCCAAGCATATACTAGTCTTCAGATATTAGCACAAAAAATCACACATGAGTACTTATAAATTTAAGTCAATGTAAACAATACTAACACATGAATCTAATTGACATTAGTATACAATTCATACACCAGGGTTTTGTAATAACACAAATAGCACTTAATACCTTTAATTTATGCCTTTCATGCTTAAATTATATACAGTTAAACCTGTGAACAAAGGCCATTGTTGGGAAAAATAAAAGTTCTGATGTTATTTTGTTTAAAATAACCAGTGACAGTTTTTAAAAGTTTATGCTACCTTTATTTGGAGGTGGTCACTAACTCAGGTTTGACTGTAATCACAAGATAATTTAAAGACATAAAACAATATATACATGTACTCCAAGGGAATAACAGTAAAAGTTAATACCAATTAATTAAAGCTAACGAGACAGTGCCATGAGCAATGTAACAAATATACATGTACTATGACAGGTAATCAATCAACAATGAAGATGTGGTTATTAATGGTCAGAATTGTTTATCTGGGAGGGAATCACAGCTTCGCTTTGTCTCCCAGCGTCTTGCAAACAATGGAGATTTTGGTACAAGCTTTTTAAACAAGGAACAAGAACTGATTGATTTACCTGGGGGGATGTCTAGTTTTTCAATGGATGGATACCTCGTACTTAATTTATCAAATACCATGTTAGAACTTTTTGACAACTTTTTCTTTGCTTTCTTTGAAATTTCTTTAGAGGATTCCCTTTTATCCAGCTGATTGTCACTCTTGGCTATTTGATTTTCTACTTTTAGAAACGGTTGTAAAGGCATTTTGCTTAACATATTCTCTTGAGAATAAAAATCTTCGGTCTGAGGAGTAAGTGTAAACACTTCATCTAAATCCGACTTTACTGAAGGGGAATTACTCAAGGATTCCTGAGAGGCATCAAATGATTTGGTTAGCTCCCTTTCTGACTGAGAATTCTGTCTATTGAACAGTGGTTTACTTGGTAAACATAGTGTGTTTCCATGGTGACTCTCCACTTCTGCCTCATCGACACTATCAATCTTTGTCAAGGAGGTGTGGCTAAATTTTATGCCCACGTTTTCATTGGATGAGAAGGGTGAGCGACCAACCGAACTACAGCCCGACCTATTTCTTTCAGGCTTAAGTAACGGAGAGAGTTGAAGTTTGTCTCGATCAATAGAATGCATGTCATTCAAGCTTTTACAAACACCATTGGATTTAACCACTTTCAAATCTTGAAACCCGCTAAAACTTCTATCCCTCTTAATCGAGTCAATGTCTCGACGGACAGAAATAATTTTTCCATTTTTGGTAATGATAACCGACCCGTCCTTGCGTATGATGGAACTTCCTGTTGCTGTTTTTGATGTTGCACGACGTAGTAACGTATGACTAGGGCTAGTGGATGATACTTTTTGTGATATATGTACGCTGTTCAAACTCGTACCATCAAATGATTGTCTGTTACTCCAGCGTGATGATCGAAACGAAGAATGTAGCATGGTTGACAAGCGACGTATAATACTAGGAGAATCTGATTCCCGTATTGTCTCTGAAATATAAACAAGAACTGTTGGGTATTTAGTTAACTAACACAGAATGCTGGCAAAAATGATATGCATTATAGTAAAATACTGAAGTGTTCATAAAAACCAAACAATAAGTATAAGATAAAATTCTGTCTTAAGACAATTTACATATTTATGTTATTAATTCTATAACCATCACGCAAAAGTTTTTTATTTATACAATGTAAGTAGGTTGTACATGTAATTAACAAAACCATGACAATGTCGACATCTCATGTTTGGGATATATGAAGCAAAGACAATTTGTTTAAATCTAAAATTTTCTTTGGGTTCTGAAAAAGGCCATAATATTACATAATTATACATCATAATAATTTACTACATCATATACTAATACCCATACATTAATACGATAAATTGTTAGAAACAAATTAGGTTAGTACATAAATCATGTTTTAGACTGAACAATTTTACGTCGAATGCAATTTCACCAGGTATAGCATGCTTGGCCTTACTTGTAAGCACACTGGGAAATCATGTGCACTGACATTTTGTGCTCTACATAGTCAAGAAATGCTTTAAAACCATAGTATTGTCTCTAAATTGTGGTTATACAAAAAAAAACTCCAATGCACTTTTATAAATCATTTCACATTTTCTAATATTTACTAAAGGTTGGAAAAAATGGAGTATGCAAAACTGTCTTAAGTATAGGGCTAGGGCGAGTATCTGAGTAGCCGCATAATCTGTAAGCTAGAAAAATTGAGTATGAAAAATCGTTATTAATAAGATTTGTTGATCGCGATCTTGTTTGTTAACAAAAAGTATGTTCTTTGATCTTAAAAATCTCTTCTGTGAATATAATTATGTTGTCCCATCAGGGTCTACTTTGTTTGCTAAGAGGTCTAACGGGATCTATTACACAGCTAGTACACAGACTTAAACCAGAAAATAGTGCTATTAAATCTATTAACTGAAATGGAGTTCATATAAATTTATGCCATAGAACCTGAGGTTATATCGATTCATTTCAATATTCTTCAATAAATAATTTAATTGTCTTCAAAAACTGAAATGCTACAAGTTTTAGATGGGTTACTTGATAACAAAATAAAGATTCATGATTTGATTTGCGAATATTGTAAGTGCTGAATCCTGGATCGGATCAGATTACCACAGCCCTACTAAATTATATACTGCTATCTTTGGTAACAACTTGGCTTAGTCTTAATGTTGACCAATGAAAAGGCCTGTTTTCAGAGGCCTGTATCAAAAACTTCTTGAATATCACCAGGCTTGAGAGAAATATTGTCTCAAATGTTCAACATTCATGCAGGATGATTACAGATTAACAGATTCATTCACACAAATAAAGTCCCCAGTCATTTAATTACTACAATTATTGCAACAAAACATTCAAATAACTATCACCATTGTTTGTTTATTTAGTCCTATTTCTCATAATGTGATAAGGAGCACAAATCTTTATAAGTGATTGAGCAGATTTCAAGGATAAGAAGTTGTGAACACCTACGAGTATAATAGATTTATTTAAAAATATACAATAACCAATTAGATGTTGTAGCTCTATAGTAACAAATTTTAAGTCAAATTTTAACAACAGTCTGACAAACATGGTCATGTATTAATTTAATTGAATTAATAAAATCCTATTGTCTCGAACACACTAATTAATTTACATGTATATATGTTTTGTAATCTAAAGATTCCTTTGAAAAACAAGCACAGGGGTAAATGGTATGATACGTAATTGTTTTAACATCCAAAACATGATTTAGAATAAAACATGAAGTATAAAGAGATATACAGTAAAACCCCTGATCACCATGCAGACTCCTATTGGACTGAGCCATAACTCTAGATTTTCTGAGAATTTCGGTTTTCAGGAACATTTTTCAGAAATTCTGTAAAGATGGGTCTTGAAAAATTGTCTGAATTTCAGAGAATTCCGGTTTTCAGGGAGTCCAGGTTTCAGCAATTTTACTGTACATTGATTAATACATTAAAACCCTAGTTACAGACACCCTTGAAATACAGACACCCTGGTATAAAGGGCACTTTGTTAGAACAAAAATGTCCGTAATAGAGGAGTTCTACCGTACAGTCAGCAAATGACACCAGATGATGACATACGTGATGTCGTTTGATTTTGACAACTGACACTACGGTTATCAGTACAACTAAGTTGTTATACTCGGTTGAGAGTAGACAGATGCATAACCTAACACATCAAACCATTCATAACTAATTCCAAAACAATACGCTAAAATATATCAACAATTCTACCATAACATGCAGTTATTGTAATTCAGAACACGGATGTAACAGTTCGTGCGGTTAGTTTAACATTTAACTTAAGTATAAAAAATAATCATACAAGGCATTGAAATTGGACGAAATCGAAAACTTGATCTCCGATCTGAAAGAAAGCATTCAAATATTCATATTACAGCTATAATAAGAGTAATAGACAACAAATAAACTCAAATTCCTGAAAAGAAACAAAATATGAACTAAAAGTTGTATATTACATGAAACTTAAGACAACAAACAACTAGATATACATGGATCTACTTTTAAACAAATGGAAAATGTTTTAACGCATCATAATTATCTCCATTTATGACAATTTACGAAGCATTCAAATAAACAACATAATTCATATCAAGACAAAAATATATTCATGTTTCTGAGCTGTGACATCATTGTTGCTAATACTTATATTTACCTCCTATTAGATATTCATGTGCTAGTGAAACAACATTCTTCTCCAGAATGTATATCATGGTCAAACCTCGGAACAAAAGCAAACCTAAATAAAGACATCATGAGGCCTTTATTGACAGGTGGCCTAAATTTGGAGGTCATTTTGCTGTATCTATTAAATGACATCTTTTAAAAGAATGGCTTTTATTCACAGGGTGAACCTAATTCAGAGGTAGCCACTAAGACATGTTTGACTGTATAAGATTGGGGCAATTAAACCTAGAACAATAATAACTGAGAATAATACAACAGACTTCACAAACACATCATTAGTAAGATACTGCTCACAAAACTGCAGCTGAAGGAAACGACTAACGCACACATGCCCAGGGCATACTAAAGCATGCAGGTACTTCAGTACAATTGAAGTATGCAGTTTTTCTTTTGTGATGGCACTTACAGGTGCATGTACATTTCTGTTAATTGCTTCATTTCATTTACCATACATGTGACAACAGCTTATTTACTAATTAGACAACAGAGTACAATCAAAACTTGAGACCAAAGTTCATGTGAAGAGTGGATAGAGTATTAACATTTTTTACAGTAATGGTTCCTTCCACTGCTGGATTTTACTATAAGTGTGATCTACTAGCTGGTCTTCCTGTTTGTGTGCTAGTCATTATTTAAAAAAGGCCAATAGCTTTTGTACCAACAGCCTAAAGAAAACTAATACTAGTATCAATTTACTGTATGTATATGTATGGAAAGTTTTTTTTATCCCATGAACTAAATGAGTGAAACAGGCACACTAATCGACACAATGGTTCTCATTGGTAGGCTAAAATCTAGAGCATCTTCTGATTTCCCGGCAGATTCAAAGCCATGCTGGTAAATAGAGCCAATCAAAAAATAAGTCCTATCATCATGCCATGCAAGTCTATGACAAAAAGAACAAACTGGTAAGCACTCAGGACACAGAATCCACTTACTAACCCTGGAACAAACCCCTATTAGGGAGAAAGAAGCGGAGATAAAGTCATATAGCAGAATGCCTGTGTGTCTTCAGAACCCCAACATTGTTGATGTGAGGTATGGAGCAGTGGCCATCTTTTGTGGTGAGATGATGTAGGTGCACACCTAGATAAAGTCATCAAATGTAAAAATGGATGTTCAAAGAGACAGTAGGCACAAAAACAAAGAAAGTTTTATATATTAATGTAACAAAAATAAATTACATGAACATTTGTGACGCTGATTTTTGTATTGAGAACAAAAACAATGTTTTAACACATATACATGTATATATACATACATACATCATATATTAATTGACTTATTATCAGTAAAATTTAATGTACATTCAACACTGTTCATCCATATTTTAATGTAAGCAATATACAGAAAAATATATGTTTACAAAATGTAAATCAATACAGTCATGTAACTGATCTAAGATAAAATCAGTTAGAAATCTTCGGGGAATTTAAATCTGATTACAAAAAGCAAACACATAGATTTACCATAAACAATTACAAAAAAAAGGTATTGCTTTAAAGTAATTGGTCCACTGAGTATTCACGACTCTCTAGTTATTTTGCCTCTTTGTCATGAAAATTTGCTTGATGTATCATATACAATGTAACTATTTTACACAATAAAAAAAAATACAAGCATTCCTGTTTACAACAAACGTTCGGTTATATCCAAAACAAAATAGCGTGTAATAAATACCAGACAATTCTAACTTTGATGGATAAATTGAAAGTCTCAGAATATCAGAGAAATTCATTTAATGTACATCAGAAAGTAATTGTCAATTCACGTTATTAGATGCCTTTCATTGATTACTATACATTTGCCACCTGAGGCCAAGCCTTCATCTGAACATTTCTAGAAATTGCAAACAATAAAGACAAGACGCCTTTAATGTAGTTTTTTTTCAAATAAACTGTTGATCAAATTCCAGAATAGAGTATTACGTCATGACAAATAATGTTTTATACGAGATTTTAGAAGCTGATCTAATACATTGTGGATTCCCCGGGTGTTGAAAAGCAACACTATCGCCATGTTAAAACTTATGTCTTCTGAGACACAAATATAATAAATTTTGGATATGTAAGAATTATGTAGGGAAATTATGAATCCGCTAAGTAAGCATACATGTAACAAGAACAGCGCGAGCGCTGCCAATGCTCATCAGTTCACCGCCTCAGTGAAATCTAGCCACCTACGAAGTTCCATGTTGCTACCTCTTATAATTTCTGAGTTATGAGCTACATTAAAGTGTTTGCACAATGCAGAAACTTCTATGCTGCAGTGATCACAGTAGCTCAATTTTTTCTTCCAAAACAGACAAGATTATAAATAAATATAAATGGTTTTTTTTAAGGTAGGGGGATGAGTTTGTTAAGTCTTGAACAAAGAAGCCTTTTGGAAATTGAAACATGTTACCAAAGATGGCCTTTTTAAAAGAGTAACAATAAGAACCACATTGTTTATAAATGAAAGGCCTAAAATTGAAACAGAACAGTTACTGTAATGATAAATCAAACTGAATGTGCCTTCTAATGGCATCATATCTGATGTATAAACCCATTTAATAAAAGGTATTCATTGCATGCATGTTTTCCCTATTTCAGTAAAACTTCTATCTCTGTGTAAATAAGATATTTTAAGTCAGGAAAAAATTAAGATTCCAGTAAATTTATCTGCAAATTTCTATTGAACTATCACATGGTAGCTTGAATATAATCATAATTACAAAATAAATCACAGTTAATAGCAGTAGTTAAATTGGCACAACATTGAACAAGGACAAATGATTCCATAAAAAATAACATGAGTATATACTATGTCACAGATGTTACACAATAAACAAGAAGACATTGCAAAATATAAGAAACAAGAGGCGTTCGACAAATACGGATTCCCTCTAAATGTCAACTGGATAGTTATTTCCAATTATTGATCAATCAGGAACCATTCTCCGAAGCCTAAGTAATGCAGGTCAAATTGCTCTCCATTAAATTTTATTGGTTGAAAAAGTTGTTTGTCTTGAAGGTCACTGTAACCCTGACTTTAAATCTACTAACCTCAAAATCAATAGGGATCATTTACATGCAGTGACCAAACTTCCAAATAAACCTGAGGACCACAGTCAAATTGTACTCTAGCTATTGGTCTAAGTTTGGTTACAGATAGACTGATGGATCTACATGTGAAAAGCAATATAATTATATCATCCTTTCTTCAGTTCTTCAGGGGGGGGGGGGGGGGGGGGGTTAAAATATAAAAAAAATTGAAATATTACAATTAGAGGGCCAGGTCACAAAATATGCCTGCCAAGAGCCATAACTCAGAAGTGCCTGGGCCGATTATCGAATATTACCAAGATCTCATGGCCATTAACGTTTCCATCAAGTTTGGTGAGGATTCGAATAAAACTGTTAGATTAAGAGAGCGGACACCGTTGTGGACGCCACCCGCCGTGTGTTTTCCCATAATACGGCACGTTTTTCAAACGGGCATACAAAAAAGATAAATTCATCAGTTTCATGTAAATATCGAATGGGCCGTTAAACATTGTAATGTTCAGTTTTCTGTACCAAGGTAACTATTGATGTGAGCAGTGTTGAATGTTTTGAGGACATCTAGATTTGGTAATAGAACACAGAGTTACAAGGTGGCTTGGTCTTTGTAACTTACTAATACAGTTCTGTTGGCTGTGCAGGTTTGTATGTAGCTAGAAATTCATAAGGTATGGTTGAAATTTAGCACTGCTTTCGGCGGAACTATTTTTACACAATGCATTTTTTCATACCAATCAACATATTGTAGTCATTCATTCTGCTTTGTAGCACATATCTTAAACCTACAGTCCTGATTGACATTACTGTATTAATATAGATTAGTAAATATTCAGCACAATCAACTTAAAGAGTTAAATGCAAAAAAGAGGGCCCATCTAAAAGTAACTGAAGCAGGTGAAGCAAAAACAACAGCTTGTATACCTGACACAGAAGTTTGAGAGGGTCGTTTGACTGGAACATTAAACATGAGTATTTCCATTAACATAACTGAAGAAGAAAACAAGGAGAAAAATAAAAATAAAGTGAATCTGGTGTAATTTCTACAACAAGTGCTTTTTTCTAAATTACTATCCAGACAACTACAAATAATTACACATATAACATGCAACTGATAGTCCTTAAATGAATGTAGAACAAAACACAATAACACTTCCCTAAGGCTAATTATTTGTTTTGCAGTTACAAAACTTCTTATTGAAAAATCCCCTTTCCTATTATGTTTGAGCAATTTTGACAAAACATTCTTTGTTTCCTATACTCTCTTTAGAAGAAGCAAATAATTTAACAAAAATCACTCCAACCTGTATATATTAAAAGTTCTCAGATATAGCTTGACTAAGTGTTTTGAGCCGTAACGAAATTATTCAGAATAACTCACTAAGTCAAATAGGGGATATGGATATCTGGAAAAAATCTGGAATTGAACTCATGTGTGTTGGTTTATAAGTCTTACCCACCCCACCAGCGACACTTACAAACACTATTGTGCTAAATTATTCTTATCTATCATCCGTAAATGCCTTTTATTCGGACAATCTACACTCCCCAGTTGATTTAGTGTATTCTTCCATCACAGCTCAAAAAACATGGTCTAGCTATTCTATAACCATAAACAAACATTTAAAAACTATACTTTAATCATATAAAAGAATTCTCTAAATTTCAGTGCTTGATTAAAACTTTATATATATTGAAGAAATTTGTAAATCAATTCCAAACAATTTTTTCATGATATTATGTTCACACAGAAATCATAAATTTGCCAAAGACTAAAGAAACACTTCAAGATAGTAAGAAATACGTAATTTAATAAGTATCATAAATTACAGAAAACTATTCAAACTGATTTAGTGAAAGTCAGGGCAATAAATAGTGAACACTTTGTTTAATTTCTTTTCAGAGTCATTTTACTGAACAGCTAGAATGTTTAATTTAAGGCAACAGAACTGAAACACTGTAATCTATATCAGTTTCTTATTAATTGTTTGCCATAATATCACAACGTAATTCTTCGAAGATGATATGACTTATTCAACTACCTTCCCATTACTTATAGTTCGGAATTGTTTGTATAACAATAATAGTAAAGATTTTATTGTTAGGGGCATTTATACAGGCATAGGCCCAATCGTCATTGTAAGCCTCATAAATTATAACATGTTACAAACATACAACAAATATGATATAAATCACGAACACAATCATGTGTCACTGTACTGTATACAAAAGACAAGTAATGACCTTAGCTGATCTCATGTACCTAATTGACAACAACAGTAATTGGAACGGTTAAATAAGATTGGGTATTTGGAATCACAATATGTAGCAATAAACAACAAAATGAAAGGTGAAGCTAAATATATTGGAAGTGCAGCATGGACTGATGTGTGGAATCAGACACAAAATAAGAAAACATTTTATAGCATGACAGAAGACAAATCAGTACAAAGAGGTTAGCTATGACCCTTAAAAATGTAAGTCTCATTGGCCAATTCCAGTGCCAAGTAGTGCTAGTAAATAGCTAAATAATGATACAAACACTGATGTAGTAATCAGATCCAATTAGGAACAATTAGATGAGAAAACCAAACAGGTATTCCAGGGTGATGTAAAACAATTCTTTCTCTTTCATTCACAGCATAAGTCAGGTACTGATACTTAGTTACCACAGTTTCATATAATTACAAGTTTTTAATACTAAAAATTGCTATATATGCCCCAGAAATGGCAATACTAAGATTAAGCTCTTCATTTAGAAAACAAGAATGAAGGGACATCAATTGACCATTTTGACAGTTGGTTAGTCAGATATATTCCTCTATAATATGACATCGTAACTATGAAAACATACCCCCTGATGATTTTAGTGAAACCGGTTGGGGTTCATTTACGAAACATTTTTTATACAACTATATTGATTTTTTATTATGAAATATTAGAAAATAAAGTTAACAAAGAATTCGGAACATTTTTCCTTTTAATTATATATACAGCTCGTACCGTGAACATTAAACTTTTCACTATATATATTTATTATATATATCGGTTTGTCTTTGCCATATTATGTTGTAAATGGCCAAAGGCAATGTATTTTGCTATTTGCCAATAAACTTTGAACTTTGATATTAAAACACAACAGAAAAGAAAAGAACGGGACACTGATGTTACAGCCACCAGACCATATCATAAACAAAGCATTATAATTATAATAGACATAACTTAGTGTAAATAGCAACATTTTTCAGAGCATTGCAAACAGTGCCAATTTTTATGCTGATCTGTTCACTGGCTCAGTGAGATCTATACACATACAGTTTCATGTTGCTACCTCTTATATAGTTTCTGAGTAATGAGTTTCTGCACAGATGCAGACCAAGCAGACTATATATCGAGGGTTCAGCGCAACACTGTCGTAACTTGTTCTTATTTCAATATGAGTTACGACACTGTTGCGTTAAACCCTCGATATACAGTGATCACAATAGCTCGGCTTTTTCTTCGAAAACAGTAAAGCTAAAAAAATGTAAAACATGTTATGCACTAACATAAATATACATCATCATGTGATTGATATCAATTGAAATAGTACAAGGACATGACGTCAGATATGGCATCAATTGTAGCCACTTTGAATCCAACAAAACAGTAGTGTATTAGATTAAGTAGACTAATATATAATATACAATAACAGATACAAACACCCACATATATATATACTATTTATTATCCTAAGCAACATGGTACCATATGTTGATGTTATTTTCCTAGACATAATATCAAATTTCTCAATATTTATTTCCTCATTTTACATATAAGTCTGTAAGAATCTTTTTGAGTGAGACTTTCCAAGTTTGCTTTCTTACAAAATAGATGATTATAACATTACCATGAGATAGAACCATTGAGAAGTACATGTGTAATATTACTAGTGGTGCAACAGTATACCGATATATTACGATACAGTGTCAGGCCGATACGTCCTGCGGTACGACATCCATATACTGCGATATTTTCTTTAATAATTTTAGCACATAATCCAACAAATTAAATGAATGCAGACACAATTTTTAGTGTTGTTTTTAACTATCAAAGACCGATACATCACTCTGAATAATGAATTATTGATCATTTGCGGTAAACCCCTGCGAAAAAGGTTCATGAAGTTCATGAATTTATTCATGAACTTCAAGAACTTCATGAATATGTTCATGAATTGTAAAAAAGTTCATGAATATCAAATACATATTCATGAATTAGAAATTCATGAACAATAAAGTTCATGAAGTTCAATTATTTATTCATGAACATGAAGCACTTCATGAACAAGTTCATGAATTGTACAGAAAGTTCATGAATATCAAATACATATTCATGAATTGTCAAAAACATTCATGAATTGTCAAAAACATTCATGAATATCAAATTGATATAGGCATGCACTGGAAACACAATGGCAAGAAATCATTATCTAAAATGACATCTGCACTTGAAATATTTCACAACTTCTATTTTCTGATATATCAGAACAAACTGACTAATGGCATTACAAGGGATATACACTGGAAACAGTCTGGTAAGAAATCAAATTCCATAAGCCTATATGTAAATTTTTATACCTGGGTGGTACCAATTAATTTTGACCCCAGTGCCATAATTTAAACAAACTTAGTATAGGTCCACTAAACAATGCTACAAACAAAATGTCCAAGCACTGGGCATTGTATGTTCTGACCAATTTTAAAAAAAATATAGAAAATATAGACGTTTATTTCGTAATGAGGTACGAAAATGCCTGAGTACGAAATCGCCACTGACAATTATTTTATACTGACCAGTCTTGAACATTCTGTGAATAAATATGACTTGCTTTCATGTTTGTTCAATGATAACCCGATTTAGGTAGCCTAATTGAATATTGATGTACATGCTGGAGTGCTGAACGTAATCAAACGTCTGGATGACGTAATCACAAACATCTGGATGATACTGACTTAATTCAAGGACAATATGGCACACGGAGAAGGTTGCGCGCAGTATTAGAATAAGTATATTCTTCTGCCAAGTGAAGATATTTTAGAATGGCACTGTCGAACTGAAGTGTAACATTGTTTCTAAAAGTGAAGATTTCGTCTGTTGATAAGAAATTTTGTTCCAGTGTCGTTTGAAAAGAAAAGACGAGCTGTGACCTGAACGGAATTCTGCGTGAGTCAGTTGTCCATTCTCAATACATTTTAGCATTTGAATAAGGCTTTTGCTTGTCACTTATATTAATATTTTCTTAATATCAATGCACAGATTGTATAATTTTATCCCCACAACGCAATGATGCCAACTTGTTGAAATGCTTTAAAAATCGCGAAAACGTGTGACATTTATTTTCATGTCGCGGATACTGTATTTATTCGTAACATTTTTTACTCTCATCTAATGAAATTACTATTTCAGATATTATGTCCCAGCTTGTGTGGAACATTGTAATACTTAGAAGGGTATTTTTTCTAAAAGCTAACATCAAAATTTACAAAATAGACTTAGGACTCTGACTAAATTACTCAAGTATACTACGTGTAGGTATTATTAACAGTCCGGTAGTGAAAATTCACTTGAATACATTTGTCAATTTCAGCATGGCCTTGGAACTGAATGGTTCAGCAGAGCTCTCTAAGATGAAAAAGTTTTCAAAGCCTAAAGAAACTCTAGATAACACTGTGGTAGTTTGTTGGAATGCTCTCCGACACTAGATGAAAGTGATTAAATGAGCACAAGAAGCAAATGTGTACCTAACTTTCTGACTTCTCACCATGGATGAAGTTTTTAACTAAAATAGGAATGAGAAAAAATTCGAGTCTCCAGGCAATTAGACTGCACTGGCTCTAGAAATTGAAACCTTGGAAAAAGCTAAATATTCAGCAAGTGTTTAAGTGTCCATCCTGAATTACTGACATAATATGGAAGTGTAATGCATGATGCCATCATGCGAGTATTATTAACATTCTGGGAATATAATTATAATGTACAGTATTGAATGTTGGAACTGATTTGCATTTCTTTTAAACCATTGATGAACTGCTAGTTTCAATTTAATATTGTAATTTCATTTGTCAATACTATGAGTATGACCCCATTTGTATACATGTAGAATTTAGAATATGTTTTAATTAAGTTTTTTATGTCACAATTTTTATCATTAATATGATAATTCTGAAATATGTTTCCATTAATGAATATATAATTAGCGCTATAATTCTGGAAGCTACTTTTAATAATTAATTATGCCCCCTTTCGAAGAAATGGGGTATATTGTTTTGCACATAACGGTTATAACTTGAGAATGATTTGGCCTTAGCTCTTCAGATTTGGTTGTGAGGTTGGTCATCGCAGTTCACATGTAGATAACCCAATATTGATTTTGAGGTCAGAACATCAAAGGTCAAGGTCTCAGTGACTAGACCTTCAGCACAAAACCCTTGTCTGATCAATAACTAGAGAACTATTTGGCATAACCACTTTTAGATTTGGTTGGGTGGGTGGTCATCACATGTAGATGACCCCTATTGATTTGGAGTTAAATAGGCCAAGGTCTTGCTGTCCAGTTGACCATTAGGAGCATCCATGTTTCAAACACTTCTTGTTAAAGTCTATTTTTGTTCGCCCGTCTGGCTAGCTCAGTGGTTAGAGTGTTTGTCTGATGATCAAGAGGTTATGAGTTCGAACACTGGGCAAGGTTCACACTTTCCGTGACAAATTTGACTGAAGATATATTACATCCTTTGTTAAATTGTCCTGTTGTGACCTCTAAATTATGTGGGGTAACTTGGCAGAAGCTTACGGATAGAATGTGGTTAGTACTGGTTAAGGCCTAAATGAAGTCCAGGAATATTGGTTAGGATAACTGCCTGCTACGACATGTCTGAAATAATGTTGAAAATGTCGTAAAACCCGATGAAACAAACAAAACTTTTTATTCAAGTAAATTTGTTTTTATGCTTTCATTATGAAGACAATGTAGTTTTGAAGAATACAATATTATAAACTTTATTATACCCCCACTATTTTAAAATAATGGGGGCTAATTGTAGGAGTCACTTTAGTCTGTCTGTCTGTCTGTCTGTCCGAAATCATGTCCATTCTGTAACTTCATTCATATGAGGATTTTGTAATAACTTACCACAAATGTTAACCATCATTGTGTCACACACAACTCCCATGGCTGTAGCTTCAAGATCAAGGTCACGCTTGGAGATCGAAGGTCATAGTTTTGGTATTTTGTTTGCTTGGTTATTGTATGGAAGATCTTCCTTATTGTCTTAGTATTCAGGTTTTTTTGGATGGTTGTGGATAGGGCCTTAAGCCCTTAAATGTGGAAAATTTATGCGCGATTATTCAGTTTTGCAGAAAAATGCATACTATTTTACAGCATCAGAAACACTGTTTTAATGAACTGAAAACTGAAAAATGTGATTAGCAAGAATTGCTTCTATGGAAAGGAAACTTTTTTGAAATCTATAATAAAGTCTCATATATTGTGTGAAATTATTTTGTTTTTGTCAAAAGTTGATCAGTTCAGTATATTGTACTTGTGGTTGTGCATACTAGTTATAGAGGCATGTTCCTCAATGGTATTCAGTGAGGAAATTCACAAGTTTATTCATGAATTACTTCAGGTTTGAAATTAAGGTTTGACAAACTTCATGAATTTTTTGTTCATGCACCATTTCATGAAGTGATTCATGAACCATTTCATGAATTTGTTCATGAACTTCTTGTTCATGAAGTGGCCATTTTTCCTTCATGAACTAATTCATGAATTTGTTCATGAACTAATTCATGAATTTGTTCATGAACCATTTCATGAATTTGTTCATGAATCATTTCATGAATTTGTTCATGAATTATTTGTTCATGAAGTGGCCATTTTTCCTTCATGAACTAATTCATGAACTAGTTCATGAACTAGTTCATGAATTTATTCATGAAGTTCTCGCCGGGGAAGTGTGTAAAACTAAAAGTTTATCTATAGTTACTGATAAGCCATCTACTGGTTACACTATATGAATGAACTACTCATGTACCTTATACAGTTATAATCTCTATGATTTAACACTTGGGTTGACAGTGGCTTTAGTTTTACGGTGTTTTTCATTACTTCTCTAAATTGCAATACATATTGCAATATGGATTATTGCAATATCGCAATACAGGTTATGCCATATTGTTGCACCCCTAAATATTACAAGTACAATTTATTGTAAATGACAGTCAAACCTGTGTTAGTGGCCACCTCCTAATACAGGCCACCTCATGAATAAAGGCCATTCTTTTAAAAACTGTCATTGATTTTTAGAGCAGAATGACCTCCAAATGAAGACCACCTGTCAATAAAGGTCACATTATGTCTTTCCTAATGGTGGCCTTTGTTCACAGGCTTAATTGTATTTATTCTGCCACTTAACTCCTGCAAGATAGCCAGGAAAATAACCAATGATCTCAGAAAAAGAAATACAACTTAAAATGTATAATGAGAAAATTTTTGTTTTAAATTCCTGACTTTCCAAATTACCCAGGATTGGTGATTAAGAACCTGGCCAATAAAGCACAGGATGTTTCTTCAGAATCATTGATTACATGAACAAAGCAACAGTAGATTGGATAAACACAAAAACAGAACTCAAATGTTTTTTAGATTTTTCACAATCCATAAAAAATCTCTAGCTACCAGATTAATGTACAATATAATATATTCTGAGCTTAGAAAAAATGTAAATAAATGTTTCTGTGTTACAGAGCATGCTGTAATCAGGGAAAACACTTCTAGTATTCCAATATTTCATGTTTATGTCAAATTTGTGGTATTAACAAGATTTCTGATTTATGAGTTTATAGGGAGTAAACAGAATTACTTGCCAAAAACAGAATTACTTTCTTTCTGTTGTCGGAACTAAAGATACAATGTTTACGTCAAACCTGTTATTTTATTACAAAAACAGAGCCAAATGAGGTCATATTATTTTCTATATATTTAACATTAAGAAGCCATCAATATTTCTACAAATGTTTGTGAGATAACTGGAGTGTTATAACAATTAAAACAAATAAATGACAATCTGGGACAGACGGATAAAAGACACTGGCTTAAGACAGACTTGCATCAACCACATGGGATTTAATTAATCATAATGAATACAGGGAACAAAATATACTATATGTTGCTTTAAACACCTGTGTAACAACTTTAAATGCCAGCGTTAAAAAATTAAATAAAAGAGGATAATCCTGACAACTTAAACACATAATCTAGTAAGCGATGATCCATTACCATGGCAACATGTAAGATCTCAAAATAAATTATCTCAGTTACTATAGCAACAGACGACAGAACTTAATTACTACATATATATATATACAATAAATTACAAATATTTAGAGTCAATGAAGAATTACGACACACGAACACAACACATTCTTACAAGATATTTTTTTAAAGAAATAGATAAACCATCACCATAGTAACTAAAAGCATTATGAGACAAGTATTGTGAGGTTGAATACAATTATGTATGTCTGTAGAAATAAATATCGTAATTAATATAAGAGCTGTGATACCCACCATCACTGACAATAAAACCAGTTTGTTGACACAGGATCTCCTTGTAACCCTCTCTAAATGACGGACTTCTCCAAGCATAGATGATTGGATTACAACCAGAATTCATGTACATGAAGCAATAAGCCTGAAAAATAGATGAGCGCATACAAGAACAACATTACCATACTAGTCAATAATTATACCAGTCTAAAAATATCAACTTTTTCTACTGAACATTCATACAAATAAAAGACAGTTTTACAAGGTTGATAAACCTCAACATAAAGTGTCCATACTTTAATATAATATGTGTCACAATTTATGTGACTATAGTGTTTTTTAGAACTCATTTTGGACCGAAATTGTGCCAACAGTTTATTAAACAACAACCATTTTCCTGTTCTTTTTTAATTTAGTAATTGGTACCCTGAGCCCAGAACTCCCTAATACAGTATCAAGCCCAGCCCATAAGAAACAATTTTAGGAGCAATCGGTATATCCAAATTATAGATTATTATAAAACAGAAACAAAATTAATTTTTTTAGATGCTGCTGCCTGCCATCTGAACCAGGATATACCCAAATTTAATAACCAGGCTTTTCAAATTAAATAAAAACATGGTAAAAAAGAAATCAGTTCCAATAAAGCAATTGATTCATTTTAGGTTACTCATATGAAGCAAAGTCATTCTGAAGAATTGAAATGATAAGTGAAAACTCACTGCAGGATTAGCCCACGCCAAAATCTTTGATTTGTCTTTGATGCTGGAGACATAGGAAGAATAGAAGCCATAAGGTAACCAGCACAACATGAAACATGTCAGGACAATAAACAACGTCTTTGTCACTTGTATTTGCTGTGCAAGTATTTGATCCGTCTGAAGGGTGGTGTTTTTACGCAAACGATTTGCGTGGCTACGGAATTCGCAATACATTCGAGCATAGGCGAATGTCATGATTATCAGAGGTATCATAATGTTTGTACTACTTATTATCACATGGTGTAAATATTCCAGGTTATTTCTAGGATACTCAGCACCACACTGCATGGCACCAGGTTTGTCCACAACTTTACTCAGAACAAACATTGTCAAAATAGCACAAATGATGGCCCATATCCAGGCTGCGGAACTCATAAGAAGAATTTTCCATCTGTTAAGGATTCTACTGAATGGGCGCGTGATAGACACATATTTATGTAAACTGATGTACATTAATGTATGAATTGAGGTTATAAAACACACAGCATTCAGAAATCCATTCAATTTACACATAAAATCTCCAAATATCCATCGGTCACATATTAAAGTTGTCAATGAGAATGGTGCTAGAAGAATCCCTACAAGAAAATCGGCAATCGCTAAATTGACTAAAAACATGTTTGTACGAGTCTGCATTCCTTTGTGACGAAACACCACTATTATGACCATCAGATTTCCGCATATGGCACAAAGCATGGAGATAGACAACCATGTTCCAAAGACAATCTTCTCCAGTAAGGACCATGATTGTGTGGCATTCAGTAACGGCTCTACTGTATAATTGGTCACATTAAGGGTGTAAGCTGAATCCAACTGAACAGAGTTATTCAGAGGCTCTACCAAAGCCATTGTGATGTTCACGTCACTTCATTCGTACTGTGACTGTATGGGAATAAATGCTACCCTGAAAAATACAAAAATAATTAATAATACCATTTTCAAAATACAGTCAAACCTGTGAACAAAGACCACCATTGGGAAAGACAAATTGTGGCCTTTATCGACAGGTGGCCTTTATTCAGAGGTCAATTTGTTCTAATTAATCAATAACAATTTTAACAGAATGACCTTTACTCACAGCAGCTGCTGTCAGTGGTCTTTATTTGGTGTAGTTGACTGTTGACTTTAGTCAAAGGTTTTTGACAAAGTTTGCATTACATTGCAGTTCATCATCAATGTCAGTCATTCTCGAGAAGCTAACAGGTATACGACTCAAGTTTGTTTTCATATTATGCACAATTTCCATAAAATAAAATTTCCTCGCAATGCTTTGGATTAAGTATGAAACGTTCCGAAAACCATGTAAAATGATTTCCATCAATGGACGCATGAAAAAATGCCTTAAGCTGTTGACTTAGAAAGAGGACAATACCATAACTAATATTGTCAACATGACAAATTAAAAAGACCAATTTAGTTATGGTACCTTAGAACTATATGTTGACCTTAAAGACACACCAGATTAATCTATTATATACATAGAGAAACATCATAATTATATATTGCATAGAACATAAATTTATACAACCTTCTGGGAAATAACAAAAAGGAAGTTGAGGAGTTCAAAATAATGTTTAAATATGATTATTTAACATTTAGCCACAAACTGACATCTTTCAAACTTTAATAGCTTTATTTCCCACGTTTGAACTTAAACAAATTAAAGTAATAAATGAATTATAATCTATGCATAGCATGCCATGCCACACAGCAGACATATATCCATATTTAAAGTTACAATAAAACAACAATAAATATAGCAAGTAATTAGTAAAAGCAATTATTATCTAAAGAGATAAATATAGCACCATTATAACACGAAATTTCTCACATAACATGAATCTAATCCATTAATCACATAGTAATTATAATTTAATTCCTATATAAGCAGTGCATTTCTGTGATTATGATACATACATCCAGCTGTTACCATGGTGACCTTTTAATACTATTACATGTATGTGTATATCAGAATGCGAAAGTGGCTGACATAACAGTATAAATTATTGCATTCATAAAAAAAATTTTTGGCCAAAGTTTGTCTAGGTATATTTGATTGAAAAAGTATGAAGAATTTGATCACCAGGTGTTCTTTTGAAATTTATGTAGGACGCTTCATAACAGACTTTGCATTTCAGCATCCAGACAATAAATCCAGACAAGATTTGTTGGAATGTTGGATAAATATCAATTAATCAATTAATGTGAGGTGTTAAGTTTCTTAATTGATAGTATGTTATGTACTTAAATATGTAGGAATTTGTAAACTAAACCAATTACAGTATTACAAAATATTCCAAATAGATTTGTAACCCAGCAAACATTCAAGGAAATAGGTTTAATACTGCTTGTTTTTTTAAACCGACTAGGTTAGTAGTCTTTAATTTCTTAACAAATATCATAACTTAAGTTTATACAACTGTTTGAATTTGTTACATATTCTTGTGCGTCAAATAGTTTTTTACCAATTAAGTTAATTAGCTGATCAACATTTGTTTACACAAACTGTACATCCACTTTCAACTTGCTTGGTTAATTAAGATCGAGTGAAATTGTCCCCAAATGGAACAATCTGTAACTAGAGACAGAAAAGACCATTTACACTACCACAGCTACGTTTCTTGATAACAAACCATAGTTACAAGTCAAATCGGAAAACCAGATTGATAACTATGGTATGTAATGCAATTTTACATCCAACTGACTTGTATTTTAGTACAGATCAAACATGGGTTTGTTTAATTATTCACTGTATGCTATTTATTTATTTATCTGTTGTTTAACAACCTATAATGATGGCTATGGTCATTTCAGAGCCCCCAGAGAGGGAGGAAAACCAGGCATTTATATCCTTATACTCTATCCAAATAGTGTTTCCTGGTTCTTGATTGGCCGTAAAGCACCAATACAAGCCTCACCCTTTTTCCTGTTTTCTTAATAGACACAGTACTTGGCTTAAGTTGGGATGGGGACACTGCTGTAATACCATTATTTACAAAGTTATAATGCCTTACCTCTGATCATAGAGACACATTGATCGGAAGATTGGTAAGTTAATCTATTGGTCGATCAATCTATCCATCCAACAATCAATTCATAGTAATAAGCAAACATACTTATAAAAGCCTGCTCTCTTAATTTTTGTATCAACAGACATTTTTATTAAATAACAGTAATATAATTGTTCATTGAGGGGATACATTGTTATGCAAAATTGGTACATCTTTTTGGTCCTAAGTATTTTGTTTTGGAAATATGATCTACTTCCATTATATTGTATTATATTACATTGTGATTTGTTAGAATTGAGAGTCATATCTTTTTTTCATGACCATAATTGAATTAGGCATGAAATAACAGTCACCATGTGGTTTCAAGTAGAAGTTTTGAAGTATGAGAACTAGTTTACATTAGGGATAGTAAGTCCTGAAGAGTAAAATGTGATACAAATTTAGATCTCCTATAACACAATTTGTGATAATATATATGTTTGTATCTAGATATCAAATTTTCAATAATAATTACCACCAGTAAGGGGGGAGGGGAGCATTATATTTTTGTATTTGATGACTTTCTCTCGGTGATTTAACACTCACCAACAGTTACTACAAGGATTAGTACTGTGAAAAGATTTTAAATTCTTGATCTGTTGTCATTTTGTTGAATTATTGTCAAAGCCGAATTGAAGGATTTTCTGTAAGTTGGAGAAAAAACTGGCGTCTAAATTAAGTAACTGAACACATATAATCGACTAACAATTGATGTAAAAGGCAGGCAGATTCAATGAAGCACTGTTTGACATCAATTAACATCATGATATTGTAAATAATATGATCATAATGTGTTACTTTCCCACCAGGAATTAGTTTTGAATAATTCATTAGAAGTTTGATTGAGATCCAAATGACAATATATGAGATAAATGGCAACCAGAAGTAATTGATTGTCTATTAGAGAATAAAAAACAAACAAATAAATGTACAATCTCGTAATCAACGTACAAATCATATGATATGATTTGATAGATATCTAATGTTTTCCCATGTAACATAATGGCATAATTAATACCTGATTTTATACAAATATCATGCAGACCATTTCCCCCTTTTTTTTATATCAGTAATTGTTTGTATGACCCGCCTCTGTGGTCGAGTGGTTAAGGTCGCTTCTAATCACTGTAACTTCTTACTGATAGAGGGTCGTGGGTACTAGCCCCACTATCGACCACGTCCCTGTATGTGAGAAAGTAGGTAGTTACTTATACAGAGGATGGGAGTCTAGTACTGGTTCTTCTCAGGAACGATGGTTAGGTGAACTGTCTGCCTCATATGACTCTGATTGTTGTAAAGGAGCGTAAAACTCAATATAAACAAACAAACATAAGTAAGTGTTTCTCCAACATTATTTCAAAGATGAAATCTATTTTCAAATTACAAAAATAATTAACAGGATTACCTTAGAAGTGTTCCTTTTGTTATTTCTGTGTAAAGAACTTGAAATATAAAGCTATTATAGTATCAAGAGATTTTATTGTTCAGAATATTCCATTCAAACAAATAACTAAAATTGTAAATATGAAATCCAAGAAAAATGCTTGTCTAATAAATTCCACTTTTCATGTTAGTGCCACCATGAATTCAAGACACAATGTAGTGTTGTTTAGAAATAGTGTTTATATAGTGCTTATCATTTCTTGATGTGGAGTCAAATTATTTTGAAAGAGTAAGATGACTAGCACTTAGAATGACTAGCAAATTGTGTGCATAAATTTCCTGGTGATTATTACATTTGTTTACAGGATATTAATTCAATTAATGCTCAGAAATAGATAAAATAATCACATTCCAGAATATATTCGGCAGAGAAGATTATATAAATGATATTGTACGTCTTATTTCAGCAGGGCTGGAAATCCTAAAACAGGATGAACTGATTATCTAGTATTAATAACACTCATTAATTATATGATTATAGAAACATCATGCACTCATTAAGATTAATAGAAGACTTCATATGTCACATATTTATCATTATAGGCAGAAATAAATAAATACAATGTTTCTAAAAATATATAAGATCGGTAGGTTGGCTCAATCTTTATTCAAATAGATTTTTGAAGTTCAATAGATACAGTAAATATAGAAATGAAACTATCGGCAACATATAATGATTGATCGAAAAGCCTACGCTTGGCAGAAAAATGGGGTCACATCAGGTCAAGGAACTTTTCTTTGACACAGTTCTAGTTATCATCATCGGTGTTACTTTCAGGTGTTTCCACTAACTTGTGACCGACCATTATAAGTTTTTTCCTATTGACCCCAGACTTTTGATCAATTTCAGGCAATATTTCTTGTTATTACTTCAGTTTCATATTGAGCATATTCTCCGAAAATAACAAAAAATATATTTGACGTCATCTACCCTTATTTTGGGGGAGGGGATGTCAGTGGATACACAGAATTAATTTTTTTGGCCTTCAATCCAGACAATGGTAAGAAAAAAGCAGAAGTTATCCAAAAATTATGCAAAACATGCAGCCAGTGACATACCTGACAAATAACGAAATTCCGTTAACAGATGGATTTCAGTAAAGTCATTAGAGAAATCAAGAATTTGGCATCAGTTTGATAAACACGCTCCCGTCTTATAATGTTATCTTCATACTTGATATATGAAAGAATTCTATCAAAGGATTCGATTGTGTTATCACTGAATATAGAGTTCCCATGTTTTGTATCTGTAGACTTCAATAAATTCAATCGAAATCCAAGAGTCCAATGCAATTTATCGCTTTAAAATAATAAATAATAATCAAATAATAAACCTAGTTCATGTTTATACCTATATTACTTAGGTTTACATTCAAAAGTTCACTAAGTGCATCAATTAAGGAAAAAGATGTGGGCAGCTTCACAAGTTATTTTTTGTTCAGTTAATAAGATTGTTTTGCTATAGATTAGTTATAAAGCAGCAGTTTTCCAATAACTTGAGCACTGACATTTTTACGGTAATTACAACAAAGGTGTAAAGATGTACAGGTGCACTTTGTCAGTCATATTGCACAAATACAAAATTAAATACAGGTGCTTATATTATAAACTTATAATTCATGTCACAATAATGGATGTACATGTATTCTGCTTGTATACCAGTTAACTTCACATGCTAAAATGAAAACCAGTCTATACTGAACACGGAGAAACTGACAGCTGAACAGACAGATGGACAGACAGAACAATGGCCAAGTTAACAAGTCCTTTTTAATACCTAACCTGGGTAACATATCATACTCCCATGATAATGGACTGTGACTATCATAAAATAGTCCTACTCCCCATAGTTGTAAAGAATAACTGACATAAAGTAATTTTGACTTCTCCAAATGATTTTAACAAATAAACTGTTACAAATGTAACCTATATGTAAAGCTTCCAATAAGCAATAAAAGTACTGAAGGTACTGATGGGAAGGTTTCGTACAGAAATGTTGAGAATTTGTTAGGATTGTGCATCGATGCCAACATTTGATGACATTTCATCACAAGCCGTGGGCCATGTCAATTAAGTTCCCAATTTTGCTTATTTCAAAGCAAAGTTAGTGATTGGGGAAGTAACTCCAGATTAACGGTGGGCGGAATTAATAATCATATAGTGGGTGGAGCGATACCTATATAGAAACGTTAATTTAAATCAGCGTGTTACAATTAGCAATGTAATTAAAACACAAAAATGAGAGCAATAAGTAATAACCTGCATTAATTTATCAGCGTTATTTCGTTGTCTTTATCAAATCATTGTAACTGACTACTTTGTTTGTTTACAAAAACAACCGTTGCAGTGATCTGATGATTACATTGCATTGATTTTCGGAAATTTGTTTTTTTAGTCAAGCCATCTGCTAATAGCATTCACGGGTCGGTGCGTAGTTATACTGATTTTTTTGTTTCTTGTAACAATAGAGGCATAATAACCTTATTTCTTCCTTAAAATATAAACAAAACATTAAATCACATATCACAACAGGTTTAATTTATGAAAGCTTGCGAAATAGCGCTGTGTATGTTCATAAAATGAAGGAACTATTTTTCGGTCTTTATTAGATTGCGAAAGTATTTCTGCCCTGTCTTGTATGCACAGCGGTAGTAAGGGATTTGGTAATAACCTCAAATGACATTTATCCACAGTAATATTTGTACAGAAACCCAAAAATAAACCAATCAATCCTAGTAAACATTAATTAGCAAATAGTGGGGCAGTAATACAGGCAATACTTTAGAACTAGTAGTTAATTCAAAGAAACAAGATTTCTACAAGACTTCAAAGTAGAGGTGCTAATCTTTTCCCATAAAAAAAGTGTACAACATTAGTTCATAATGGTAACAGCTAATTTATTAACCTTTTCATATCTTCAAAACACTTTGTTAATAACTGTTTACATCATTCACTGATTGTTCCATGAAAATATTCATCTTCTTTACAGTATGATAAAATATGTATAAAAACAAGTTTTATGTTTCTCTGAGTACATTTTTATAATATATATATATTGAGGGTTCAACACAATAGTGTCGTAACTCATATTGAAATGAAAACAAGTTACTACAGTGTTGCACTGAGCCCTAGATATATTCTTTGACCTACCTGTGCCTAATAAATAATGTGCATGAATATATAATATTTTCCAGATCTTTCTTAGAGTTAACAAGTGTATTGTTACCTAAGCAATTAGTTTAATAGATTGTTAGGAACTACGGTAACTAAGACAGGTTGGTCGAGTAGGTACACTTATAATTATTGCTAAAACATGCTAAGAATGATAGTCATTCTCCTGAGCACAGTATGTTGCAATATTGTCACATTTACTGCATCTATCAAAGCAGTGTTTGTATTGGCCTTTCCATACAAATGTTTGGGGTCAATTAGTGTGATTTTTGTAAATCCTATATGATACAATTTTGTTTTTTACAATAAGGACTATAAGTCAATAAATTCCATGAATAAAAGTAAGTTAATATTCTAGGAGGAAAAGTCACGCTTATTTCAGACTTTGTCTTCCATACAATGATTCGGGGAAGATACATAATTTGTTTTGTGGTACAAAATCATTAACAAAAGAGCCATTAAAATAATTTTATCTTCTATTAAGCTAATCTCAACTGTCATAGAACCCACTAAAACATTTTACCTGGGTCACAAATGTGCCACCTTTATTCAAGTAGTTCCAATAATTCAGAATTGACTAAAAAGTGCACAATTTTACTAAATCAATAAAACAGTAAGCCTTTTTCTACTTAAACAAGTTCTATAGATAGTGTACAATAAATAATCTTCCATAGACAATCCCTGGAGAGACTTAGAGGGTTAAAAAATACCAAGTTTCATAAAAACAATTAAAATCACATTATGACTAAATGGTATTAAAAGAAATATTACAGTAGAGTGATGTTTTCATCACAATAAAATAGTATGACTGATTACTTAATAGCTTCACATAAATACTGTACAATGATGATTAAGATTGTATTATATTGAGTAAAACTCTTAATGTTGTTTGCAAAATCACTTTACTGCTAAAACAAATACTTCATAAAAGCTGTAATAAACACTTTGGTAAGCCCATGTTGTGAAGAGTGAGACACCACACATCTCTTGAGATGAAATTTCTATTTATAATGAAATTTCAATACTTGTTAGTAAATGGATAAATGTTTTTAACCACATTTTATTTGTATTTACTGTCAAAAAATGTAAGGACCTGCTTTCCATCTATTTATATAATGTTTATTACCCCCCAACTGGCTTGGATTTGATTATTTATTTGATGGCAAACATGTTTTATGTTTATGTCAATAAATATTTTGAATCAACTTGATTTGGCTTGTGTTTTATTTCATTTTCTTTCTTTCAACTATGCACTTGTTTTATATAGGACAGCATAAATTTTATGCAGCATATTGTGGCCTGTTTTATAGGCAATAAATGCTACTTATGAAACTAGATCATGCACAAACCACCCACATGAAGCACCTCATTGTACAACAGCACTGACCCTCTTCATTATGTCATAATTTTTTTGGATTTCACTTAAAAGCACATCAAACAACTACTACTATTTCTTGAAATCAAATATACCAATATAAATTCAACTCAATGATTTCCAAAACTTTTATACAGACTGCAAACAAAGTATAGCTCTACTTTATATTTGCTAAGTATCATCACACCCAATGGTTTAACAATGTCATAATTGTAGAATTGCTTAAGACTTTACCATAGACAACAAGTAATACAATGTAAACAGATGAAGACGTTAATAAATAAATTAAGATCAATTAAGTGGATTTCCTACTCATTTTCCCACCTAGAATGGAGTATTTTGCACTAAAAGATGTATCAACACAAAACTGCTATTTACAGACCCTTCATGACCTATTTTTTAATGAATCAATTTCATCTGAATGATGTTCACAGTACAAATGTTGTACCTATACCAGGTGAACATTGTGAAGCAGATCCCTTTTTGTTAATTGAAACATACATTTCTGTCAGAGGCAAAAACTGCGCATTCTAAATGTAACCCCTCCCCCCTCTCCATACCACTAAAGATAAACTAAGGAAATTTTTAATATAAAAAAAAACGTAAAAATATATAAAACAAGTCTTTCACTGATTACCCTTATAAAACAGTTACATAATGCGCGTGAAAAGTAAAACAAATGTTGTCCAGCCTGCCATTACCAAGAGCGGCCATTGATTCTCACAAACAACACAAATAAAATGTACCCAATAACAATATAACAACATTAGACCTTCAGATCATGAGTATTGTATGTCTTTCAACAAAATATCAAATTACATCATGAAGTAACAATACATTGATTTCATTCACAATAAAATAAAACTAATTCCTGTTTTATGATACACTAAGGTATTGTATGCATACAGGTAAACCTTGTTATTAAATCAGGTGAATAATTAATTTAAGGGGATAAAATTTATGATTACCTAAAAAGCAAACACAATGATATCGTAAAAAAATATAACATTTTATTGAGTATCAAGAAATTGTGTAACATTATCTCATGGGTTCCAGGATACACCATTCAGTAGGGACATTAATGATATGACCCTAATGGTTCCATGTCAATTAAAAATAACTCCTTTTATCTTATTTTATACAACTTAATTTGATATTTTAAAAAAAATTAATATCGTGACAAATTATTTTCTAATAATGAATAACACCTGCAGATCAAATACAGGGATCAATTAACATATTAAACTTATATATATAGAACATGATTATTTAATAAGCAACTATACAAAATGACGTACTTGTGGCTAAGATAATAATTAATTATTATACCAAGCTATTTTAGTAAACCTTTGGGGAGTACAGAGCATTTAATGTTTAACAAGAGGGCCAAGATGGCCCTTTATCGCTAACCTGAGAACAAAGGCACAATAATTAATGACCAGATAATATAATTTACAACTCGTATAACCCATTTTTTATGTAGATTTTGAGATCAAAACCAACAATGAAGGTATAATAGCTAAAACGTAGCAAATTTTCTAATCCAAGGGCCCATAACTCTTGAAGTTCTGGTCCGATTCGACCCATGACTGAACTTGTCCAATACTGTAAGGTCATAAACATTCATTGTAAATATGATTAGGATCGGTGAATAAATGAAGGCGCTAGAGTGTAAACAAGCTAAAATATAGCAAATTTTCTAACTCTAACAGAATCTAATGGCGCAGCATTTAGAACAAGATGTTGGGTGCTTTATATTTGATCCAGACAGAATCTGGAACCATCCTCATCCAAATTCATTAGGGCCAGGAACCAATGTATCTGATTTATGATATTTGAGTATTCATTTTTTTTATTAAAATATATTCAAATATTCGTTTTCATAATAGTTTGTTCGAATCCAGCATAACTATTCTTCATACTGTGTATTACTTTTGTAATATTTATGATGATGTACTCATGTACAAGTCTATATAAATGTTCTGTTCTGTGTCCGAAATCAGTTGTGTCCAAATACTCTTACATTAATGTTTAGACTATTTTTTCAACTTAATCATTGCTTACATTCAAATGTGTTAGAACTAAAAAAAACTTATTCAAAGTTTTAAAACTCAATTCAATATAGCCATCATAATTGCATATTATAATGACAAATGATATTTTCATGATATAGCTTGACCATGTTTTCTTGAGCCATGATGGAAGACTACACTAAATCAACTGGGTATACATACAATAGTACTTGAGCATGCTACATCCTATCAATATGGATTGTATCAGTCAAATTTGTTCCAAATATCCATATCCCCTATTTGACTTAACTGAGTAGTGGATTGTTCTGAATAATTTCATCATGGCTAAAAAACATGGTCAAGCTATACATATGATCCTATCAATAAATATCTGATTACTGAAAGCCAAAAACATAGAGAACACTGTCCAAAAAACATGCCTTATGTTATCAACACATTCTTATGGTATCTTGTTCTCTCAAAGCTATTACCATATTGATGGTCATATTGTTATTTTCTGTAATCGATAAAATAACACAATGTAGTGATAATCAAACACATTAATCCATTATTAATGTCACAAAATATCAAATATAGTGTTATACCCCAGAATTTCATTATTTTAAAAGAGCTCACTCTACAGGGAAATCCACGATGAATAATTAAATTAATTATTCAAAAGATCTTCCACAAGTTTAATGATCAGAGACAACAGTATACAGTGTCAACAGTTACATGATACAGTACGGTTTTAAAATTAAACAATTAACAACAACATAATATTATATCATTAAAATTAGCATTATCTGCAGCAATAATGAATCTTTTAACTAATAAATTATTCAATTCTGAACAAATAGTGAATATCATGCACAGATGAATAAATACCATAAATTAAAAGTCAACATTCAAATTTTGATTAATATTTGATTTGCACAATGACATAATGGCAGTATTCCCAGAGTAATTATATTGTGTGCTGTTGGTAAACAATACTACTAATTAAAGCACCTGTTCATACAAACAATGGAACAAATATAGCAATAAAAACTATTCTGACAATTATTAATTGATGATAATAAAACATAACATAATATCTTACTGACATCAGTCTTACAGTTTTCATACTTTGTATGCCATGCATGTACAGTACAACCTCTCTAGAGCAACCCTCTCTTGAAGAACAACCTCCCTTCAACAACAGCATGATTTTTCCCAATGCATGATTTAACTATTTATTTAACCCCTCTAGAGCAACAACCTCTCAACAAAAACATAATTTTGCTACTCCCAAAGGATGTTGTTTTGGAGAGGTTGCACTGCACATGTATATCGAGGGTTCAGCGCAACAGTGTCGTAACTCATATTGAAATAAGAACAAGTTACAACAGTGTTGCGCTGAGCCCTCGATATATCAAATACACAGCACATGGTTTCAGACCATTTTAGATGGACAACAACACGGAATGCATTTATTTTTGGATATGAAGTAATTAGATTCCACTGTCTAACCCTAGAACTGTTCACTCAAGATGTATCAAGTATGGCAGTCATAATAAGATCTGGTATCTTAGGCAGTGGAAGCAGACAAAGGTGTGGGAGTATGTGATCATCATTTTAACCATCTGATACATCATATAAAGTAAGCCTTCAGGGTGATATACTGGGATGGTACATTGATGATTAAGAGGAATAAAACCATACATCACAGCAGAAATATTCAGAATGACAATAGCGCTAAAAAAAGTAACAATTTGCACTATGTCTGATTACAAAAACAGCTGTTGGCCAAACAAGAAATGAGACTCAGGTTTAACATGCCATTTCATAAAATGCTGTAGATTAGAGAGAATTTATGGAGCCAATTTGTTCATTCTTGCTTTTGTTCAAATAAGGCTAAGCATCTATGAAACAGATTTAGGGAGCTAGAAGGTGGTGTGTGTGCATCTAGTCTTCTGTGTACTTTATTTGTTAGGTTATGGGTGTGCTTCTTCAGTTCTTATCAGTTGGGGGAAGGTGCAAATTTATAGACCTGACGATTTACCTGTTCAAAATAGGTGGTAGGTTACGAAGAATCATAAGATTTTATCATCTAGTTTGTTTTGGATAGGTTTGGAGAAAGACAAATGTTTTGTATTTTCTATCTTTAAGTTGGGAATTTGTTTTCAATTATCCAGTTCAATATAAATTATATTCCAGACTAAACATTTCATTCGAATGGCAAACCTTTGACAGTATCATAGATCTGTTAGATAATAGAAATACAGAACAGTAAGTTATTTCAACAGGTACTATTTCTGCTATTAATTTTAAACAGCAATTAACACTTCCAATTACACTCCAGCAATATTGTGGATTGTTTTCAAACCATCAAAGGATTCTACAAGTTCCTTAATGAATGAGTCCATCAGCTGGGATTACTATATCATTAGAATGCCTTCAGGGTTTGCATGTTTCAATACTGTTATTGCAAATTGATCATAACAAACCAATCGGAAAATGGATGCAATGTAAACAATGATAGTGGCTGTAAGTTTGTTCCTGCAACAACAATCATATCAAAAACACCATACATCAATCTTCTAACACCAATCAGGTACCAGGCAACTTACAGGCATCAAATACAACATGAAATCATGACAAAGTTAAGCTAAATACAAGAAGTGTTTGTGAAACGACGGATGTCACATAAAGGTCAACTGAATAGTAAGACCTTGACCTTAGACCTATTGGATTTCAAATCAATAGGTATCAACTACATGTGATGACCAACCTCCCAACCAAATCTGAGGACCTTAAGCCATATCATTTTCTAGTTATCTGACGAACAAGTTTTTGTGCTGAAGGTCACTTAGACCTTGATCTTTGACATACAGACCTAAAAATCATAAGAGGTCATCTGCATACAATGACCAACCTCTATACCAAATCTAAGGAGCTTAGGCCAAGTCATTTACTAGTTATTGGTTGGACAAGGTTTTGTTATGGACTGACAGACTGACCGACCAACTGTGAGACCGACAGATATGTGCAAAGCAATATAACCTCTTTTCTTCGAAAAGGGCTTAATGATTTAATTCCACATTCTCATTACTGAAGAACGTATATATATTATTGTACAGTAAATCTTGCTCATGCGACCACGTGTACTAAGCGACCTTTTTCTTAAGCGACCACTTCAAAATCCCCCCGAGCGTTTTTGCACTATGTTTTTAATGTATTAAGGGACCTTTGCTCAATGCGACCAGCGACCGCCAATATGTCGACAAAATCCGACAAGATCTTTTCATTAAGCGACCATTTGACACGTCAAACAGTTAATTCCCATAGATTGTGAATTGTAAACACGGACATAATTAACACCTGACGAACGTGTGAAAAACATGACCGTAATCACTCGTGTATGCATAGAACACTAGAGTGTAGGACTTAGGTAAAATACATATTGTATCATTGGAAATCCTTGGGAAAATTATTGTTATGAATGTAAAAAAATAAGAGTTTTTAACAAAATATATGACGAAAGACATTGAAGAAAACCGCGCCATTTTTTGTTTACAGTAACTTTGCGTTACGTAAGTTTTACGAAAGCGTGATAATGACTTTTCTATCAAAACACCAACTAATTTCTCAACCCAAGTATTCATATTTCTCAACATCATGATGGTATCGTAATTAACGGCACGATCGGCAACATTTCTTGTTGATTTTCAAACTCGCGTCCACTACAGACGTCTTCGACAAAGAAATCCATGAAAAGTACGGAATCGTACGGGTTTTTAGACCATCGCTATGATAAACGATTTATTTCCCTTCACGTTCGACAAATTTCTTCTCCGGTAAAAAAATAGATTTAATTTGTCTGTATTGTTTTGTGATGGATAAAATGGACCGATCTTTGCACCATGTATAAGACAGACACGATTTTCGATTTGAAATGAAACAAGGCTGGGACTTTAGGTATAGTTCAACTATCGGAAACTTCAGGTTTTTGTATTAAGAGACCGTTGTGTTAAGAGACCACTTTTGGTGTTTCCCTTGGGCGGTCGCTTAATACAAGATTGACTGTATTTATTTATTGTTCGTTACTTTTTTTTCAAAGTTAAATGCAAAAAACAACAACCTTAATAAATAACAAGACTTCGTTTTATCCTATTTATGCCAAATAAATTATACAAATTAACAATTGGTTTAGTGATATAAATAGGTTGTAATCACCGTGTTATTTCAGACATATAAACTGATTCTGATGATAAGAGAGGAAGTAACTATTTTCACATAATTCATTAAACATTAAAACTGACAGCTTAAAGGTGTTATTAATAAAAAATAAACACTTTAGAACACTTAAAACCAAAGTATCTTAATTATTTTGCAGCTTCAGTGAACTTATGTATAAGTACAGGGTCCAAAAACATCTGCTCCAATTTGTATAACTTAAAATGTGTGAAAACAATATTTAAAACACTGTCAAGGTAACAGACACTTAACAGCTGAAAACAATAATTCATTTAATTCAAACATAAACTGCACATATTTTTCACTCATTATATTATTTAACCCCATATGCTATACTAAATAATCATAAGTTCTGCACTTCTGCATTGGCATCTGAAGCACAACAATTGTTTTATACCATACCTGCAATGTCAAGTAAAGGTAATATATGCCTGCCATAGACTAAATTTACAACACATGCACTTGCAATGTATTCCCATCAGGTTATTTTCAATAGCACCAATTTACTGATATATTTTTAAATTCAAACAAAATTGAATTGAACATAGGATGCATAGCATTGTTTAGTCTCATATGATGCAATAACTTAAAGTTCATCAAAATCAACTTGATTCAAAGTTGGCACAACTCAACATAAAGGGAGGTAATCTGAGATATCTTAAAACAATATTTGTAAATTAGTGAGTTAAACCCACTGAATTCTCCTACCATTATTTTCATATCATCAAACTCATAATTACAGATACCTGGCATGCAGACATGGAATGTTGAGACTACCTTATTAGTTTACTATTAGTTAAAACCTAAAATCGCCTAAAATATATTTTTAGGTGAAATTTCAATCTGTTTCAATCAAGAACTTAACAACACATTTTTATAAGCCACACAAAGCTTAATTCTGATAGTATCATCAAACTCCCCAATATTTTCTGCTGTGCAGAATCCCCGCATCAATTAACGTGGAGGGCCTAAAAAATTCTACTGAATGACCCACATAACCTATATTTTGGGGTACATCATATTTATTATATTTGCCCAACAGATAACAAGATAAACATTTCCCATGAAGTTTGGTGAGGATCCAAAAAAGGCTGTTTGAATTAGAGAGGGGACACCATTGTGGACGCTGCACACCCGCATGCCCGCCATGGGTGTTCCCATTATACGACCCATTTTTCAAAGAAAGAAAGATTCACATGTTGATCAGACTTTAAAGCCCCATTAGCTTATAAATTTATTGGTCGTAATAGTTTCTGTTAGTCCTATTACAGAGTAATCCGGTGTGTTTTCCTCATGTGCATACTTAATAGCAAGAAAAAATGTTTCCAAAACCAATATTGTATTTTTTTCAATATCATTGAAATAATTACTATTTATAGAACAGCTGTGTTTCCCGCATCAAGTTATGCACATGTTGTATCTAGTGACGTCATGCGCTCTACATATTTCAAGTTTACAAAAGCAAAAATCACAGTGAAATGAGTGTTTTAAGAAGAAATAGGGCTCGATTTGTCGGTAATAATTATCTTGGGATAATATCAGCAAGTGTTTGTTTTTTGCATATATTTTTCTATAGCAAAAAGCTTATGGGGCTTTAAGACTTGAATACAAATCATATCAATAATTCTCAGCCACGTTCCTCAAACACATGATATCATTTAGTTAAGTACAAAAAAAATTATGTAATTAAATGTCTGATGAAATGGATTCATGAAACATTTCTAAAATATAAAGATAATTCAATATTAAGGATTTAAGTAGACACATATCGCCACACTTTTCTATCAACAGGTTAATGAAGTTACAAAATGCTTTCTCTGTGTTACCTCAATATCAATTTTCCTCATTTCTTCTGACAGGTACTTGAGATAAGTCTCTCATAGAAGCTGATTAATCAGTTGGCATTACTCAACACTGTGTTAACTAACCTTTTAAGTGCAACAGATATATCCTGATGCTAGATATAGGTAATGGGGTCGGATTAACATACCCTTACATAAAGTTTTTGAGATAGGCTACAAAGGTGCCAAATTCCTTCAATGCCTAAGAATTGTTTCTATAGTTACATGCTCTTCAAAATAGGTGTGGAAAGTTAACTAGAAGCCCAAGGGCAACATGTTGAGCCCCTGTTTAGCCAGCTTGTGATCTTGACCTTTGAACTACAAGTATGGGTGATATTCATGACACATCATTTCATTGAAGTAAACTTTTATACCAATTTATTTAAAAATCCTTGAATGCAAACAGAAGTTACAGCCCAGACAAGGAAAATATATTTGACCGAATGTGTAATCTTGACCTTTGACCTATAAAAATCTGGGTGTTGCCCAAGACACATGGTCGCATTGTATTATGGCAAGTCATTTTTAAATAATTCAATGCATAAGGGAGACACAGCCCTGACAAGGTGTATAATGATTATTGCTTAGGTTTGACCTCTAAGTGTGACCTTGACCTTTGAGCTAGAGACCTTGTTCTTACGCACTGCACACCGCCTCATGGTGTTTTACAATTATACCAAGTTATCTTAAAAAGTTTCAATGCATAAGGGAGATACAGCCCGGACAAGGTGTATAATGCTCATTTTTGACGTTTGACCTCTAAGTGTGACCTTGACCTTTGAGCTAGAGACCTGGATCTTGCGCACTGCACACCGTGTCATGGTGTTTAACAATTATGCCATGTTTAACAATTATGCCAAGTTATCTTAAAAAGTTTCTATGCATAAGGGAGATACAGCCCGGACAAGGTCTATAATGCTCGTTTTTTGTTTGACCTTTAAGTGTGACCTTGACCTTTGAGCTAGAGACCTGGATTTTGCGCACTGCACACCGCCCCATGGTGTTTAACAATTATGCCAAGTTATCTTAAAAAGTTTCTATGCATAAGGGAGATACAGCCCGGACAAGATCTATAATGTTCGTTTTTTATGTTTGACCTCTAAGTGTGACCTTGACCTTTGAGCTAGAGACCTGGATTTTGCGCACTGCACACCGCCCCATGGTGTTTAACAATTATGCCAAGTTATCTTAAAAAGTTTCTATGCATAAGGGAGATACAGCCCGGACAAGGTCTATAATGCTCATTTTTGATGTTTGACCTCTAAGTGTGACCTTGACCTTTGAGCTAGAGACCAGGATTTTGCGCACTGCACACTGTCTGATGGTGTTTAACAATTATGCCAAGTTATCTTAAAAAGTTTCTATGCATAAGGGAGATACAGCCCGGACAAGGTCTATAATGTTCGTTTTTTATGTTTGACCTCTAAGTGTGACCTTGACCTTTGAGCTAGAGACCTGGATTTTGCGCACTGCACACCGCCCCATGGTGTTTAACAATTATGCCAAGTTATCTTAAAAAGTTTCTATGCATAAGGGAGATACAGCCCGGACAAGGTCTATAATGCTCATTTTTGATGTTTGACCTCTATGTGTGACCTTGACCTTTGAGCTAGAGACCAGGATTTTGCGCACTGCACACTGTCTCATGGTGTTTAACAATTATGCCAAGTTATTTTAAAAAGTGTCAATGCATAAGGGAGATACAGCCTGGACAAGGATCCGGACGGTCACACTAACTAACTAACTAACTAACTAACTAACTAACTAACTAACTAACTCACTCACTCACTCACTCACTCACTCACTCACTCACTCACTAACTAACTAACGTACAGACACGCAACGGCCATTGTGGCTACTAAGTCGAGCTCACCGCAGGCGGGCTCGACAAAAAAGTGAGTAAATACATGTACTATTCCTCTGGCTTAATAAAAATTCGGAGATGGGGGGGGGGGGGGGGGAGTGTAATTAAAAAAGTTGCTTGTCAATATTTTGAAGTTGGATAACACCTAAGAAAGAAAGAACTGATATTGAATGGCAAAAAATTGACAAATAAAATGGATGTAAAGTGACAGAGATATTGTAACACAAGTGTCATCTAATTTATAAGTATGAATGTAAGGGAAACAACTACAATCAAACCTGTGATAGCGGCCACCTCCGAATAAATCACCTTGTTATTTAGGCCATTCTTTAAAAGCAATCAATGGCTTTTATGCATAGAGTGGCCTTTCTTCAGAAGTTGTCACTAACACAGGTTTTGCTGTATATAATAAGAAGAAATTGCAGAAAAGACTGAATTTTGATATAATTAACTTATGGAAAGATAAGTCTGGGAAGAGAAACACCATAGAAATTAGCAATTATCAGAAAACAAAATCATTATACTAAATCAATCTAACTTCTCTGAAAAGTTTAATTGATTTGAAACTTCAAGCTGGTCAGCCTGGTTTGACACTGAGAGATAAACATCTGTGGACAATAATGACTCCCACAACAAACAAAATATGAAAATTATCAGGTTAAAATTTATTGTCATTAACAAACTGTAAATAAATGTTCCTGATTTATACCCACTGCATCTCAATCAGGATGTTTGCATATAAAAATCTAATGAGTCTAAAATGCAATAAAGTTTTGCAACAGGACACATCTTTTTACTGGTCCAGGCAGCATTTAATTACATCATTTGATATGATATGAAAAAAAAATATGACACCATTTAAATAATTTGTTGAACAGTAATAATTAATGAACAATCCATCAATTTTGTCTACAATATAATATTGAACTATCCATTAATTTTGTGTACATCTGACAATTACTGAACATTATCTATCAATTTTGTGTACATCAATACTGAAGAATCGTGCAAAACCATCATTTAGCAAGATTCTGTGACATAAACAAAATAGGGGTTGAATCATGGACAGGATCGAACTTAGGGCACACGACGATATACTGATTGTCAATGCATTTAAGTATTACAGTGTAACTTCTGAAAGCCGGACACCCATGGGACCGGCCAAAATGTCCAGATTTTTAAAAATATTTATTAATCAAAATCTAATATTTTCTTGAAAGGTAGATAATGACAATACAATTTTACTTACAAGAACGAACCAGTCAAAATTGTTAATATAGTAAGTTTAAATATTTGGGAATATATTTTAGTAAAAGTGGTTCATTTTACAAATCGAGGACTCAGCACAACACTGTCGTAACTTGTTCTTATTTTAATATGAGTCACGACATTGTTGCATTGAACCCTCAAAATACAAGTTGACATAATTATTGTGATTCTAACACATGTCAAAATAAACTAACAACACTGATTGGTGAACAATTGAAAGAGGGGACATTGATATTTTACCTCAGGGTTTATAATCGTGGGACTAATTAAGATTAAGTTCTGCACTGTCCGGATTTTGGAAGTAAAATTGCACTTACTTACCGGTAAACCAAAATTGATAAAAATATCGTCCAGAATTCAGAAATTCCGGAATTCAGAAGTCTAATTTACATTGAAATAGAGGGAGAAATTTCATGACCAAGAAAATCGTCCAGATTTAAAAAGTTTCCGGATTTTAGAGGGAAGTTACACTGTATATGAGATTTATAAAAGTTTAGTATACCTGGGTTGTCCCAACATTTTACCAGGATCCAGCAAACAGTGCTATAAGATATTATGCTAAAGTATTATGATCAAGGCTGATGGTACAATAAGATGATGGAACCACACGCATGATGATGTCATATGACAGTGATTCAATGATATGATGCATAAAACAGATTACTATGCAGGGGGTAACACTTTTTTAGTCACGGAAGTTCTTCAACAATTATGCACTTATAAGAAAAAATTACATCAACTTCTTACAAATCGCAGAGTAACAGAATGATTCTTCCTCCAATTTTTTAATGTTCTTATAATTGTGTTTGGAGGGTTTTGGACGAGGTTTGGAGAAGTTATAATTTAGGGAAGCATTTTAGGGAAGGTGGTATTTTAGGGGATGAGGAATTTTAGGTAAAGTAATATTTTTGTGAAGGTGGTATTTTAGGAAAGGTGGTATTCTGGAGAACTTGTGGGCTGTTTTGTATATTTTTGTTTTGAATTCTTTTATTACGATTGTTAATTGGCTTTGTTCAATATTATTGAACCACATCATCAAATAAATCACCAACAAAATATGTATGTATTAGTTAATATGTCAGCAAGAGACGGGGAACTTGCTAACCTCTATAGTTATGCAATCTTTCATCCTAAAACTCAGTTGAAACAATACAAAAAAACACATATTTTTTACAATAAATTTCCCATAATTTGCCTATAAATAGTGAATTTACACCTCTGAGACCTTAATTACTTAGGTAGATGACAGTAAAAAAGTAATAAATAACCTGTTTACAGGCAGAAATTCTGTTCTTCCCATACAATATCTGTTTAATTACTGGGGTAGTCATCAAAATACTGAGTGATATGAAAACCTGAGACACTAAGTAAGTAGCTATAAAAGTCTGAAGTACTTTTAGTATCATAATTTCTTAGTAGAAGTATGCAGACCAGAGAACAGTTTTAACTGAGGTTGTATAGTACTGACTTAGGGCTGAGGAGTTGAGGGAGGGGGCTTAAAAAATCAAAACAAAAGGGGCTATATCCCCCAAGTTAAATGCAAGTGAAAAAAAGAAGAACCCCATATAATTTTATAATATAACAGAACAAAAGACAAGCATGAGGTCTATCAAAGTGACTGAACCTATCATCCCTTAATTTACAAGACTTTGTGTGATCTAAAAGTACAAATTGTTATTTTATAATAATATGTTATGTAATAAGTAGTGAAACACACCTTCAACCATAAAAATAATGAATTGTTTTAAATTAGTGATATATTACCAAGTCTGATTATTTATGCATTATTTATGCACTAATAATTCATCTGTATGAACACATCAAACAACAATCAATGCAATAAATTGTAAGCTGACAGTTTTATTTCACTTGTGTTTAAACAAGGCAACAACATGTTACAGTCAGGCCGACATTTGGCAACTTTTCCAGCTTAACAGGATTCCTAGTCAGAGACCTTAACAACTTGATCACAGAGGCCTTCTAAACAATTATACAGTCAAACCTGTGTAAGTGGCCACCTCTGAATAAATGCCACCCTCTTAAATAAAAATAATTTTCTTTAACAAACATCATTGATTAATCAGAGCAATTATGAATGCCGACTAAAGACCACCTGTCAATAATGGTCATAATTATGATGTATTTCCCAAGGGTTAATTTGGCAGTATTTCACAATGGATGATACATACCAAGATAAGGGAGAAATGAAAATGATTTTTTTTTTCCAATTAGACAAATAACATCAACAGGTATCTACAAACAAAGGAAATAGAAAACACATTCATATAATTAATAATCAGTCTTTGAATTAGTGGATTGGCCCCTGCCTGAAAGGATTTTTTTCCTTCTTTAAGTCCTTTGGGGGACAACCTAGTTTTAGAGTTTCCTTCATGAAGTATATAGTCACTTAAATATGTGAACTATGTGAAAAATGGTTCTAATAAAAGATGAGGCATTATAATTATGAATTATGATTAAGGCCACACCAATTTAATAACTTGTTCATCGGATTTTTTGTCTGAAAAGAGCAAGCGAGCGAGCGAAATATTTTTATTAATATTATTTTTTACTTTTCCAATTTGACCGAGCGAGCGAGCGAAAAAATAATTTTAATATTTTTTTTCATTTTCCTTCTTTCAAAACAAGCGAAAAAAACTTAAAAGCTTTTCTATTTCAAACAAGCATGTGATCAAGCAAATAACCTTAGGCTTACCAGTGAAAACACTTTTAATGTCTTTATTCTATTCTTTTTATATGAAAATTGATAAATCACCCATAAAGAAACACACAAAAAATAGATTAAACTTACAGAACAATACCATGTATAGCATATACTTGTTACAATTACTAAAATAAAACGACATAATATTGTATACTGAATCTATCACTGGAATGACACTGTACACAACTTGGACACAAGATATAACTGTTTAATTTTGGAGACATGTTTTTAAAGAATTTACCCTTAATTCCTATGTAAACTAGAACCATGAGTGAAGGATAGACCCACACCAAATGTTCTAAGATATCTTCAGTATACTGGTATACTTAAATTGATAGAAATAACAATAATCTGTGTGAATGTGCCACAAAATTCTGTGTCAAAAGTCAAATTTTTAATATTAAATTTAAAATTTTAATTTGCATGTTAATTTGACCACGGAAGTAATAACAGACAATTCTGTGATTTGACTACTGATAACCGATGTCAACGAACTTTAGCCACTCCGTGTACAACTACCGTCTGAACAGTGTTATTCTAATTCGTTCTTTACAATGGGTACGAAAGTTTGTTTAAGTTTAACTTGTCAACGTTTCGTTGACGTGTCATGTAAACTCAGATTATTTGAAAAGCAAATTTTCGAGAATAGGTGATTTTTACCATGACACCGGCAGTTATTCACCATTGCACCAGTTTTGTTTTCAAAACGGGTTTTAATGTGTGATTTTTCCACACACAACAAATTAAATATTCAGTTTTTGAAGGCTGGGCAAAATCGAAAGAGTCTCGCCGTCACAAACAGTTGGACTAGGCGACGAGCGCTACCATCTTGGGAACTAACATCACCCGTATTCCTATTCCTCGCTACATTATATTTTATATGGTCTTATCTACGATAATCGACGTGTTTCTGATTGTCTATGATATCGCGTGCAGTTAACATTCTTCTTAGGTTTAAACATTCTGAATTACCGAATAAATTCATTTAAAAAATCAGCTACGATATTATACTATCTCGGTATTGTAAAGAGAGCCGCATATTTAATGGAGCAACACCGCAGAATACAATTTTGTAGTGATAAAATCCGGGACACTGCACCGTTCCGGATTTTTTTAAAGATGTCGGCACGAGCAAGCGGTCGGAAGCAAAAAACAAAAAATAATATTATTTTTCTAATTTTGATAAAAAGCGAGCGGCAAATCTGATGAACAAGTTATCAAATTGGTGTGGCCTAATCATTTAGAATTTTAGGTTATTCTATCCTATAAGGTTATATTTAGAACATTTTCAAATTAATGAACTCAGTTTGCTGTAAATAAGGCCTTGATTGAACAAAACCTTTTTTCAGTTAATGAAGACTGTTATTAAATAGACAGTATGTTGGTCATATTTGACAGGTGCCCTTTCAATCTATTAAAGCACTATAAAACAACTCAGATAAATTGAATGACATTATCTACTATTAAAGGGTAAATTGGATATGATCAGAAGAAGAAATTTCATAGTACTGTCTATTTGAGAGGTCATTTATTATATTATAGCACTGTACAAACTGTAAAAAATACAGGGTTTTCATTAATATTCAGTACAACAGATTTGGCTGGGTCAACGGGGCCGCCTAGTAAATATCGTACTTAAAATTTTCAAACTTGGAGGATTGTAACCGATTTTCTTGCGATTTTTACCAATAGTTTTCATCGGCAATTAGTTCTCAATGAAAACCCTAAATTTAGTATCGATCACAACAGATAATAATTTTAGACAACCAGTTTTCCTGAATTCTGTACTAGTGCTAACCTTGTCTTCCAAATGCACCTGTCAACTTCTCCACATGAATGATCAAAGGTGGACCACAGGCACTCGATTCCGTGATTTTTATACGTTTACAGACATTATTTTTCAATTTCACTCATCAATCAACGCAAATCTGTTGAAAGAAAAATCTTCATTTTTTCCCTTATTGAGTGTATAAAAACACCAAGGTAGTGAACTCGCCATTTTTTCGTTTGACGGAAGTGACAAAATAAGCGTGGGTCCCGGCTTTCCTTGTAAAAGCTGTCAAAACGTTTAAAGTTGGGGCACACTACAATGAAAGCAAGGTTCCCGGAAAGCACGTGCAGATTAGAAGGAAAGCCGGGACCCACGCTTTTTTTGTCACTTCCGTCAATCGAAAAGATGGCGGCTGCACTTCCTTGGTGTTTTTATACACCCAATATAAAGGAAAAAATTGAAGATTTTTCTTTCAACAGATTTGCGTTGATGGGTGAAATTGAAAAATAACGTCTGTAAACGTATAAAAATCACGAAATCGAATGCCTATGAGGTGGACAACAAATGGCCATCTAAGGCTTAATACTTGACCAAAATCACTGAGAACATGACTGTGTCCTGGCATGAGTTTGAGCTCACAAACTCAATGTCCATAGACTGGAAATTCTACAAATTGAGACATGCAGATGTCAGCTCCCCCCCCCCCATATTGATGGGATTATCTTACATACTGAAAATAGAGGATGAGTTTGTCTGTATCCTACAAACATGTAAATTAGGTTTATGTATAAACATAGTGACCAATCCTACAGCTAACTCAATATTGCTTACACATTTATTTTCAATAAAAGAATAATAATAAGTTAGTATATAAATCAAATTTCACAATCACCCAGCAACAGTTTCATACACATACAACTTATGATCAAATTCTGTGGTTTTCTTTCCACACTTTTAACTTCATCGTACACTAAATAGATTTAATATGGGTTTCGTTTAAATCATGATGTATAAAAGGTAAAACATAATGTACATCAAGTGTAAACTGAATATGTAATATAGTTGCCTTCATCTGTCATACATACATGTATGAGCAATCCAACTTTACACAAACTTTAAACCAAGAAGGTTTCGAAAATTATTTCAATACATTCTTATGAATCTATCATTTAATACAAATATGCCATTAAAAATTTCAAAAACAAAAATAAATCCAAATTGGTTTAATCGAATTATAACACATACTTACAGTCATAATTATGTAATTCTTAAGAAATCTTTTTACTTAAGTTAAAAGTCAGCAATAAAATTTATATCTTTTAACTTATTTAAACTTTCTTACCTCAAATTTATCACCACTACTTTACAAATCCACCGACTTCCTTTTTATTTTACCACTGATAAGTTCAACTCATAATGTGTATCTCAAAATGACAAAAAATTTAAACCCTATATAAACAAGGCTACGATTAATATGAAATTTGTCACTTAATGCTGCAGAATGCAACGATTTAAAATTTTAATCAAGTACACCCTACGTGAAATAGAGCACACATAATATAAATCACAGGTTCTAATTGAACTGTCCATTCATTCAGATAGAGTAACACAATTAAGATATCTTGTTAAATAATCTTTTAAGTATTGATTAACAAACAGCTTAAATACCTTAATTAGACACTTTAATTATTTGTTCCAGCTCAGCAACTATAACACAATTACATGAATAAGACTAAGAAATACATCCGCCTTAGTTGCTGATTATCTTCTACTCAAAGAGAGCAAGCCTTCCACTGTTGCTGCTATGATTCTAACAAGACAATACAAGACTGAATCGGCTTGGCATCAATGCCATTTTGATAGCAGAATAGAAAGTGAATATTCTAGTCAGTGCAATTCTCTAAAATACCATTAACAGTCACCTCTCCAGCAACATCTCTGGTGATATTAATAGAATGTAGTAAGTACTAGTAACACAACAATTTTATGTAGAGGAATTTAAAGGCATGACTTAAAATGCCAAATTCCATTAAAAAAAAAGAAAAAAAGAAATGATCGATTATAATTGATTATAATATCATTTTGAGACTCAGATATTTATTTACGGTAGATGTTTGATTTGAACAAAGTCCCTAGTGTAACTATGTTAAGAAATTAGGGACCATTACCCTAGGTCGGGTGTCACATGACACCTCAATATGGGATCAAGCAACAACTATGATAGAATGATAAGTTGTTCAAATGTGAGTTCAGTAAAAACAATTCATTGTTAGTACCATATCAGGTACAAACAATAATTATTGTTTTCATATAAAGTACCATTCTTATTGACCAACCACAATTCCAAGAAATTAATGTAAAATGTATGGAGATTATAATTAATTGTCATTCAAAAAAACAAACAAAAAGCATATGGACAGACGGTCATGGTGTAAGAATTTAAATTATATACAGGGATGAGAATGGCAAATAAGAAAAAAATCTAAAAGGCCGGGGGTCAAGGGGCCTTATGGACCCTTTCCAATCTCGAAATCATCTTCGGGAGGCTCTGAAAAAAGGGGAAATCCACCGATTAGCTGGAAATTCTCATCCCTTTAGATATAAACAATATTCAGCCATGATGATTTCTGAACTGTGAGCTCAGAGGGTTGGTCCATAAGTAATAGTAACATTATAATTGTTAATTGTTGGTCAGGTTAACCTATCATATGCATTAGAAAGGAATAAAAATGTCATAAAACTTAATGTCTTATGTGTTGATAAATTTTACAGGATATGAACATTCATTTGATAAAGAGATTGTACACTGTCTAGGATTTTTTATTTCAAAGTACAAGAACTATAGAATATAACATCGACACATTGTCGCCTCACACTTAATAATTAAGATTTAACACCAGAAATTCAAAGAAATCAGTAATAAATATCTATAATTATAATGTATAAAATTTTATATATTTTAATAGGATGGCACAATAAAATTTCTTGTCTTACAAAATATTTGTGGTGTAATTATAAATTTAAATTATCAGTTGAATGCTGACATTTGTAATAGATGAAAGAAAAAGGATGAATCTTACAAAACAATAGTTTCCCTGAATAGAAAAGGATCTCAAACTATTTTAATTTTAGAAAATCAATGAACTTGACTGTGAAGTTGATTTGACAATACTTCAGTATTACAAGTTAAAAACGAACCTACTTATCTAAGGGTAGAAGAAGCATTAAATAATAAGTTTGTTTCTCAGGGTTATTGCATGCTCATTAAAAATAGGGTAGGTACAATGTAGGTTGGGGCTTTTTTTGCTCATTAAAAATAGGGTAGGTACAATGTAGGTTGGGGCTTTTTTTGCTCATTCAAAATAGGGTAGGTACAATGTAGGTTGGGGCTTTTTTTGCTCATTAAAATTAGGGTAGGTATACAATGTAGGTTGGGGCTTTTTTTGCTCATTAAAAATAGGGTAGGTACAATGTAGGTTGGGCTTTTTTTGTCTCAAAAACATGTGAAACGGTAAAAAATGAGAAAGTGGATTTTCCATTCCTCAGGCTAATAAAAAGTCAATTAAGGGTCGCCAGGGAAAATTAAGGTAGGTCAAGTTAACCAGAAATAAACAATTTTTTTAAGCAGAAATGCAAATCACTTGAAGATTATATTGTAATGCATTAGAAGACCCACAGTGTACCACTTACCTTACATTAGAAGCACTTAAGTCAGGCCCTGAATATCAAATTTCACAGCTAAAACATCACATGGGGATAGATTATGTAGTATTTTTCAAGGTGTGCTTATATGTAGTAAAATATTAGATGATATGGTGTCATTTATAGTAAATGCGGTCATTCAAAATTATATAACTACAGTAGAACCTCTCCAGAGCGGCCCTCTCTTAAAAAACAACCTCCATTCAGCAATAGCTTGACTTTTTCCCACTGCATGATTTAACTATTAACTCAACCTCTCTATAGCAACAACCTCTCAAGAAAAATGCAAGTTAGTTTCTCCCAAAGGGTGTTGCTTCGGAGAGGTTGCACTGTATATTTTGTGAACCTCATTTGTACATAATAACATTTCACAACAAAAATTACGTTAATCATTTGTAAAGCATTTAACTTACTTTACAATACAATGCATCATTGTATCACTTAGATGCAAATAATAACTTTTACTAAAACTAAACATTCCAACAATCCTTATAGACATACCGTATATAAAGATAGTAAAACATGCACAGGAAACACTTGTCTTGAGACCTGAGCAGCAGTATCCCTGAGTTAAAACTTCAAATAAATGCCACCTTGAATAAAAACTATTTTGTTGTGTCCCAAAGATGGCAATTTATGTACCAGTAAGTGACAGTCTGCTTAACATTTGTAAGCATTTAAAATCACTCAACTATGGAAAAAAGTATTTCATATCAAGTTGGTAATTTAATTGCCATAATTATGTATTAAAGTTAATAAAAACATCAGTGCAACAGACAATTAAGCAGAAACATTCTATTTAGCACAGCATCTAATAAATTATTTGATTTGCAAAACGGTCTAAAAGCTAATTACTACTAGATATTGCTGCCATATAATTCTCTGCCTTATTTGATAATAGGAGTGCACTGGGTATATAGAGCTGTACATCGCCAAGCTACTTCCGATATACCATAAATAAAATAAACTCAGCCAGTTTTAAGAATTCAAGCTATTCTTTGTTTAAAGAGCAAAAAGCTAAGTGTTTTATTAAAAGCATATGAAAACAAGCTAGCTAGAATTTAGATATTTTCAAATTGATAGCTCTGCAGATTACACACAGGTTAAATACAAAGGGGTTTGTTACGAAAAAAAAATCCAAAAAATTTTTTTCCATGTAACCCATATATATATAGAAGGGAAACAACTTCGACAATTCGAATTTTCCAACGCGTGTTATAAACTTCCATGTTATTGCAATGCAGTACAAAATATTTAACTCATATATAGTGCAACGTATGGGCAACTCAACATGCTTACAGAAAATGTATACTTTTACTACCTTTAAAGATATTCTAAACTCGCTATTGAAGATTTTTCACTCGAAAAATGGTCAAATTTTACAAAACGACACACTGTCGTAAAATCGCAGCGTGTAATTTTTTTTGGATTTTTTTCGTGACAAACCCCTTTGGTTAAATAGACACAGAAATTAACAACAAATCAGTATAACCTAAATGATGCAGTAAAAATACTTATTTGGAAAGATTCTATGTAAGATTTTATGGTCTTTTTTATATGAAATGTATAACCACATTTTATTCTCTTTTTCTAATATTATCTTTTTTAGAATACATGTATCTTTTTCTATGAGTTAAAAACATTTTATTTAATTTCGAGTTAACTTCATTGTAACATATTACGCAATATTGTGTTTATTGAATTATCACTGCAGTTTTAGTATTTGTACTAACTTAATATTATGTTTTAATCATATTACTTTATTCACATGTACACTGCAACCTCCCCAGAGCAGCCTCTAAACCTCTAAACAACAGCCAATAATTGCAGCTCCCACAGGGTGTTGCTCTACAGAGGTTGTACTGTGTATGTAATTAATTATCATGGGCATATTCATAATGCCTTAAATATCATTAAAGCTATGTAAAATGAAAAGTGCTGAGTAGTTCAAACCCCATCAATAAGGTACACGTAACCTGGATAATGGAGTCTATTTTGTATAACTACAAGACTTGACATGGAATTATTTATGGAGTATTGCAGTCTGTAACCAACAATTATATGATTTGTTGTTTTTTAAATCATTAATTTTGTAAATATTCAGTATCGCAGCGTAAGTAGAAAGTTATGCATACTGTATTCTTCAAAAGATGAATTTGAAATCTTTAAAACAAATAAAAATACAAAAAATGAACACTACTTATGACTATCTTAAAAATCACCAGGGAAGCAAAAAACTTGGGTTATAGCCATAATACTAACACTTCACAGATAAATTCATCATTGATTTAATACTTCAGAGTAAGTTTAAACAGCACAATTATTTGTGTAATAAAAATGTGTTTTATTGTTATCTGTAAATGCAAAAACATGTTACATTCTAAGTTTTCAGTAAAAGAAAACTAGAGCTGCCACAGAGGTGACTAATACCCCCACCGCCGCTTTGACACTTAAAGACTGCAATAGTACGTACATTATACGGCTAAGTTCAAGGAGACATAACTCTGCAATGAGTGAATTGCCGGGCATGAAAGTTGTGCCTTGCACATCTACATTTCATGGTGATAATATATTTCAAGTTTCATTGCAATCGCTTAAAGAATGTGGAAGTACAAGGCTTGTCCAAAAAGTTTGTGGACACTTGTGATAACTTTTAAGCAAAACAAGATAACAATATCATTCTTTCATTATATCAAATATTGATACATTACAGTATGGCATGAAAAATGTCATCACAGTATAACAAAAAATTAGGAAACTGTTTACATTCAAACGGATGTACCTATCGTTGTGCGGGACACGTTACATCAACTTATAAATGACGTCGACGTTATTTAGAGTTGTGATGCCATGTTCATAAACAGTCACATCTTCTCAAAATAAGAAAATGACATGTTTTAACATGCACATTGTGTAACTTGTTCATCCCTTGGATGGATAATTAATTTGCTGATTTTTTTTGGCTCTCGTACTGTTAAGCACCTGTCCTCAAGAACTAGCTGAATTACTGACACCATGAGCGCGTCCTTAACAGTTTTCAGGTGCTCCACACTCTCATCATTTTGTTTAGTCTGCCTATACCATCCGCAATGCGTTTTTGCCATTTATAAATGAACGATCTATAAACAGTGTTCTTTTCTCTCGCTGAACTTTTCATTTTCATTGTCTCACATGGTGTTTTATTCAGTGAAACACACAATTAAGTAATCGTACGTTGTCCTTCTGTGTCACAAGACGCCATTTTGCAAATATCAAATATCGCAAATGCTGAGAACAAATGCCCGTCGATTTAAAATGATACGTCTGACGTCACTGAAATTTGCATGAACTGATCTCATAATATGTCGCATGCAAATGACATACAATACGTTCAGTGTAATCTCGCCCAAATTATGAAATTTGTGCTGTGGTATCTGAAACATCAACTGTCCGAAAATTGGGATGGCCCGCTCAACGCTACCTTTGGTTATTAACTCGGCTGAAACTTTCAAACCAATAACTATAATTTCATCATAATCATTGATAATATGTGTAATGGATTAAGTTTTGCTGTGGTATAGCTTAATTTGATATAATGATGTCGGGGAAAATAATAAAGGGGGTGTCCACGAATTTTTTGAACAAGCCTTGTAGTTTGCTCCACAAACTTGTATGTGGACGAACTGACCACAACTGACCAACAGAGTGACTCCAATATACCCCCGCTCAAACTTCATTTATGGGGGTATAATTACAGCCATAAGTTGACCATAAAGCATTAAGAAATATAAACAGTAAGTGGGAGGATTGATTTGAGTTAAAATAAAAACTACACAATAAAATCCTTGCATTTACCATTGATCTATTACAGTATTGAGAGACTGCCACTTTAAAATGAAAATAAATACGGGTGTAATTCCCTATGTGGTACTTAAATTCTGTTGTATTAGAAACAGTAGAGAATCAACAACAAGAACACGAGAACACCAACAGAAATTATCCATTTATTTTAAAAGGCGATAATCTCAAATCTGAAAAAAATACTCCCAGCCCGGCAATGTACATCAACTGTTGGTAAATACAATATTTCCTAACTCAATTCTTTGAGAGCAATTAATCTGTCAAATGTACCGGTAATACTTTCATCAACCAACAGGTGATTACATGATAACAGGTATAAACAAATTTGTTATTCCAACAGAGCTTTTTGATCACCTGGGTAATTTATCTTAAGTTTAAATCTACAGGACTGGACTTCTAGCTGATACTGTAGAGAACATAACTGAGGAAGTAAAACCAGGCACTCAGATTACTTAATGCATCTTGCAAATACAGAAGATATGCATTCAGATATAAGATTAATTCTACTGCCATTTTACATAGGAAATGATAGACATAGGGATCTGTTTTGAAACGAACCTTTAGCTCACAGACTATGACCTTTGAAGTTAAATTTCGTATCAAAATTCTTCATAAATCAAAGCACTCAAAGGTCTCTGAAAGTCAAGTTTGACAGAATTTTAAGCAATCAGTATATTCCGCTAGGTAAGTCATTTACTGAAATCCTGTCCTAATGTTACATACATATAGCATACATTATGTACATACAGACCCTTGTAGATGTGTTATCTATGACCAAGCATTCTGACATTGATGTTTTGGGTTGCTTCCACAGATAATAATGATACTAGTTGATACAATGATGTACATACCTGTCATACATACACTGTATTGATGTATATTAAGTAGACAAAATCAGCTGGCTCCCCTATGAACTTGAGTATTAACCATGTATATCTAATGTCAAGGGAACCGGACAACTAACAATGTGAGGAGAATTACGTTACTTCAACAATTTGAGATTTTACAAAATTCTGTTTACAAGACACAATATAATATTACAAAGGGACACTTGGAGAGGACATTGTTAGCCACATATACGATATAACAAGTAAGCAAGATAAGGTAAACACTATATATATAAGCTAGTAACAAAGTGTGACACTAGCTAGTAACAAAGTGTGACACAAGCTAGTAACAATTAAAGTATGACACTAGCCAGTAACAATTAAAGTGTGACACTAGCTAGTAACAATTGAAGTGTGACACTAGCTAGTAACAATTAAAGTGTGACACTAGCTAGTAACAATTAAAGTGTGACACTAGCTAGTAACAATTAAAGTGTGACACTAGCTAGTAACAATTAAAGTGTGATACTAGCTAGTAACAAAGTGTGACACTAGCTAGTAACAATTAAAGTGTGACACTAGCTAGTAACAATTAAAGTTTGACACTAGTTAGTAACAATTAAAGTGTGACACTAGCTAGGCACAATTAAAGTGTGACACTAGCTAGTAACAAAGTGTGACACTAGCTAGTAACAATTAAAGTGTGACACTAGCTAGTAACAAAGTGTGACAGACCAAGCCAAAAAAAGCTAGTACAGGGCATGAAAAATATTTTGAGGGGCACTCGTCCTGCAGGACTAGTGACATATAAATCCACTCGTCCTGCCCTTGATGTCACTCGTCCTACCACTACTTGCTAGAAAAAGCACAGTAGAAACAGTAAATGTATATAGTAGTTATACAAACACTTACTGAGCCTTTTTGATAATTTAAACAGTCAAATATACAACCTAATGTTCATTTCTGAAGCATTGGATGCCTTCATGACATTTAAACCATTTTAAAACTCTTCAAGGTTGTCAATGAACAACTTTATTATTGACAGTAATAGTGTCATAGTAATGCAAACTTAAAGCTTGTAAGCTGTCACAATAATTGTATCAGGTGAGAATGGAGTTCAAAACAGCTAAGTAACTGAACATGTAATTGAAACAGACGACAGCAAACCGAAAATGATAAACATCTGAGAACAGTCTGTATAAATGCCAGACCGGGCCGTTTTACAGGTATCACGACACAGCTAATCCGAGTATAAATATTAAGTACCTCCATTCATTTCTCAAATGATAACTACATGTATGTCCATTTCACATCTATTTTTTCGTAAAATGTACGCTATAAGTACGAAGAGTAAATTTGATTAAGTATTGTCCATTCGATAGTAGTCGTTCGCCGCTCACGGAGAGAACCGGGCGATCGGAATTTACTCCAAACCGGTGTCAAGGCTATTTTTTCCATCAGTCAAACAAGAAATTATGAACAGACATTTCGTATCGTTATTCCGCTGCAAGAGATTAATTTTGATTATTTTTTTGTATTGGTTTTATAACGCAAAAGCAACTCGTCCCGTCGGACGACCGTAGCCAATTTTCTACTCGTCCGGACCATGAATTCACTCGTCAATACGAGCGGACGAGTGGATTTTTCGTGCCCTGTAGTACACAGACAGATGCATTCACGCACACCCATAAAAGAAGACCATTATTCCTCTATGTCTTAAGCATATGTTGGGGAATAACCAAAATAGAGTGCATTTATTAGTGCCACAAAAATACAGCATGTAAATACTGCTTACTTAGACATGAAAATATTATGAAAAGTTATTCAATTTAATCATCTTAATGAAAAGAGTTTATGCACTAATTTAATTCACTGATTTCCATGGAAACTAAACACTGCACATGTTTTCTGTAGCAATTTAACAGGATCTACAGGCTTAATAAAATCATGGGTCACTAGATGTTTTCGAAGACCAGATCATAGATATTTGATGGATAGTAAGTTTGTCTGATAAAACATTAAAATATATCACACACTAACCTTTGAGTTCTTTATATGAATCCACCCTTCAGCATAATGGTGATAAACAATTTCAACAGTGATAATGATAGAAAGTTTACAGACCATTGCAACCAGGACACCTTAAAATGATATCACGCAAAATAACTTTTCCTCTTTACATAGCTACATGTACTTTTTTTACATAAACCCAGGTAGTTCAAATAATGTTAAACAGAGAGCTAATGTAAGATACCATACCACACATACAAAATAATGTGATAAAACATATCAATGATCTAAAGATTATTTAAACAAAGATCAATGCATTTAAACTTCTAAATCTCTGACTTGCATGTTCCAATAGAAATCAGTACAGGATATCAAAATGTTGTCTGTATTTAGTATAACGCACTAGTGAAAATTGTGCCTGTGCAAGGCCATTTTCTAGATATCTAACCTTAACATACTTGCAACTTTAGAGTTACACATATTTGAGATAAAACTAACTAGAAATGTTTCCAGAGGACACATATGTCCCTGCTGAGACATCTAAGTGATAAAAAGGGCCATAACTCCTGTGAAAATGTTTGGATTTTAACGGATTTTCAACAGTCAGAGTCATATGAGGGGGACAGTTCATCTAAGCATCTTTCCTGGGAAGAACCAGTACTAGACTCCCATCCTCCGTAAGTAACTGCCTACTTTTTCACATAAAGAGCCATGGTCGGTAGTGGTGCTCACATCCACGACCCTCTATCAGTGAGAGCTAGGTTAAAGTGAATTGAAGTCAGCGACCTTTACCGCTCGACCATGGGGTGTGTCTCAAAGACTATAACCACATGAACAGACAACAGAGGCCCCCTAGACCATCTTAAAATGTCAGACTTATAAAAGTGTGCTGAAACTATGTATAGCATTTTAATTAGTTCATTAAATATTTCATCATCTAATTACAAGGCTCAAGATAAAGAAGTTTGAAATTTGTATCTTTAATAATATGTAAACGCAAGTTTGTCTACTAAAGACTTGACATAAATAATGATACTGCATGCACAAATAAAATAACTGATAAATAATTCTGAGTGTTATTATACAAAATGTAAGTTATGGTTCTTGATAAATTACAAAATACACAAGTCATACAAATATTTCACATCATGTTCCTTATTGGATGTAAAGCTGGACCTAATGTGGCAGTTTTTGATTTGTTAATTATAAAGCTCAAAATTTAATGTTTTTAGTTATTTTTGTGTTTGATATTTCCCCATATTTAAGTCTCAATGCAAGAAATCTAACCAAACTCTAGTCATTTTTCGCAGCAGTTTGATTAACCATGGTTCTACTGTACAAAAAGCTGAATATAAAGTGTTTACATTCAATAGATAACAAGTTGATTAAAAGAGTTATCATTAGGATAAAAGTTTGTAAAACAGATATTGAAGTATGCAATCAAGATTCTGCATTACGTCAAACCAGTCAATTACCAGTCTTAAGGTGAAAGATAAGGCAGCAAAAAGAGTGTGTTTTTCTTGTAAAATTAAGATATTTCAATATCACCTTATTCTAGCCTTGACCCTTGTGTCCCTCAGGGCTCCTGATATCTGTTTATGGTATAAACCACACTTTATGAGTACGGCTGTGGACTGGACATCCAAATGAAATCAGGGAGTTAGAGCCATTATCACAGCAACTGATTAAAACAAAACAAATGCTTGCAAGCTTCATTTACCAAAGCTGCACATTTACAGCAGAATGTAAGAACATCACATGTATAACTCAGTCTGTTCAGTGATCAATTTAACAAGTCAGAAAGAAGAAACTGTGCAAACATTTATTTAACTTAACTCACACCACCACCTTGACAATTACAATAGCTTACATTTTTCTGGTTTGAAGTTCATTGACATGACATCTCATTGCTCTCACTCTATCAAAGACAAATAATTTTATCAAGATTATGCAGCATCAAACAATATTGTTTGTCCAACAGAGTAAGTCTGTAAGTCTGAATCAACAGTAATTCTGACCACAAATAAATGTTATCTAAAACTCTAGATTTACTGCAGACAGTAATAAGCAAAAACTTTACACCATCCATTTGTTGTGTAATCCATAATACTGCACTAGAATTCAATCAGTAAATTAACACTTCTTGCAATATTTATGCACAGTAATTTTAAGCAACCCCATGTTCATGTCTCAAAAAAAAACCATTGGACATTGTGTGTATTCACTTAATCAATTAATGGAACAGACAGGTATTGTCTGTTTCAATTAAGGTGCTGATATTCACCGACTGTATGATAGGAGATATGACACATTGCTATGACATCGGTGTCCCCTAAGGGCCAATAATGACTCCCACATTCTCATTTTGATGGATATATTCATGTATGTACCACATTAATGGCTGGAATTGCTAGGATTACCAATGAAGTCAGCTGACAATGTGTTTTATTCACTGAACTGATCACACTTTAGCAGAGGTGGACACTTGATATGAAATTTTGTTTGTACCGAATTATACCATTTAAAAACGATATGACTAATACTTTTGTACCAAGCATTAATTTCACACCGAGATATATTGTTGTCTTCACAGGGAATATAATTATGACATGTTATTCATTATTTAAAGTACAAATTAAGTGTGCTTTAATCAGTGTTATTCTTGTATATTCAAAATATATCAGTAAATTATCATGTTTATTAGAACACAAACTACATGTGTATTTTATTAATAGCACAATCATATAAGAAGTTGTTCTATATGGAAAACAAAATGATATTATCTGTTTACACCACAAAATTTTCAAACAATACTGTTCCAAGTTGGTGTTGTAAAAAGATACCATCATTCTGTTTTCAATGAAGAACACAGTGCTCCAGATAATTTTTGTATGCAATACGTATGTTTTACTTTTCAATGCATAAAGTCCGTTGTCAATGCTGAAAATTTCAGTAACAAGCACTAATGGCAACCTAACGCTGTTTTCACACTTATTACTTACCTGTATTTTAACACGTATGTGTCGATCATTGTAAACAAGAAATCATTATTTTCCGTAAGCCTTCGGCTTTCACATGTAAACACAGCATATCAATCTTACGTTCTGATAGCATCGCTATTTAACGTTCATAAAATGAAACGAGTCGGGAACCAGTCCTCTATTTGACCGGATATAGTTATACCGAAAGTTCTCATATTCAATTGAGCGTTCCATGTGATAGCACGTTTTGTTATTTGGTAAGTAATTATCGGTGATTTATCGGCTTTTGTTTACGTCGTGTGATAATACACGATTCACAGAGGCAGCTGTGTATGTAATACCAGCTTTATATTGTACGTTTATGAGTATGGCCTCGGAACGAAACGAAGTTTTGTGTTTAAAGGACTCTGTTGACGATAGTTATTTCTCGGGCTTCTCGTCTGATGAAATAACGATAGATAAGTCTAAAAAATTGAAGTCAGTCGTTGAGAATATTAGTAATCAAGCCACTCCGAAGGAGAAAGTGCGTAAAGGTAAAAATGTGATTAAAAATGTGGGGAAAAACCCGAAAAGTAACGAAAAAAGTCAAAAGATTTCAAAGAGTGTTACGCCTAAACCAGGGCCAAGGAATGAATCAAACATTGACCTCTCTAATCTGTCTAAGGCAGATATTGAAAATCTGAGAGAGCTTCTAGGCCTTAGTAAACAGCTGGCAAGTCAAAATGAACAATCTTGTGACGAATATGTTTCTAAAGAGGATGATGAATACTTTGATTCTAGTCTGAATAATTTGCCAAACATGACTATTAACTTTGATCCAAGGGACATCTCTGATGATGAGTTCATTGATGAAAATATGAATATAAGTAAAAGGAAGTTGAACATGAATGTGGCAATGTTTGAGGATTTTGATGATAGGGCTTGGGAATTACCCCGCTCAAAGACCCTCATTAAAGGGAAACCAATTTCTGATTCGCTTGCGAAAATGATTAATGTCGCTTGTACTTCACAATGTGAAATTGAAGCCTTGGTGTCAAAATATAATTTGCCAGAGAATTGTGTAATGGCAGGTGCACCATTGGTGAACCTAGAGATTTGGCAGGCTATGACCAAACAAGCCCAGGTCCAAGACTGATCATTTGTAAGAATTCAAAACTTAGTGGCTGCAAGTATGATCCAAATACTCAAATTGTCAGAAATTCTGAAAAATCATATTTCTTCAAATGCGGAAGCAAAGACACTGTTCAGTGATGCTCTCACTTTGTTGGGGCAGACTCAATATAATCTGTCAATTAGAAGGAGATATTCCATTCGTCCTTATTTAAAGAAGAAATATTCCCCACTGTGTAAACTTTCGCAACCTATAACTGATAAACTTTTCGGAAATGATATTTCTAAGGAAATAAAAGCTTGTGATTCTGTGACAGCCTTAGGGAAATATGATGGATTTAATAATAGATTCCGTGGTGGTGGAAAGTTTGGCCGTAGGACTCCTTATAGAGATTATGGTAGATATGGGCAACAGTATGGTCATTACCAAAGTAATACAAGCTTTGAAGATAGTCGTTATCAACCATACCCTCAGAGAGGTGGATATAGAGATCGGGGTGGTTTCAGACAGAACCGCAGAAAATATAGTGCGAGTACAGCCAATGCTACATCAGCCCCAAACGACAAGCAGTAATTTCAGAGGTAAGTAACTCTGGAAAACTAAAATATCATGTTGACAAATGGTCTGAAATAACACAAGATCAATGGGTTTTAAATGCAGTTACTGGTTATTGTATTGATTTTGATGAGATACCATATCAAAGTAGAATCCCGAATGAGATTCCTTTCAATCAGACACAGATGAATATTGTCAATAAAGAAATTGAATCCTTAATTATGAAAGGGGCAGTTATTCCTTCTGAACGTGAAGAAAATGATTTTATATCTACATTGTTTATTGTTCCAAAAACAAATGGTGAATACCGTCCTGTCATAAATTTAAGATATTTAAACAAATTTGTACATTACGATCATTTCAAACAAGAAACATTCAAGGTTATTTTAGATTTATTGCAGAAAAATGATTTTATGACTTCTGTTGATCTTAAGGATGCATATTTTTCGGTACCAATACACCCAAATTTCCAAAAATTCCTTAAATTTTCATGGAAAGGTAAATTTTTTAAATTTGTTGTTTTACCATTTGGGCTTAAATCTGCACCTTTTGTGTTTACTAAGGTTTTAAAACTAGTTTATGCATGGTTTCGACTTCAGAATATCAGGTGCTTTTACTACATAGATGATTCTTTATGCATGAATCAATGCAAAAAGATCTGTCAAGATAATACAGTGAATATAGTACAGACTTTAGAAAGATTGGGATTCATTGTTAACCAAACCAAGTCTGTAATGGTACCTACTCAGAGAATTATTTTCTTTGGTTTCTTGATAGATAGTGTAGAATTTAAAATATTTTTAACAGATGAGAAAATTCAAAAAATCCTGAGTAAATGTAAGTTGTTGTTAGAGAAAAGTGATTATTGTACGTGATCTGGCATCCTTTATAGGTTCTATAATAAATGCTTTTTCGGCGGTTTTAGAGGCTCCCCTTTATTATAGGAGTTTAGAAAGGGATAAAATTTTAGGCTTGGGAGATTAGCCAACAATTTTGACAATAACATGACTTTATCAGATAATAGTAAAAGAGAATTACAGTGGTGGTATGAGAATATTCAGATTAAAAATGGGAAAAGAATTAAACCAAAAGATGTAGATATTATATGTAGAACAGACGCAAGTTTTAAGGGCTGGGGTTGTATAGACATGAGTAATAATAGACATACAGGTGGTAGATGGAATACCAGTGAAATTCAATTTTCTATCAATTATTTGGAATTGTCAGCTATTTTTTATGCTATACAATCTTTTTATAATCATGAGTCTAGTGTACATATTCAGATTCAGTCTGATAATATTTCAGCTATTGCATATGTTAATGACATGGGTGGAATGTGTTCTAAAAGTATGGATTCTTCAGCAAAAGATATTTGGAACTGGTGCCTATCAAGAGAAATATTTTTATCGGCCGTGCATATCCCAGGTTCTTTGAATACTTCAGATTACTTTAGTAGAAACTTTTCCGACTGCACTGGGTGGATGCTTAAGAAATCCATTTTTGATAGAATATGTAAACATTTCTTTAGACCTGATATAGATTTGTTTGCTTCTAGATTAAATCACAGGGTTAAACATTTTGTAACCTGGTTCCCATAACCTGGGGCATCATATGTTGATGCCTTTTCTATTGATTGGTCAAAATTCAAACCTTACATATTTCCACCATTTAATTTAATTGGTAAAGTTATGTCAAAAACTTTACAAGATAACGTTGAAAAAGCAATTTTAGTTTTTCCATATTTGACATCACAAGCATGGTTTCCATTATTGTTAGATAATATAATATCATGTCCAGTTAGATTACCAAGACATAAAGACCTTTTATCTCTTCCCCATAATAGGGAGAACCATCCAATGGATATAAAGATGCACGCAGCTATGATATCGGGACAGGGTTGGCGCGAAGAGGTATTCCAAGATCAATTGCGGAAATCATCGTCTCCTCGTGGAGTAGAGGTACACAGAAACAATATTGTTATGCGTGGAAACATTGGACACTTTGGCACCATACAAGGGGTACAAATCCATTCCAAGCCTCTGAGGTTGTAGTATTAAATTATTTACATTATTTACACAAGATTGGAAGGTCATACTCGGTTTTAAATACTCACAAGGCGATGTTGACACAGACTCTACCATTTTTTGGTAACCAGTGGTGTAAAGACTTTCCTCTAATTACTCGTTTTATGAAGGGCTTATTTTTAAGCAAACCTCCAATTCCAAAATATAAATTCACTTGGGATGTTTCCAGTGTGTTAAATTTTCTATCATCATTATACCCATTGGAGTCTCTTTCTCTGAAGATGTTGACAATGAAAACTGTGGCTTTAGTTGCACTAGCTGCAGCACCAAGGGCACAAACTATAGTAGCTATGGACATTGATTATATGTTGAAAGCACAACATGAACTTATTTTTTGTTTTCCTGTGCTTTTGAAAACCTCTAGGAAAGGTAGTAATTACTCTATGAAGATTAAACATTTTACAGATGAAAAACTTTGTCCTATGCATACTTTGTTGTTTTATTTAGAAAAGACATCTCAAGTAAGATTGGATAATAATGTGTTTATTTCTTATGTAACCTACAAAAAAGTAACTACTAGTACAATCGCTAGATGGTTGAGAAATATTTTAGAATTATCAGACATTGACATTTCTGTGTTTAAGGCTCATAGTTTTAGAAGTGCATCAACTTCTAAGGCTGCTAGTAGTGGTGGATGTTCATTAAAACAGATTTTAGATACTGCTAACTGGTCATCGGACAGGAATTTTAGAAAGTTTTACTATAGAAACTCAGTGAATAATGAGGACATGTCGTACATTCAATCAGTTTTTGCTTAAGAGTTATGATATGATTATAGAATTGTGATTGTTATTAATTCAGAAGAATAAGAATTCTTTAAGTTGTTGAAAGTTGTTATTTTTATGTTATCTTTCTTTGACTAGTTCTGTTGCACTTTAAAGATGCTGTGTTTACATGTGAAAGCCGAAGGCTTACGGAAAAAAATAGCCCCTCATCCAAGCTTTAGTGATGGATGTGGGGCATTATTAGAGTAAGCCGGAGGCCGAGCATGTAAACACCCTCCCATTGTGGTATATGATGAAGTTATGGTATATGTAAATGATTTTTTCCCACCCATATGAAGGGTGGCAACAAAACAAGTATATTACTTTAAATTATGAGAACTTCCGGTATAACTATATCCGGTCAAATAGAGGACTGGTTCCCGACTCGTTTCATTTTATGAACGTTAAATAGCGATGCTATCAGAACGTAAGATTGATATGCTGTGTTTACATGCTCGGCCTCCGGCTTACTCTAATAATGCCCCACATCCATCACTAAAGCTTGGATGAGGGGCTATTAGTCCATAAAACACATAAGTGTGAAACAAAATTTGTGCATACAAGAACTGATCAGTGATTTGCAGATTACGGAGCAAACATTTCAGTATGTTTCAAAAAGGTCGAAACATTTTATCCCATTTGCTATTAGAACAAGGTGGCACAATTAAATGAAGTCATTATTTTTTACGTCATGGTTGTGTTGAATTGATTTACACATGAACGTACAAGTACGGACAGATCGATCCATAAATGCTCAATAAATTTCATAAATCGGTCCAAAATTGCTACGTACGTGCAAAATGTCACTCTGATTGCACCATTTTCAATACCCCATAAACACACCAAGATAACCATTTGGGATTTTGAACATTGTTCCGCAGATTACATACTGCCGTTATTTCTTCATTTGATCATTTCGGTTTAATCAAAGGCGGTGAATTGTTTTAGAAGTCGGTATCAAAGAAAATTTGTTTACAGCAAAAGGACGCCGACATTCTATGGTCCAATTTTGGAGACGAATTTAGTTTTCATTGTTCGCCTTTTCGATTCAGTAAATAACCCGTTCGTGTAGTCATGTGATCAACTTGGGAGAATATTGTTTGTATGTTATACACGTATGTATTTATAAGAAATGTATTTTTATTTTCTCACATGTTTAGCATTGTAAACAGAACGTGCGTAACTTTATAAATTCAATACAATGACATATTGACTGCGTAACAATAATTTGTGCAATAGGTTTTGGGGCGAAATTAAGATGGACTGGTTCTATGTAAAATACGCATTTTTCTGCTCCGAAAATCATGGTATGAAGATTAATCTACACTATTTATAGAATCAGTCGCTGATTGGACTTACTAAAACAGATTACTGTTACTCAATTCATATTCCCGACGACTGGGAAAAACGCAGCGCTTATAGAGTGAAATACGTAAGCAAATGGTTTAATGCGTACTTGTACGTCCGAGATTTTTTAGCAATGCATTTTCTGATAAAAAATATGCGTGATTACGCGTGTACGTGTCTTATCTGGAGCACTGAGAACAGTTGATGATTATGTGAATGTGCTATAAAAATCCATACAGTGAAATCAACTCTATGAGACATGGTATCAACCAATCTAAATGCAACCATAATTGGTAACAATACTAACACATTTATTACTTCCTAAATATACTGTACAGAACAATTTACTCCATACTTTATGATATTCATCTGCATGCTTTAAGTTTAACAAGAAAAATTAACATGTTTTCTTACAGTTACATGTAAAAGATTGTTAAGAATGGCTATATATGAAAAGAAAAAGAATTTATTGTTTAACCCTGCAAAATCTATATATAGAATATACATTGCCAATTGTAATAAAACAAACAAGATAACTATTTATGACATAATACTGACAGGATACAACAGTTAATTGTTATAACATCTCAATTACCAGTATGTTCATGTCTGTATTTGGTCGTGTCCAAACAATACCAACTACATGAACCATTCTTATATTACACAGGGTAATAACAGTTAACAGATCTATGATCCTTTTAGACAAAGCACTTAATTCAATTACAACCAATTAGTATGTATCTGGTACTTTAATGAATATAAGTCAAGGGACCATGATTTGTGCTCAAGATATCAAGATAATGTTAGTTAGTAATATACATGGAAATTTAAATACAAGTATTAAAGGACAAGCAAATGACAGGACTTCAAGATCTCAAGATATTAATTAAGCCTATAGTGCTCAGTGATATCAATGTTCCTAATATCAAAGATTCACAGTACAAGTTTCATTTCTATATTATGTAATTATATTCTCATTATTAGCATAGAATTCAAATCAAAGACATTGCTATATATATAAATGAGAACATTATTATTACAGATTTTCTGAGACACAAATTTCCAGCATTTAGACAGCAGTGCTGTTTTCACAGACGCTTATATATCTCAAAATTTTAGAAGTCTTAACCATTAGGAATAGTAATAAAAGTACTGGAAGTACTACATGGATGATGTAGAAAAACTTAGTACTTTGGTTTGCATCAAAATTCATGAGCGCCGAGAATGCGACTGCTATGGAAAGCTGAACTATCATTCAGTCTCCAAAAATGAACATAGCACGTCAGTATAGTGTATGTTGAAATGTTCTAACAGGATGGATAGGTGTAATATATGATGAAGTAAGAGTTTACCTGTGTGGGGGTCGTTAATAGCACAGCATGCTAGAGGAACTTAGTCATCAATTACAAGAGTCATCTTCTAAATAAAATCAGAAATCGTGTCATGTAGGATGATTTTGGTCCTGAAACAAATCATTTGTATGAATAATATATTAATAAATGTACATGATATCACATGATCTGGTGATGCAGAAAAATTATCTAAAACATATGGCAATTAAATCCCATTCTGTAATCAAATCCTGTACAAATTTGAATACATTAGAATATGTATCAGACAGATTTGGATAAATGCACTCAGGACAGATTTCATAATATGGTTAAATATTTCGCTAAAGCATGAGTTAATTCACTCACATCATTAAGTGTCATTTATATCTCAAAATAAAACCATGACTGTGGAAGATTTTATATAATTACTTCCCCTGTCAAATAGTTATTCATACTTGACATGAACTTATAATTTATGAAGTATGCATGAATAGTTCTAGAAAAATTCATGATTTCATGAATTCTTTTCGAAGGGGTTGCGACGAATGTTACTGATAGTTGGTCAGGGCATCTTTCATGGAGTGGTTATGGTCTCTGGCTTACAATTACTAACCCCTCACCGCTGTGAGTTTGAATCACACCCTGGACCAAATTTCACATTGAGGAAACTGTATGCCTTAAGCTCAGAGATGGTCAGTTGTTCTGCCTGAGGTGTTACTCCACCATTAAAGCTGAGGAAGTCATAAAGTGACCTAAGCTGTTGGTGTGACTTTTAACCCCAGAGAGAAAATAATAGGTAAGTATGACAGTTTTATCAGCTTTGTCACAGAAGTGGCTAATACCCCTGCTGCCACTTTGACACTAAGAATGCCATTGTACACTATATAGCTAAGTTCAAGGGCACATAACTCTGGAATGTATGGATCACTGTGGATGGAAATTGTATCACTTCATGGTGATGACATATTTCAAATTTCATTGCAATCAATAAGGAATGTGGACTTAGTTCGCTCCACAAACTTGCAAAATAGGATGCGGACGGACTGACCGACCAACTCTTACACAACCCCTCTCAAACGAAGTTTGCAGGGGTATAATTATTCTGCTTGCAGTAGTTCTGATGTGTCCATATGACAACTGTATGCTCAACAGATATTTGTATTCATTTATTGGGATGGTACACAGCAATATAGGAGCAAACAAACCAAGATTAACTGTAAACATAATTAACTGACAGTTGAATAATAATAACAGATTCTTCAGGGTGCCAGTATAGTACAGTGATGTATTTGGAGAAATTCACTAGATTATACTGTATTTACACATGAAACTATCTCAGATAGTGTAATCAATGTTCAAGATGGTTCGTTGTGCTAGTCTACAAGGGGCAAGAAGTTAAAACAAGAGGGCCATGAAGGTCCTATATCGCTCACCAGATAAAAAGACTAGATTAGAGAAAATTATCATGAGCCTTTGTAAAATTAAGTGACCTGGGGGCAGGACCAATTTTGCCCCTACGGCAATAATTTGAAAATACTTGGTAGATGTCCTCCAGACAATGCTACATACAAAATATGTAAGCTCTATAGGCCTTGAGGTTTTGGACAAGAAGATTTTTTTTCTCCTATATATAAGCCTATATAAATCATGTGAACCCCGGGGCGGGGCAAATTTTCACCCTGGAGCCATACTTTTAACATACTTGGTAGATGTCCGCTAGACAATGCTACATACCAAATATCTTAGCTCTATGTCTTGTTGTTTTGGACAAGAAGATTTTTAAAATTTTCCTGAATAGATTAGAATAAACCCCAGGGCAGGGCCAATTTTGACCCCAGAGCAATAATTTGAACTAACTTGTTAGAGGTCCACTAGATAATGCTACATACAAAATATCTAAGCTCTAGGCATTGTAGTTTCTGAAAAGAAGATTTTTAAAATTTCCTTATATAATATTAAGTCTATATAAAATCAAGTTACCCCTGGGGTGGGGCCAATTTTGGAGCTTCATGCAAGGAACATCCATGTAATGTTTCGTTGAAATTGGCCAACTGGTTATAAGGAGCAGATGTTATTAAAAGCAATTGTTGACGCACGCACACGCACGCACACTTACACACACATACACACGACGGACATCACGCGATCACAATAAAATTAATAAATTAGAATAAAAGTCAAATCTCAGAATATGAATGTGATCATCTTTAGACAAAAATGTGGAACTTTTTTTTACAATCGATATCGAATGAAATGTTTTCCTCATACTAGCATGGAGGGGTCCATTATATTGGAGGAGTCCAGGATATATTTATCAAGGTTAGAGGTCCATGATATATGAGTCCAGATTTGAGGTCCATGATAATTATATGAGTCCAGATTAGAGAGGCCCGAGATATATGAGTCCAGATTTGAGAGGCTCAGGATATATGACTCCAGATTAGAGGTCCAGGATATATGAGTTCACATTTGAGGTCCAGTATTATATGAGTCCAGATTTGAGGTCCAGTATTATATGAGTCCAGATTTGAGGTCCAGTATTATATGAGTCCAGATTTAATAGGTCCATGATTCAATAGGTCCATGATACAATTGAATCGTGATAGTTCGAAATGCCATGGGTACGTCTGAAAATTTCGAACTATCGCACTTTTCGAACTATCGCATCTTTTTGTTTATGAGAAAAAAAGTCTGGAATATTGCGATGACCCTGCCCGTTGAAGCGTGATTTCTACACGTTTTCATAATGTTTCTGTTCGATTCAAATTTTCCGCAGCTGAAAACTGTCAAAATCGGAACAAGCTGAATTTATTTGTTTACCGGAGATAAGCTTTGCAAATGATAGCTAAATAGACAAGGGAAATAAATATTTTTTAAAGTATATTTTAAAAAACAATACGGTTCCGCATTTTTCCCAGATTACTTAGCACAAAACAAGCAAAATGGTGCCGATATTTTTCATTTTCTCGTCATTTCTTTGGTCATATACATGCATGTATCTTTGCTAAAATATTTTCCCTGGACTGATACGCACGTGTGACCTTTACACAAATGATTACGGTACAGTAAACAATTACAAAATGCACACAACTTTTGTAGTAAAAATTTTAAACGCTTTATATTTTATACACTAATTATATTTCAGATTTTCACAGTTTTATGGCTAAATGATTTCTTTTTAACAATGACACATGTCAAAGTGGTAGACAAATAAAATCAGTTAACAATCAAATAAATTGAATAGGTGTGAAAAATAGCGTACAGTCACTTCGAACTTTCGCATCTTATTGTAGTGTAAAAACGTATAGATCTGGGGACTTCAATTTCATTTCGAACTTTCGCATTTTTCATACTATCTCATTTCGTACTACAGCATCAAATCTATATTGAAAATAGAAGGAAATTTGCCGGGACTGATGAACGATTTCGAACTATCGCATTTTTCGAACTATCGCATTTCGGACTATCGCGATTCAACTGTATATGTGTCCAGATTTGATAGGTCCATGATATATGAGCCCAGATTTGTGAGGTCCAGATTTGAGAGGTTCACTACAGCCAGCAAAGGTATTAACTAGTAATGACTACATTTCAATGCATTCATGAATAAATTTATGAGATTTATAGCTTCAAGACCTCTCCACATGCCTGACAGCAGTCCATCTATACCATGCTGATTATAAACCCAAAAATGTCTTCCTAGATAATCTGATTACATAAATAGAACACACGGAACAACTATGTACACCACATGAGTCTCATCCAAATTATTGAATGATCAGAAAAAATGGAAAAACATGATAATTTAAGTGTCTTAGAAACAGACTGTACTATGATAATGTCTAATAATTCATGGACTTCCCAAAGATACCTGAGTATCAGACAGATACCATGTGGAAATTATGTAAATATCTTATCAACAAACATACCATTAATATGATAAGGATTTTTTTCACAACATCAACAAATTATGCATTAAGATAACAGTAATGCTTTTTATTCTAATATTAGAACACATAAAGATGAATGTTGCAATGATAATGATATCTAATACATTTAAAATATTGAAGAGTAAATACTGGTATCAACAAATACTTGAGATAATTATAGAAAGTAAGATTTTATTCCAGCAGTTAAAATTTGAGAAAAAAATGCCTCAAAAGTAGTAAATAATGGCAAAAATTGTCAAGAGCTAAAACCAAAACATGACAATATTAATCTCATTTTTGTAATAATATTATAATTAGCAACACTGTATTTCGAACACCAGAAATATATGCATACATATATAAATAAACTAGTTTACACTTCGAGGGCTCAGCGCAACACTGTCGTAACTTGTTCTTATTTCAATATGAGTTACGACACTGTTGCGTTTAGCCCTCGCTTTAGTAATGAGACAATTATTCATATACATACTGAACTTTCTCACAAAAACACACCTGGAGCAGTTAAACATTTAATTGTTCTTCTTTTTCAATTTTTTTAATTATTGTACAAACGATGTTTTGAGTGTTTGTTTTGTTTACATTGAGTTTTATGTCCCTTTTCAACAGTCAGTCATATGAGGCGGACAGTTCACCTAATCATCGTTCCTGGGAAGAACCTGTACTAGACGCCCAGCCTTTGTAAGCAACTTCCTACTTTCTCACATAAAGAGACATGGTCGGTAGCATGTTTTGAGTTCATTAAATGATTAATATATTTTTTACTCTGACTCTTATTGATACATGTATATGGTCTGCTTGATCAAATCAACACCATGATTTCAGAACATGCACTCACCTGCATTCTCAAACATCTAAAGGTCATAGTCTGGTTAAGCCTGGTTCATCCAGGAACTGCTCTACCATAACTGTAATGAACATGTGAACAATCATTTAATATGCTTTTGTTCAATGTAAGAAGAAATTATTGAACTGATGATGATCACAAGTACATGTATACCATCCCCCCCCTCTTCCAGCAAGATCTTAATGACACTCAAATGGAAAAGTGTAAGTTAAAATTGAACATTTTCAGAAAACTCCATGATCCAAGGTCATTCACCATATATCTATTATATATATATGCCGGTAGCCTGTGTCTCCAAGCTCAAATCTTAATTTTTTATCTTTATTCTTTTTTAGTATGTTGATTATGGCAAAGCAGTGAAGATACTAAGCTTGCAAACTATTCTGACAGCATATAAGATCTGAACATGTATCTTAACGGTAACTATATATAGTCTTCTATAACAACCATCACTGACTATTATGAACAAGATGTCCACAAGGTGGCCTCATGACCACAGTTTGTCTTTCCTAGGGATGGCCTTTGTTCTCAGTTATGACCGTACATTGAAGCTCGATTTGAGATTTGAGTTCAGAGACTGTTTTCAAGTTTTATAACCTTGAAGCTAGACTTTAGAGGTCAAAGGTTTGAGACTCCATTCAGTCATATGTGTTTATTCATTGATTAAAGTAATGCATTTCATTAAATTAGCAATAATTTCAATTCAAAGATGATCCAAACCACATAATTGTATACTGGAGTAAAAGATTTACACCTGTGTAGAAAATCGTGAGAATATTATCAGAATAAGACATAAACTTAATGAAAATGATGCCAGTTAATAGTGTTTGATAGGTTTACATGTTAATGAAATGAGATTAAATAGTTAGAATGTTTAGCATTAATTGGAACTGATTAAACTACTGGGAACAGGTAATAAGAAGCTTAGTCATATATTTAGCAATGATAATAAAAATAGCACCTGCATGCTAAATTTGTTAAAGGTAAATTACTAAATTTGCTTGCCAAGGTGCTAATTAGCACTATTTCAGGTAAGAGTGCAGTACTGTTAGGTGACATCTTACTTTAAAAGCACTGGTGATCAGAATTCAAAGAAATAACAAGTACATGTAATTGATTAAGCCTGAAGGACATTTTATTTCATTGAGGTTAACTGTCAATTTTGTGCATGCCCACTTGGGAAAATCCCAGATATCAGAATTCTGAATAGACTTATAATTCATATCAAGGGAAATCAAGAGATATGTACACTGCATTATACAAACCTCACAACACAATTTGATTGATTGATTAATTTAAACTGTTTAAGACTGACTGTCATCTCATTCTACCTCTGCCACTCATTTCATATGGTAGAAAGTTGCAAGTTGACAGTGAAATGCGGAGAAGCAGGTAAGACTTGGGAGGTAACCGTTAACCAGAAGTACTCAGTTTTAGGTGTAACCAAATTGCTACTGATACTTTGATGATTGTACATGTATCACTTAATTCAAACAATTTTCAGCACTGTGTACATCTGTGTTTATCACCGGCATTATATAAGCTAGCCCTAAAATAATGTGTTGGTACCTTTCTAGGGAGGTACGGGGCATGTGGGCGGCCGAAAAAAATCACAGATTATTTAAACTTGGTCAAAAGGTCTAGGTACTGGGATCTTCTATTAAATCCCGGCCCATATTCCCTTCATTTTATTGCGTATTTGTCACTTTGGTATTTTTTAATTTGTCAGAAAAAAGTGTAGGTACTTGCCTACAGTGCCTAAAGGAAGCTACGCCAGTATTTATACTACAAAAATGATATTTAAATTCATATTTAAACAAGACAAACCTTGGTTGTATACATTTTCAAAAGACAAGTTCAAATACATAATATACATGGCCTGCAGGTATAATACTTTGATACATTTTATTAAGTAATAAACACAGGTACATGATCTTTAATCGGTTTGTTTTGAGAAAAAAACACACTATGTAACCATGCCAATAGGCGGAGTAGAGTGCTGATCTTGTTCTGGAGGTTTTTTTTCAAAACATTCCAAATTACTGACGTCCTTTGATGTATCTGTGTGTGTTAATTATACCCTGAACAAGTTAAATAGATACATGTTATGTCTAATTATTAACAGCATTAATTAACCAAGCTGTAGGGTATAATTTTAGGTAAACAGTATGTAACATGTATCTTTAAGCAAGTAATGGTTTTAAAAAAGGAAAGAAAAAAGTCATCTATTATAATTTATAGCAAGATATATCATCAATTATAGAAAGAATTTTTCATCAAAATGGCGAAACTGATTAAGTACCAAACTGAAAAGTTCTATAATTCATTAACTCTAAATATCGAACAGAAAAAAATGGATCTAGTCTTAGTATTTAATTATGTTTTCCATATAACTTAATTAAGTGAGGAATAGAAAATATCTTCCAGGAACTCTGGTGATTATGCAAGCACAAATGATGTAGCCATGTCATTAAACCAAGCAAGTAACATCATGATCAACTATTCCATTTTTTTGAGAATTGAATCAATTTTTTCAAGTAATATAAAAGTTGACCATAGTAAACAGTTGAGTGATTTATCAAACCAAGTGCGTGCCATGGATACTATTGTCATACAAAGGTCATCAATCAATTAGAGGTGATTAAAGAATCACCTAGCAACCCATATATTTCCTAATAACAGAATAATAATTCAGTTCAGGAAAATCCATATTGAATAAATCTAGGCAAATGTCCCTTGACATTAGGGCAGATGTTATGATCATTAACATTATGAATAAATATTTGTTGACGAATACAACATGGTCACTTTATTAGTGGGCTGTTTACTTACAGATATAGAAATAAATGACCACTCATGAATGGAAAATCTTTAAGTAATAAGATTTTATGCATGCAGCAATTATACAAGGAATAAATCCTTACCAACTTCTTGAAATAGTCAGGTTCATTATCAGGTATAATCATTTTAGTGATAAATACATTTTTTTAAGAATCACATTACATAGGCACGCATAAAAATTAGAAAAAAAAATCATAAAATTGAATGCCAATACACAAATAAGTTGACTTCTGAACTACAAGAAAATGTTGCAAAATGATTGAGCTATGAAGAAAAAATTGAATAACACCAGTCCTGGGACACTGTATTATTTTGTCCCAGGACTAATTAGGGCCCTTTTTATGTCATTGTTGGGTTTGGAATTCGGACCTGTTCCCCAAGTAAAAAAGTATATATTTTTCCCCAATGATAGAAGAATTCCCCATAATTATAGAAAAAAATCATTCATTATAAAAGCTATACCTAAAGAAATTATGCCAGTCTTTAAAAATTCCCCAATTGTGTTTCACAACACAAGTATCTCCTACATAGGGAGCCCAATACCTGTTCCCAGACCAATAAAAAAAGGAGTCCAATTTAGGACAACAGGTAAAACATAGAGAAATTACTAAACAGACAAGAATTATCTCAAAATGGAGAGGTATCATTAATTTCTACTGTTGTATAACATCTCAACATGAAATTCATGTCAATAACTCCAGTAAAAGTATATTTCAATGGCCACACTGGGCATGTCCATAGTCAGCTAAATATCATCTGGTGCAGGACCATAGGAACTGGGGGAGCAAGGAGGCACCCCCCCATGATTTCAGCTGCAATGGTAATCAAAAGGGGATATATTTTTCTCCCATCTCATGTTCAAAGCCAAAATCTAAAATTAGCACCTGCTTGATCCTATCTAAAATTGCTTCCTACAGGCCTGTAGTGTCAAATTAAACCACACCTCACTTAATTTCGATTTAAATCTGGGACCAATAATGGCAATATACAGGTTTCTTATTGGTCCCAGGTTAAATATGTCTTTTCCATCATGACAATTACAATTAACATTGAAATATTCAATTTTCCGGGTCCGCTCAGACCCACTGGCAGATTCAAGGGGTGGGTGGGGGCACACCCAGCATGCAGCCCCTCCTGAAAAGTACCCACCCATTAATAGAAATGAATTATCATTCAATGAAATTGCATTCAATTATTTGATCAATTCTAAAGCACTCTACATTTCCCTTTTTTGCTTATCATAACTAGATGAAATACTGCAATTAGTACAAATGCACTTATCATACACCCCCACTGCCTACTTTCCTAAATAATTAGACCCACCCCCCCCCCCCAGCCTGAAATCCTAGGTCCGCCTCTGAGATTTTTTTTCTTATGTAATTAGCGTGCACCTGCACATGAAAGGGAGTGTTGCTTTCGTCCGCTTACGTATCATTCAAGTCCAATTTATACATAGATCTCTGTTGCTACGAACACATTGGCAGCAGACAGTGTATATATATAATTATATATGTTTATTAAATTCTGGTTCTTAATAAACGTTTAAATAAACTGCGCGAAATAAACTTAAAATTACAGTTAATTACCCTTTTCAGCGTCTCGTGCACATCGACTGGTTCCATGTAAACTGGTTCCCGTTGACTTGTGTGTACAAAGCTTTTATGGGACGGGAACCAGTTTATGGTTCCACATGCAGCAAAGGTATGGTCTAAAATATCCAGCGTTTCTTCTTCTACAGCGTTCTACACATAGCGTGACGTCACTACCGTAGTGTTTAGTGCTTCTACAGTTATAAACTCCTCGCATCGGTTACGTCACGCTGCGGTGAGTTTGCTACTACTGGTAATGGCAAGCAATCATTTACTGTGTGCGCTTTTGATTGCAACCAATCAGGTTTGGTTTCCAACTGGTTTGTCAAACTGTCCGTTTGTTCAGTAAAATTGATTTGAAACGAAAAAAAGGTTTTGCTATTTGTTTAAAAACAATCTCGAACCGGATTGTCAAACCTTCCAAACTACGACCAGAGGCGGTTTGGTGCGTACGAAATTACATGCAATTGAGCGCGGGAAACTAATAGTCAATGACATCTGTAACTCTCAATAGACGATTTCTTATCTGATCTGATTAGCTGTATTGTCATATTTCTACTTATAATTATCTAAGGACAATATCTTTTTACTGTAAAGAGAGCAATTTCAATCACACACCCAGCCTATTCTGAAGATGAAAGAATGTATCAACCAAATTCACAAATATGACATAAATAGTCTTCATGCACGTACATTTCTGGTGCATATACTGTAGTTTTCCTAGTTTTATTTTAACGCATTTTACAGTGTCCCTAGCTGTTATGATCGACCGAGTGTCAACTTGCAGTTACTGGAACCATGATTTCCACTGCAATCAGGGATCGATTAACAAAAGAGATAATATAACTTTTTTTTAGATTATTTTTCTTTATAAGCGTGTGTTCCTTTTAATATATTAAATAGAACATCTTTTCTGTTACCATGGAGTTTAAAATCTTCTTCAAACTGTCCGTTTGTTTACCACCTACTTTAAATCGAAACCAGTTTTAGTTTACTGTCCAATATGTAACCAAACCAAAAACCTAAACTGAAACCGGATATTTTAACAAAAGTACCATGTGATTACCATGGCCATGCGTAGGTGTTGGTAAAAGAGAATAGAGGTGCTAGGTCACCCGAGCTACTTAATCCACTTTAGGCAAACTTAGCAACGTGAAAAGAATTGTACAAAAATCTGACACCTTAAAAGTCTAAAATGCTTTACATTCTGCAATATATCTATGTAATGTTTTTTTTTAGTGCAAAGGAAATGAGTTTAAGCAGGTTAAAAATAAAAACAAATACAGAGCATATTTATGGAGCAGCCCATGCAGCCAGTGATGACTTTAATCCTGAGACTGATTCAGCGCCGACTATATGCACCCTGTACTAGAACAGGTGCTTTATATGAGAAAGATTCCCTTCCAAGACCACCTGCTGATTTCTATGACCAGCACTGTCATGTCCCAGAAATGCACTAACCCAATTTAAAGTATTGTCTTTGATTCCATAATGTGACATCTTGTGCAGGAACCTGCCGTGGTGAACAACGTCAAATACCTTATACGGTCAAAGTCCGTTATGGCCACGTCTGCCTAATGCTTTTGAAATGCCTTGGCAAGGTCATAGACGAAGCCAACTACCTGGAATTTACATTTAAAAGATGACACCTACGTTTGACACAAGGCGTGTTTGACCTGCTTCCGTGCAGTGCAATATACCAGCTTATACAATTCATAAGATTAACATTTTACAATCAGCAACACCTGGGACCAATATACTCGGACCAATATACAATACCTGGGACACTATAGTGTCTCTGATATTATTAATATTCTTCATTAATTTACCTTCACCAACTGCACATCGACTGCGATATTTGTATCCCTGTATATCTTTGTTGTCTGCGTTTACCGATAGATTCGGTTGTTGCTTGCGTTTTCTGTCTACGTTTTTACACATTCGACTGCGTTTTATATCCACCCGGAAGTGGGTGAGTGTTTCCCGAAGTTTGACCTAGCAGACCAATTTCAGTAATTTTATCGGAAAAACTGCTTCGATTCAACACAAAACTAAAATTATGACATAAAAATGGCAACCTTGTTGACTGGTTGTACAAAACCTGTCCTGCACGTGGTTGTCATAGGTTTCCATCACAAGAAAGGATGCCAGGTTAGATATTTATCATCGATCGTCGGATAATGCAAAAATGACATGTCAAAACATACAGTTCTTTTAAACAGTTAAATGCGTAGTTATGACCAATATTCAGTTATGAATGCTTTAAAAGAGTGCATGTATGTTATTAATGAAGATGCCTGTCTAGTACTCTCGAAAGAGAGGTTGACAATATCAAGACAAGAGATAGTAGTAAATGATACTAAATCCCTGCATAAAAATCATTGACTAACTTATGACCATGAGTCATTAGTGCATAAATCATTAAATGCTTATTAAAGTGGTCTTTGGACGTCTAGCATTGCTGTATATCTATTGCTTCAACAACACTGTGTTCCCAATGCATTTGTCATATGGCACAAATAGCTGTTTTAATTATGGTGGTATAATCGGAGGAGGAAATAATGTACTCGATGCGGGCTTGAGCCCGCAACCAAGTGACCTCCTGCTTGTGAGTCAGATGCTCTATCAACTGAACTAATCAGGCTGGTGAATATCCCAGTCAGTTGATAAATACAATATAAAAACTGATACATTCCTCCTTCCTTTTTATTCAAAGTAAATTTATCGCGACAACCACAGGCTCTTAATTAAACTAACCCAGCATTTGCTTCACTCTAGCTCTAGTATTCCAAGGCAAGTCACACACTCACTGCATCATATGCAGGGTTCTCAAAATGTTTGTAGCCAACAGGCCCAAAAGCTAGACTAACAGGCCTGATAGGGGGGTCCGGGCATTTCCTAGCAATATTTTATAAACTTTTGAGATTCCTAACCGGCCCGAACACATTTCTAAGCAGCTAAATTGGCCTGCAGCCTGCTGTTATTGAGAACCCTGCAATATGCAATAGGAGGAGGAAAATAATGTACTCGAACCGATGACCTCCTGCTTGCTTGTCAGATGCTTTACCAATTGAGCTAATCTGGCTGGTGAATATCCCAGCCAATTCATAAGACAATATACCACACTGCTACATTCCACACTGTTACAGTGGATTAAAAATTCATTTGCTGGTCTATGTGATTAGTGATCATGATCATTAGTCCAACTTAGTACATGGCAATGAGGCTTATTTCAATTCACTGTGCATCCTACCAGTCCAGGTATGAAATAAGGCCTTGTAAATGTTACAACATGTTTATTATTCAGCCGCGTTGTGTATTATACTTTGTCAATGGAACTTGTATAAATAATGACTTAAATTTATGTTTATTACTTTAAGGTTGAATATGCTTACCCACCATTGCTAGAAGGTGGAGAGGTCAATAGCAACGAAGCTCCTGCTGAATGGAAAAACCTCCCATCTTTAGCAGTGCCTGATGGTGCTCACAACTATGTTAAAGGTAACATTGATTTTCATGCATCTAATAATTTGTATTTTTAGAGCTTTGGCTGCTTTCAAGTAGGTGTGACAACACCATGCATCTACTCATCTGTTTACTCATTGATTTGTTTTCAAAACTACCATGACGACAAACAATTTAAGGGTCAGTGATGAATCCTATAGATGTAATTATACATAAACATGCACATATGTTACATTCAGTTGCACACCTAAACATACCTTAAGTTGAAATCAGGTTTGAAAATAGTGGGTTTGAGTTCTACATCTTTGTCTTTACTTGTTTTTTAGCAGTCCGTTATACATATTTTAAACAAAATTAAAAAATGATCCATGATGGACCATAATATATATTACATGATTAATTGGCCATGATGACCAGTAAACAACTTCCAAAGAATGATCCTTAAATGATATCTGCATCAATAAACGTTTGCTTACATCTGTGTATGACTTGAGATTTGGATTTTGTATATTAAATGCAAACAAAAACATGATAACATTATCTTCATTTAAATTTTCAGACACAATATACTTCCATTTACCTGCCCGAGAGGGAACACATAAAACAGTATATGGTGTGGCTTGTTATAGACAGATAGATGCCAAGGTTTGTTTTGTTGTTTTATTGATCAATGCATGCTCTTTATTTTAAGTAGTTTTTATTAATTGCTATTCATTCACTTTGGTTTATATTTCCAGGCCCTGATGTTATAAAACGTGAGAACTGTCTCCAAGCGTAAATCTAAATTCCTCAATTTGCGCTTCCTATCAAAAGTTAAAACATTAAAGAAATTAATTTTTCCACCATTTTCAAAGGAAGTTACTCCAAAATTTTATGTTTTACCCAATATGCATGCACTGGATTATCGTAACTGACTTCTATGTATCTGTATACACTAAGGGTTAAAGTTACAAAAAGTGTGACAAATAAACATATTGTGTGCAATGTGAAGATTACATTTCTTAGAATAATTGGCAGTGTTTATTATTAGCGATGTTTTATATTGATGTGCTCTTAATTTGGCGGTTCCAGACAGTGCCGACTGCCAAAATAAAACAGGTGCCAATATAAAGACATATAGTATTTATACAGTAATCAATGTGTTTAAATAGTTTAACAAATTTTTTTTTTTTATTGAAAGTAGTGTATATAGAAATTCTCTTTCTACCATATATAAATTATATTTGTCATTTTAATGTAGTCCTAGAAAATTCTGTAGAATTGATTTCATTTGTATTTAACAGGAGTTGAAAATAAAGACAGATGATATCACTAGAAGTACAGTACAGAAAAGTGTCTGTGTTTTGAGTAATCTTGTAAGTTTTTTGTAATTTCGTTAACTGTAAGAATTGATAGAATTGTTCAAGTCTTCAATTGAACAATTGCTGTTTGCATTTTTTAGTGTCAATTTCTACTTTTTTACTGTACTGATTTGAGACCTGCCTCCGTTGTCGATTGGCTAAGGTCCTTGACTTCAAATCACTGTAACCTCTCACTGATAGAGGGTCGTAGGTTCGAGCCAAACTACCGACCATGTCTCTTTATGTATGGAAGTAGGCAGGTGCTTATGGAGGATGGGGGTCTAGTACTGGTTGTTCCCTGGAATGATGGGTAGGTGAGCCGTCCGCCTTATATGATGCTGACTGTTGAAAAGGGGCATAAAACTCAAATGAACAGAACTGATTTGATCTTTACATAAGTATCATATAAGATGGTCATAAATTATTGAAATCTTTAACTGGATTGATGTATTGTTCTATGTTGGCTTTCTCAAATTCTGAATGAACTCTTTATTTCATTTGTTTAATGCAAAGCTGGTCTTTATCTTGAATTATTTCACATTATTATTATTGTAGCCACTGTACGGATTGATACAAGCAAAGTTGGAATTAATTACCCACGCATACTTTCAAGAGTTGGATTTTAGCCGTGTGTCATTATTAGAAGAAACCTACAATAATCTAAATGCTTCACTCACAGCAAGTTTACTAGATGGTGGATCACAGGTTAACATTTAAATTTTTTCTGTCTTTTTAGCTTACCTGAGCACATAGTACTCTGTGAGCTATTTGTATCAATCAATGTCTGGTGTCTGGCAGAATGCTCAGAATGTCTGTCTTGGGTGCTTTCTTCTGGTCATCTGGCAAGGAGAATACTGTTTGATTTCTCATACAATTTAACCTTGTTATTGGGTGTAATTTGGCTGTTGTAGCAATTATTCTGCATAATGAGGAAGTACAACCAAATGTTAATAAGACAGCTAGATAAATTCATTAATATTTCTCAGAATTTTATAGTGATTTTGAAGCAGGTAGATTTGACTTTGTCAAAACTACAGTCAAACCAGTTATAGTGGCCACCTCTGAATAACAGCCACCCTGTGAATAAAGGCCATTCTTGTAAAAACTTATTGATTATTTAGTATAAAATGACCTCCAGACAAACATTTTGTCTTTACCTTGGGTGGCCTTTGTTCACAGGTTTGTCTGTATATTCAAAATGTCTATCAAAGGAACATGTTATAGTTTCTCCAATTTTATTTTAAACCTAAAATTTTGAAGTTTTTCTTAATTATGATAAAAAAGCCTCAAAAACATGGTGATGTTTGTAATTGTTAACTGTGATTGAACATTTTGATTACTCACCATTCCAACATACATTGGATGCTAACGTAGTATGTTCTATTTCTACAGGTGTTCCTAGGAATGAACCTGAAAGACTTGGTTGTGGCATTTAGGCACAAAATTGTTGTACTCTTCAAATTAATTCTTCTGGAGCGGAGAGTAAGTTATCTTTTACACATCAATTTAATTTAATTGTGTTTTCTAGACTTGGCGAAATAAGCCGGACCAGCGGACTTTTCAGATAGATTGTGTGTTGGTCCGATGAAGAATCATATCTCATTGGATCAGCTGTCTGATGACTTATTTACCTGATGTATACGCATTTATACGTTTTTACTTTTTTGGTCGGACCAATTTCCTTTCAGTCTTACATTATTTTCAAGCATGTCAGACCGAATGTTTGGTATATCTTTTTAGCCTTTTGTGAAGTCTAGTTATCTTTGTGAAGAAGTTCTTCATCAGGGCCGTTGAATTATATTGTCTTATTGCTTAATGATAAATGTTTCATACCTGTTTTTTTTAACTTACTATAAAGACCACTAATTAGGAAGTGAAGTTACAGGTTAATTCATCTTCCCCTAACTATCAGTTTGTGAATGAATTCCAATATTTGCCATATTGTACTATTCGCTTAGATGGTAATTTGTACAATCACAGACCTAAGGGTGCAATTGATCATATTGTCTCAATATGTGCTATGGAGTATACTGCATTTTGTACTTGAATTGTTTTATCATGGTTAGATGGTATGAGAAAGTCAATGCTGAATTTTTTATTGATTACATAATTCTCTTAAGTCTCTTTTTCGGCAAGAATATATCATTCTCCTCATAGCCAGAATCTGAAACATTAACGAAATACTTAAAAATTATATTTGAGGAGACCTTACTTGGTCACATGTCTACTTATACTGATATGTGATATGTATCATATGTTTACAGGTGTTGTTTACGGGTTCACCAGTCCAGGATTTAGGGAATGCAATTTTATCTGTTCTTTCATTATTTCCAGGTAAGATTATGTTTTTCCTCTGAGTTAGAAATTTCATAATGTTAATGACAATGTAATTCTTAATTGACTAGAGTTTGAATACTTATAATTTTTTAAATCTTTAATCTGTGATCAAAGTGATTTCTTGTATATTTTTCATAAGACAATCCGAGATATGGACAAATACAGGTAGGATGATGCTGCATCTCGGTCCGGTGGTTAGTGCACTGTTTTTGAAACCCAGCATTAGTTAGTACTGGTTAGAATACAGTCCAGGAAAACTGGTTTGGTGAATAGGTTGCTGTATATAACTAAACAATTGTTGAAAAACTACATTAAACCCAAATAAACAGTTTGGATGACCCCATTAAAAACTGTTGAATAGTTGCAATAATTTGGACAGTTAACCTCTGTTTATGATTTCTCCATGATAGGTATGATAGAACATGGACTAGCTGAGTGTACAGCCTATGGTGTAAATAGACAGGTATCTCCTACAATGGGACAGACTAATGTTGGTGATAATACTGAAGATTTTCTGGAGATAAGGTAATTTGTAGAGCACAGAAAATCAATTATTAATATGATGGATACAGTGAAATATGGATAATATGTTTTAGGTCCCTAGGTATTCACTGTACCCATGATCCACTGTATACATGTGGTAGGAAATAGGCATTAATTTACACATGGTTAATATTAAACAATTTTTCGGAACTGATTTTCTGCTACATACTGCACATTATATAGATTTGCAATTTTTTTAAAGCATCGCCAGTATTGCTCAGATAACAGATGTAGAAAAGACTGAGAAATCTTCTATCCCTGAAATTGATAATAATTAACAATTAGTATTGTTTTATTAATTATCACTTTTGTCAGTGCTTGGATTAATGAAAAGATTACAATTACTGTAAAAGACCCTGAAAACCAGACCCCATCCAGACCGGGCCAAAAGTCGGGTTATCTGAGAATTCCGGTTTTCAGGGAATTTTTGATAAATTCCGAAAACAAATGGGACTTGAAAATGGTCTGATTTTCTGGAAATTCCAGTTTTCAGGGGTTATACTGTATCCATATCTTATTTATCATTCAGATATTCTGAAGATTCGAGACCAGAAGTAGATCAGTACTTCAGTAAAGAACCAGAGTCCCCTACAATAGACCGAGGTGACAGATTGTTGTTTACTAAAGACTTAAATACTACAAACCAGAATTTAACCACTGTAGATAGCTCCAAGCTAACTAAGGATAGTAATATTGAAACCAGTGATGTTCATTCAAATGATAACAAACTCGGGAAATGTGCAAATATTAAAGAATCTGCTAATATTGAAGCTGACACGAGTCTTCAGTATGTGGATGATTATTATGCAAAAGAAGAGATTAGTGTTAATACTCAAACTGATGTACTAGATAAAACCAAGGATGAATCTGGTAAAAAACATCAGCTTGTTCTGGCAGAGGATAGTGATATGTTAGTTGGTGTTACACAGTATGAAGCTGTGCAAGTGAGTACTCTAATTAATGTTTAAACTTGTAAGTTTATTTCATGCTAACTTAGATACTAAATATGACTTTATTGCACTGTTAAATCTATAACTTTGCTCTATTAAATACTACATCAATGTTTCTTTCTGATCAGAAGGTCTGTAAACTCAGGCTTTTCTATTGTCAATATTGTTAGTCTTTCTGAGATGCATTTCAAATTATTCCTTTTTGGAGCTGGTGGTGTTGTTGCCATGTTGTTAGCTTCTCAGTATATGCATGCATACTTATTTTGACAGTCATTGTCCAAGAAATTAAAATTATAGTACAGTAAAGTTCCACCTAACGACCGGTCCGATAATAAGACCGTTCCGCTATTACGACCACTTTTCTAAAGAACCAAAAATTTCCCTTCTCATTTCAATGATTTAAAGGTCTGTAAATACGACCGGTCCGCTATTCCGTATTACGACCACTTTATTGGACCCAATCTGTTAATTACTGCAGTTTTGAGTCCCACTAAAGCGACCATGAACAAGTCGATAATTATCCGTCTGTATACATTTCACACCTAGCCGCAGGGGTTTGGTTGTTGTTGTATGTTTATTGTTAACGACATACACTGATAGACTAATTTACGGTATTTACGACATGCGACTACTTTATGATACGCTGTTATTGTTTGTAGTGGAGAAGGGTCTAAAATGTGTAATTGTTAAGCAATTAATTAGTATCATAGGGGATTATCGGACTGATCGTATAGACATTAAATCGAGAGGTGTTATCAAACACGTGGTCCCTGGTTTAATTGTTGATTTTGACAGTATTATACACGATTCAGATTGGATTAAATTACTAAAGCAATTATAAGCACATTCGTACCATTTTGCTTCCATCATTTAATGATGAACAGTTAAAGAAATGGTGTATGGTGATGAGACACACGTACATGATCAGATAAATGGTGAAATTGACAATATCAAACGGTCGTTATGAATAATATCAAGAAATTTATGAAACTATCACAAACTTATTTTGTATATATGTCATCACAATTTTTTATATAGTTTCAGTTTAAAATAAATTTATGTAGTTGTTTACTATTTGTTTTCTGAATGTAATTTGTATATGCCACAGTAACAGATATAACAACAACAAACACTATTTTTCTACATGTATTTGGTAACTTTATGAAATACTATGTATACATATAGACTGACTCGCTATTAAGACCGACTCGCTAATAAGACCACTTTTTGTCAGAACGCCCGGTGGTCTTAATAGCGGAACTTTACTGTACATGTATATCTTAATTAAAAAGGTACTGTTTGTGAATAAGATATATTGACCTTGTTTGCTATGGAACCTATTATTTAATGCACTTTAAAACACAATTCTTCCATTTAAAATATATAACTAAGGAGCATCATTTATTTACTATTTACTATTTATTTATTTGAAAAATTAGGCTGGTAAAAGCATTCCAAAGAATGGTTCTGTGATAAACATTGAAGATTGCTCTCTTGACATAAAAGATGATTACTTTCTGAGTACCAGTCCATTGGATGAGACTAAATCAGGACCAGAACTAGAATCATTGTCATCTCCTAAGACACAAGGAGAAAGCAAATCAACCAAAAACACAAAGAAGACTCATGACAATATTGAAGAATTAGATTCCCCAGAGAGCATCAGTCAGATAGATCAGGAGGATTGTTTCTCGTGGGAAGATGATAAATTATCACTTGCCATTGACACTGATAAGAATGATCATAAACTGGACGATACAGCTGGTTTAGTATCATCATTCAAAGAAATATCTGTGCTAGAAAGACTTCCTGTTAGCAATCTTGAGAAAACAAATGATTGTAATTCTGTTGATGGAGATCCTAGTGGTGTGAAGACTTCTACCCCACCTCCCCAAGATGTACCTACTAGTTCTATGTCTAGTCCAGGTATAACATTTTGATGTTTATTTTTAGTTAGTAGATATCTGCTTCCTTTTGTAAATCACAATTAGTAGCACTTAAAAGAACCCTATCTTGTCTGTACTAATGCTTGTTTTAAGACTGATTCATTGCTTTTTTTCACTGTGAGCACTGAGGTGTTGTTTGTAGCCTGTATTTCAGTATATTGAACCCTGTGGGAAAACTGTCAGTGCTCCTATCATGTCTTACAGTAATGGATTTGAATTGATGAAATCTTTACTTATGTCACCCTTTCTTCATACTTGTCAGTCTGGCATCTGATTCATGTTTTTCACACAGCTTGTTGTATGCTGATTATATTTATTCAGGTGTGAAGGCTGCAGCTATTAAAAGTAGGCTTAGTAATGCCTTTAGTGGAATCAGTTTGAAAGGCAAGCTTCGAAATAAGACATTGTCCCGAGAATCCAGTCAGACATCTAATCCTGAATCCCGTGAATCAAGTGAGCCACCATCCCCTGTTGTCCCTGATCTACCTTCATTACCCGTGTTACAACAAGATGAGTATGGATTTCCTCTTCAAGTCTTTACTAAAGTAAGTGTGTGAATTGAATTGTGTAACAGTTCACTATAACTCAGTTGTGGCTTGTTATCTATCATTTTAATTAGTACTAGTACTATTTGGATTTATTTGAATTTTTTGAAGACTTCATTAATTTTATTACCGGTACTTTTCTTAAGCTGTGCAAAACTTTTTAAAGCTACAATACTTCCTGATTAAGAAGTTTATAATATATTAGCCAACATTGTATAATTAATTAGTTAGTCAATTAAGTACCAATTTAAATGATGTTTTCTTCATGAATTCACTTCTTTGAATAATATACAGTTGAATAAAATCGAAGTTATTTCTGTCAAACCGAATTCTTATTTGAATGAAAGACTGCTGGTTATATATTATTGTTATTATTATTCATGATTAATTTATCAACATGTCTTATTTGGCAACTTAACATATATACATATTATTGATTTACTGACTGCAAATATTTCAGGGTTGTGTTTGTTTCCCGTACCTCTCCTTACAGTACTTTGATTTACTGAATGATGTTAACATTCGTAGTTTTGTGATTGGTGCTACGAACATGTTGTTTAGACATAAACGTCATCTTACTGATGTTGTTGTTGATGTAAGTTGTGCTCATCTCATTTCCATGTAAATATTCCTTATGGAGATAAGTCTTTAATATAATTTTTTTTATATTCAGTTTTTTCAACATTTGATTCAAAATATTTTGATAATGATAGATTTGTTGAAATAAATTATACTTTAACATAGTTTGATGTAAAAAGTTTGTATATTATAAAGCAAGTACTGGTAAATGAGTTTGGTGTTTCTACATTGTACATGGAAACATAGTAATTAACAACAACTGTTTGGCTAAATGTTATTATTTTCTGATTTTCTTTTGGAATTCTTTGAAGTGGAGAAATCCTAGGTTACTTATTTTTCATTGTATGACTATTTGTATGCATATTTAGATACCACTTCTAAAGCACAGGGGAGGAGGTAATTTTTTTTAGATTTTTATTCAATTTATATTTACAGATAGATGAGAGCAAATTAGAAATGCATGATAAAGAATTACAGAAACAATTAATACTGACCACTGCAGATTTAAGGTTTGCTGAGATTCTTGTTAAAGCTGTTACCGGGGCAACAGATGATGGCTTCTTTGATGGAACTGGTTTGTATTCAATTTTCTGCTAACTTATACAAGCCAAATTACAAGACGTTATTTCAATTCATTTTTCTCATCTTGGGTTGAATATTGCACCAACAGCCAGGCAGCAGCTTTTCCTGCTTTTTAACTGTAAAAGAAGATCCCTAGACAGGCTGGAACAATAATCTTTTCCTAAGATAGCATAAGAGCTTCCTCATGAGTGAAATTTAGTACCATGTAGGATATGAACTGATTACTAGTCAGATACTATGACCACTCAACATCAGAGGCCCCCTACACACGACTTTCACTTTCTTTTGAATTGCTGATTGTTCTGCGAACCAACAATAATTGTGTAAGCACAGTCTTTCTGTATTGATTTTACTGACCTATATTTCAGAATGGGAAGGAAATGATGAATGGTTGAGAGCACAGTTTAAAGTTTATCTTGAAGGATTGTTAGCGGCCCTGCAGTCTGATGGTACTATCATTTATCTAATTATGTAGAATTTCCTAAGCTTAGTGTTTCAATTAAAATACAATTTGGTCTGTACCTCTTCTTGAAATAATACAAAAATACAAAAAAGAATGAATGCCATGCAGTTTTTTCCTTTAACTAATAATGTTTGTTGCCATGTTTCAATTAAATGCCTGGAAGTATTTATTAAAGTTTTCATAAGTTTGGAAATGAATTGTAATAGCCATATTAAATATGGTAGGTATTTATAGTAACAGATTTTGAATTTTCTATTCTACATCTTGGCAAAATGAACATTTGTGAATGATACCGACTATGATGAAGCGAAATTGTATGTTTTTGTGATTTTGATTTGATGTACATCTGGAGTATTGATTTTTATCAGATCCAAAATTATCAGAAGACTATGGTGTTGCATTCATACAATGTTGGAAAACTACACATAATTATAAAGTATGGTCCAGTACGTCACATCCTAGACTAGAAGGTTTACAAGCCGGACATCCATGCCAGGGACATCTAAGTATGGCAGACATTAAAGTTAGGTTCTCACAGTAAGTATAGAAGCTTTACAATGTTATTGATTAGGTACGTTTTACCTTATATAATAGATACTCAGGGTTTTCATTAAGACACAATTGCTGATGAAAACCATCAGTTAAAATTGCAAAAAAATCAGTTACAATCCCCAAAGTTCAAAAATACTTACAACTAGGTTGACCCCTGGCCAAATCTGTAACTTTCATAAGAAAATCTGTTGTACTGAATATTAATGAAAACCCTGGATGCAAGAAAACCAACCCATTTCCATAAAAATTAGTAACCATTTTTCCCAATTTCTGGAAAAAAGTCCTAAAACAAAAATGATATTTGGCTGATTCAAGTAATCCCCGAGCAGTTTTACTTGATCAACATAGTTCTACAGTTATGGTAACAAATATCTATTTATGAAATACATTTTGGCATTATTCCTCCGTTATTCACCCCTTTGTCGCATATTTATTAATTAATGGAAAGAACAATCACACAAAATGTTTTTTTTTTAAAAAGCACATTTTCAGGCAGATTTTCCAGATTTGAGGGGTATTCGTATATTTTGGGAATTTTGGTAGTAAATCCCTACTGTTGAATGTGTAAAATTACTCAAACTTAAATGCATAAGGAAGAAACTAATAGAAAGAACACAATATAATGTGGATTGTGTTTTCAGTTACAGCAAAAGGTACAGAAATACAAACTGGACTTTTACATACTAGGAAGAAAACAGTTAAATTTTCTTTGATATATCAAAATTCATTTTCAATTTAAAACAGGAAGAAAAAAGAACAAAAGAATATGTCCTGTAATGACATACATGGTAGTTTTGTTTTCAGTAACACAAAATAAAGAAAGATATCCTTGATGTTTACTTACAAAATCATTGTCTTTATCATACTACATTTCTATATCTCAAGTCATCTTAACCTGCGAACTGCCTGTATGCTAGGTAATGGCGTGAGGGTAACTTCTGACAGTTCCTGTAATACTAACATCTTTTAAGAACCAAAATTATAAATATGACAGTTACAGGAAGATACTCTTAAAACTGATTAAATTAAAAGTGTTCTACGATATGTTACATGGGGAAATGATATTAATACTACAAACAAGGTACAAATACATGTATATGTCATTTCATGAAATAATTCCAGTTAGCTGTTCATTGAACTTCTGCTATTCTCCTCCAAGCTGGAAAAATGACCCAAGTGATCCTGACTGTTGGCCTTAAGCAAACAATAGATGGAAGTTGTCAGCTCTGTCTCTAGTAACTTGAATGATATTATAAATTGTATCTTTATGTTCCAGTACTATGCACAATACTGAAGGTGGTAAGAAGATTAATGCTGCTGTATCATCTACAGGGAAGTATGTAGTTCAAACAGGGAAAGCTGTAGGTTAGTATTATATGCTGTAGAATCAAAATTTTTCTCAATGAATTTTTACAAAGGTAATTTAATGCATTTTGTACAAAAGTAATGAATTTTGTACAAAGAAAGGTTAGGAATTTTTTACTACTCATGTTTTTAACTGATCATGTTTTCCAAGTTTTATTTGTTTTTGTCATTGTAGTGACTTCAATGCTATATTGATAGTTGAAACCTGTGGACATTTTATCTTATTTCTTTCATATTGGAAATTAAAGTTATACCGTAAGATCAAAATACTTTGCAAAGACTTAATTTATGACAGAATTTTTGCAAAATGAAGATAATACAAAAAATTATCAAAATAAGTGCATATGTTATTATTGCTATTTTGCTATATTATACTTGGATATTGTACAATTACAGGTGGAGCTCTCAACCAGGCTAAATCTTCTCTTTCCTCGTGGTTCTCAACTCTTACAAATGACTGGAAATCAACCAATGATAAGAACAGTAAAGACAATGTCCCAGTCGCAGAATAAAGAGAATCACCAACTTAATGAGTTTTTACACAACTTGTAACATTCTGTTTCCTCTATGTTATTTGTATCTTTAGAAATTGAGCAAATTTTCATGTATTTGTGCACAACTGTTTTAACTCGGTGTTCAGGAGTATTGCACTCAACTTTCTGTGATGTTCATTAGATAATGATGTATGTTTTTTGTTATCAATTTTTACTCTTGGTATTGTAGCATAGGTGTTTTTTGAAATCCATTTAACCATGACTCTGAATTGATAGAATACTTAACTGCACAATTTTCAGAAAGTTCAATATCATTTTGCACTATTTTGATACATGTACAGTTATTTTTTCACTGAAGAAAAACAGTTTTTATTCTCATAGTTCTAGCAATTTAGAAGCTTTTAATACCAGTACTGTACAGAGGGTTTTATTTCAGCAGTTTTTTTTCTGGCTAAGTTGATGGGTTTTTTTTCAATTCAACACCCCACTGATATAGCTCAATCGTAACAATGCCAATTTATCATGGATAAACTGCATGAATTAATATCAACAAAGAAAATAACAACATATTGATAAAATCATTCATTTCTCTTACATTGTCTAATTACCACCAGGATATGAGTTCTCACTCATCATCTACTTTAACTTAGGGGATTAGAATTAGCAGTTTAATGCTTTCTGCCAATTCATGACATTGTTAATAAAAAAATCTTCATAAAAACTAAATTTTGGCTCTACAGAAAGAACCTACTGTACAGTATTTTGGATAAGATGTGGGCTATTACATTGAACCATCTTGTTGTATCAATCTAGTTACCAGCCAGTTAATTCTCTATCAAATGTTTTTGATGAAAGTAACTACTGTCAATGAACCAAAAGTTTTAACTCCGAACCAACTTTTTGTGGCATGTGGAACTGTTTTTAATTAAATTTGCAAAAAATGAAGTTTCTCTCACAAAATAATTTGTTAATCACCAAACCACATCGCATTGATGTTTGAAGAATCACATTAAAAAAGATACACATGTAGTGTATTTGTGTACATTTTGTGTATTTGTTTGTGTACAATTTTGTGTTAATTGTGCTCTTTGTGTTCAGTTGAATACTCATTGGTTGAAAACTGTGCTTATGACTTACATTATATTGTGATATAATTTTTTGTGATCTTTGATTTATCTTATTATTTTGTCTACACATAGTGTACAGATTTACTCTTTATTCTTCCAATTATTATGCAAATGCTGGGTATTATAATTACCATAGATGTTTTCATCTTTCTAGCAGTTGAAACATAGATTCAAAGTCTTAATTTTGTTCTAATTGATATAGCAGGTGATTGAGATAAAATGTTTAAATCATACAATACAGATTATTTTAGGAAATGGGGAGCCTCTGGATGCAGGAACAAGGGGGAAATTGAGCAAAAGATGCAGATTTGGGGAATATTTACATTGCAAATATAGAGTGAATATATATTTTTTGGGGGGGGGGGGGATAAAGCTTATTTTCCAAACTGTAGACACTAATTATCAGTGTCACTTTCTTAGTAACCCGCCCCCCCTGAAGCAAGATATGCATAGATCACAATTAAGAATTAATTGTCTGCTATTTAGGTTATATTGTATGATGCCTGTATGTTTCATGCAACTGTGAATTGCTGTCAATTTTTATACTAGTATAAATTATCACACTATTTATTTAAGAAATGTTGTATCTTTATTTCTGTGTAAATAATAATATTAATATTTTGTTGCCTGATACTCCTGCATTATTCCATTTTTAACATTTTGGCATTACACTTAGATACACACACTCCATTTTTTCTATGTACTACATGTACATTGTATATAAATACTTCATAGACTAAGCATTAGTCTCGTGGAAAATGTGCAATTTAACGTCATAATGCATTAAATATAGGCATTTAAAAAAAGTATATTGATTTTGTAAAAATTTAAAAGATTATTTCGGGGTAAGAGGCTGATGAAGTGATTCTGGGTTATAAAGTACAAAATATGATGAAATGCCAATATTTAATTCATCATGACATAATTATAGACTTATGTGTTAATTGTTAATTTTCTCTGTATGAAATTCATTAATTATGAAATAATTGTTATGCTGACTCAGTGTTTGTACAAATTTTGTTTCTGTTTCTCATTCTTTATGGTTAAATAATTTATTTTATTTTATTATACGTATAGGGGCTTTTAACAATATGGTCATTTAAAAAACAAATATAACACAATGTTATAAAATTTACAAAATGAAATTTATTGTATATATTTTGGGTATACTTCATGTTGGTGATAATGTTAGTGTCATTGTTAGCTTTTACATTTATTTTGTTAAATGTGTGCTTAATCTTGTGTGAAAATATGATAAGGCCTATATAAGGTAAAATTAAGTGAGTTTGTCCTTTTGTACTTAATTAATTTGACAATGAATAAGTAGCACTGTCATTATTTGAGCCATATTATACGCTTTTCGGTCTAAAGACAGTGTTTTTGGTTGCTGCATTCCAGTGTTTCAAATATGATGCTTTTGATGTGGTTAGGGGTCTCAGCGATAGAGTGGTTTAAAGTCCCTGACAAGTAATCACTATCCCCTCCTTAATCTGAGTTAGACTCCCACCCTAGACCAGGCAAAGTTCACAAGATTCATTTCAAAATAACAACAACCATGGAAATGAGTACAGTTCATAGAGCAGGACAGTCCTTTACCTGGACGTTTGGACTTGATTTTATCACTGTCATAATGACAACACAATTTTATTTTCACAAGGTTTCACTCCACTTTTATAGCCAGGATAATATTGAATGATTATATCTAGCTTGAATGTTGGAGGAAAATCACAGGGGTACACTTGTGTAGAACCACTGACTTTCTGTATGCTAGATGGATAGTTTCCTCACATGTTGCCAGTAAATTTGTCTGGTCCAGGTTTAGTGTTTACAGACATGATCTCTATTCACAGGTGGACTTTAGCACATGCTTGACTGCATTTAAATTGTCTGTTATAAAACCAATGCATTAAATGTCAGTATTGTTTATTGTTGAATTGTTTGTCTTAATCAGCTGAGACTCGTCACTAAGGAATAAAAAGCTACTAGACTACTACGTGTTAGTTATAATTGCCCGCAATGTCATCAGATAGTGTTTTTTAGCTCACCAGAGCACAGAGTGCTCAAGGTGAGGTATTGTGTTGGCCATCATCCGCCTGTCTGTATGTCAACAATTGCTTTTAACGACAACTCCTTAAGCAGTAATTATTTTCAATTAATTTCAATGAAACTTTACAGGGATGTTCCTTGCATGAACCTCTACCAAAGTTGATAAAAAGTTTCATTGAAAACTCTGGTTGCCATGTCAACCAATTGGAAAAACTTAAAGATTTACAGATTCAGAATATTGTTTGTACCACATTTTATCATAGTAGCTCCGTGATATACCAACCCAAGTTTTTTTTTATTGGTAACAACAAGAAACACAACATTAGTAGGTCTATTATATGAAGCTACATTCGGAGAAGTTTAAGAAATCACTAAGGGATACTATCACCACTGATGAATATGGAACTAGTTATGTATTTTTCAGGAAGTTGGCTAAAGGCTGCTTCAAGTATACAGTAAAACCTCTCTTGCTGGCCGCTTGATAATTTAAAACACTAATTATAGGACTGGTTTTCACTATTTCCTCTATATTTCAATTTCTCTGTGTTAAACCAATTTTTTTTTTTTTGAAAATGTGGTCTTATTACAGAGGGCTTTCTGTATACAGTCAAACCTATGAACAAAGTTCACCTGTGGAATCTTTACTGATAGGTGACCTTTATTTGGATATTATTTTGTGCTAAATGGTCAGTGATGGTTTTCAGAAAAGTGGCCTTTATTCACAGTGTGGCCTTTATTCGGAGATGGCTGCTAACACGGGTTGAACTGTATGTTAAGTTGGGTTTTAACAAAGAGGTACAGAAAATACAATACAGTACTAATTGATAATTATATTTCCAATAAGAAATCACAACATAATGTATACAATTGCTTTATGTATCACAACAAAACAATAGTACTAGACATTTATCATCATGAAGTATGTATACCTTGGTAAAGGAGAACTCTGTAAGAATGTATATACATGTATTCTAACAAACCCCAGCCAAATCAGATTCACCAAATGTTAAGTTTGTTAGACCAGATAAAAACATCATGTTTATGGTTATTTGACTGAATTGATAAGGATAGGAAGTTGGCAATTTTTTATATTTTCCTCTTTTCCCAATCATACCTTTTGTATCACAGCAAAACATTTTTCATTCTTTGGATTTAGCTGTTACAGACATAAAGACACAGCACCAATTAGTAGGATTTGTCAGATAACCATAGACATTTTTCTGGCCTTTTCATAAGTATTGAAATTTGTAATAAAATGAGAGCCTCTGAGGTCAAGAACAAACAGATTGCAGCTACATGTATATGAGATTGTGAGCATTAATACTTATTGATACTGGTGAATCCGAATCTACAGCTATGAAACTTAATATCCGAGATACACTGTAATATAGATTAGAATACACTATTATGTTAGATCTTCAGATTGTTAAATACATTATGTAAGTATAATGAAAAATGACATAACTACCAATAAAACTCCATAAGTGCAGGAATGAAAAATAACTTGCAAACATTTCTAAGGCTAGAAAAAAACCATGTTTACTGTTGCAGGATCAAAAAATAGGGTAGGTATATTGACGCACTTCTTGTCTTCTGAAGATACTTTCATACTTTGGAGGTGAATTTGCTCCCAAATATTGAACTTAGGATTTTGCCATTGGAAATATATGGGCTGGTGATTGTTGAGTAACTGTAAACATGACATGGTGTCAGAAGAGCCAAATGAAAATCCTATAAAATATTTGCAGTCGACCACTTTTGCCAAAAGAGGGGCCTTCAGTCACACTGTTTCCATATTTAACTCAGTTTGTATCAAAGAAAATTCTTCATAGCAAATTAAATTGGACATAACTTTGCCATTTCTTGAGATATTTTCATCAAATAACTTTCATTTTGCTTAGAAAACATAGCTCTTCGGGACAAAGAATTCTGGATTAATCTGAAACTTTGACACCCCTGCCTAATGTACAACCTGGTAGCCAAGGAAACAAACACATTAAATGAGTGGTAAGCAAACTCTGCATCAAAAAATGAACAAGTTCTGGTAGAACATACTGAGGTGTCATGATTGTTTAAAACTAGAGATCATAAAACGTAAGCTTGGAGACTAGATTCAAATCATTATCATCTGATTGGTTGTTCCTGATCTCTGTCCTTCAATGGACCAATGGCAAAGCTTTGATCAGAGAACTGATGAAAACCTAATCATCTGATTGGTCGACTTCTAACTCAAACATATCGTATTGATTTTTTATCATGATTACAAAAATACAATGTATTACCAATGAAAAATGTTGAAGGTAACCGGAAATATGAACATTAATATATATTTCATCAATTTTCATGTATTAATTAATTGTTTACTTTATGAATTACTTCGTAATAAATAAAACTTTATAATAAAGTGAGAAAAAAAACCAATCAGATAGTTTTGAAACTGTTCCAAAATCAATTCTTATAACCTGTAGTCAATGTCCCTGTCTCAGTCTTAGGACAAAATAATGATATTCATTTTTTCCAATGTATACGTCTTTATTTCAGCGGATGCAAATTTTGGCATTTTTAAGATGTTTGTGAATTGGGGGGTTCCATATATGGCGGTTTTATAGCCAACCGCCAAAATAAATCCATGTCCCGCCTCTTTATCCATCAAAATCGAACCATTTCCAACATTTTCAAGGGAAGTATCTTTAACATTTTACTAAATATATTGTGTCACGTGAGGATAAACTGTATTGAATAAGACGCATGAAGAGTGAAAAAGGTGGTAATTACTTGTGATCAAACAGGAGTTAACACAATAGCTGAAAATCGATATTTGTTTTAATCATACTGATATGTTTTCTTAAACTGACTAATGTTTTTATACCAGTTTTAATGCAGTTTGTCTATATATGCCGACAATTTAAGTTATACAAAAGGTGTGACAAATAAACCTATCATGTTTGCATTTACACTCAGGCTATAAATGTAATGCATGTAACATACTAAACAAACAAATACATGTAGTTATACAAAAGTGTGATAACTAGAGTCACATTTCTCTGACAAAATAATTGGCAAGGTTTTATATTGGTGTGGTCTAGATTTGGCGGTTCCGATGCCGACGGCCAAAATAAAACGGGCGCCAATATTAAGACGTATGCAGTATGTAGAAAGTATTTGTCCAGCATGACAATTTCAGTCTTACACGAGTGTCTGAATGTTTTTGTCACAAGTTCGCTCTATATCTGTAAGCCATGATGCCGATAAACTAATATCATACAAGAGTACAAGCACAGGATATATTACATTGTAAAATATATTTAATAGGGTAAGTTACAAATAAAACAACAACAAAATTGGCCTGGTTACTAAATAGATTGCTATATCAAATAAATACTAACTGAAAACAGAATATAAATAAACCAGACAAGACTATTAAAACAATATCAAATATAAACAAGAGCACCGTAAGCAGTGCAAACACTCATCTGTTCACCACCTCAGTCAGATCTTTCCACCAATGAAATTTCATATTGGTACCTCTTACAGATTCTGAGTTACTAGCTACATTAAAGGTCTTGCACGATGCAGGCGCCACAGACACAGATGATGCAGGGATCACAATAGCTTGTGTTTTTCTTCGAACACAGTCAAGCTAAAAATGTATCATAAGTATATGTACTTATCTAGTATAATGTATGTACATGCTGCAAGTGAACTAATCAAGTTTGATGAGTATAAATTATACAATAGTTATCAAAGTCAAAGCACTAGTGACATTATTATAAGTAGTAACAGCAAAACATAAACAAAAATTAAAAATAATAAACATGCATGTAAATAATAAACAAACAGATCACATATATCATCATATTAATAAAATAGTCAATATAAACAAAGCAACAAGGGAAAGACTATACACTGGGATTGACACATTCTAGTACTTGATTGGATGTCTCATCAAATCAGTGCTTTATCTTAGGCCTGAACAAAAATCATGCCTAGGGTTACCATACTTAACCCAAAATATAAATGTACGATTTTTACCTGCATCTTATACACAGGTGTAATCTATACACAAGTGATAACAGTATGTCAGAAAATCTATCTTCATTTTTCTTAACACTTGTGTGAGAATATGAGGAATATATCACCCATAAATGTATTTGTACTTTGGATTTCCCCGTGAGAAATTTAAGGTAGGAGCCAAAGAACAGGGTCAGTCAAACAACCATAAGCGTGACTTTTTTCCTGATCTACAATAAATTTATACAAAATTAACACTAACCACAACAATATCACACTACTGGCATTAGAGTAATCCTCACACATGACTTTATAATAAAAACAATGATTTGACACTGAAATTAGGCAGACATAAACAGAATTGACAAAAAAGTTACATTTTACTTTCAATGTTTATATTGTTTAGCCAATATTTAAAATACAGGCTATTATTAATATAAAACCTGCCATAAGATTCATTAATGTATAGAGAGTAAAGTTTTATATTTATTTTCGGACCAATTATGTACACAGTCACACACAAGGAAGACTACATAAGTTAAAGCACAGATAATAAGATTTGTGTCAAACCAAAATGATTTTAACAAAAAAGCCATGTTACAAAATAGCGTACAATCATATTCACAAGATAAAGTTACATATAGTATATAAAGTTATCTTATGGTCAACTGTTTCTGAGTTTGTGATTTCAGACTGTCTGAGGAACTGAGAAAAATCTACTACATTCAAAATAGTTAAAAATCTAGCTGTAAATGCAAAATCATGATACTTCAAGAACAATCAAAATCTTTGATACAACTAAGAGTCTAAGACTACATAATTTTATGAGAACATTAATTTTCATTAATTCTAAATTTGAGCAGAAATGAACACATCTATTGCGAACATATCAAATTACTTTTGTGAAACAAATAGAATAATGTATTTCAATTCAATGACAAAATTGATAAGCCATTTCTTCTAGCTTCAATAAACAAAAGCGAAAAATGGCTGGATAGGTTACACATTCATTTATAAGATTAAGCAGAAATAGTTTCAGTCAAATTGAATTTTAATCAATTGAATAACCTGATGAATTGAAAACTTGGTAAAACAAGAGACACTAAGGGCAAAAACCAATTTTGACACTTTAGCAAAATATCAGATTTTATAGAGAACCACTGGGAATATTGTACACTAATTACCTTAACTCGAGCCCTTCTAGCCAAGAAGACTTTAAAAGTTTTTCCCTATATAAGTCGATGTGAAACAAATGACTCCAGGACAAGCCTATTTCAAGCCTATAATTTAAACAATATCTGTATTGGATCACAAGATAATGCCACATACTACATACATGAGCTGTGAACCATGTGTTTTTACTTTTTTTTTAAATCTGAAGTTTTCCCTTATCATCTTTCTTAAACGAGTGACCCCAAGGCAGGGCCAATTTGATACAAGTTGTATCATTTGCAAAATCTTGGTCTAGTACAATCCAAGGACCTTTCCTTTATAGTTTGGCTTAAATAGACTTGGTGGTTTTAAAGATTTCATTTGAAATTATTGTAACGTTGACAACAGAAGTTACACGATGATGGATAGGGTGATCACTACAACTATAAACATTAAAACCAAACTATCCTAGCTGTACCTGAAGTAAAATACCTTGTGAAAAAAGGAAAACTACTCTAGTATCTCTAACTAAAGGAAAGCTTTTAAAGGATGCAAAAGACATCACAGCAAAAATATTATGACAATATGTCTTAATATAAGACTAAGAGCATGTAACAAAACTGATTATAAATCATGACTGAAAAATGTCTACATTGTAAAATGATGATGAATATACTGATTACATAAAAATGACCACAATGTCAGTAATATACTCAATGCAAGTCACTCATAACCTACGAAGTGTCCAAATAAATATCCTGCAATAATGGAAAACACATTCCAAAACAGAGATTTATCTATAAGAAAAAGAAAATTATTTCAATACATCCCAGAGACAAAACTCGGATATGTACTTCACTTAATAAAGAAAAAAAAATATCATGTAAACTACCACTTAAAACCATTTAGCACTAATTTATGTTCATAACAGACATCCTAAAATAACCTCAATGTCAAATATCCATTCTTGTTTTTCTAATTAATTATATGTATAGCTGTCAGTATATTATGATCAATTACTTTCAATTTGAAGAATTAAAATTTAATTAACAACTAATTGCTTGATATTGTACGTGTCAGCACACTCCAAGTGAAAAAATGATTTTATCGCAACAGAAACTGAAAATAGTTTATGATTACCAAACTTAGAATCTAATGAGACAATCTATATTTAGCAACACACTTTTGACTGAACAATTTATGTGATGCATGACATGTAAGATAATATACACACAGACACAAACTGACGTCCTCTTGTACAGAATTAATCATTCCCAGCCTCATACTCATCTAAGAAGTCAAATTCATCTTCAATGTTTAAGCTAGAATTGTCTTCAGATATTTTCCTATCTCTAGGTCCATCACTGTAACTGTGATCAGAGGCTATTGCGATGTCATCAGAGTCACTGTTAGGGCTTACTGATCTGTCTTGAGCTGCAAGACTAGGATTCGATTTTGATGCTATGTTTTGCAATGTTCCGATTACAGTGTTCTGTATAGCCGAGCTAACCATGTCAGTTAGGGCTGCTCTCATTATGTCTTGTCCTAAGTTTTCCATCGGTCTCTGACGTGATTCATTCCTAGACGATCTGCGCCTTTCAGTTCTAGGCATATCATGAACAACAGTCTCTTCGTCTGACTCTTCAAAATGTGAGGGTATGAACTTCATACTTTCCTCTGAGCTTTCACGACTTTTACCTCTTGGAGCAGCAGCAGCGACTGGTAAATCAAGAAGTTCATCATCAGTTTGATCTAAAGTATCTTCAAAGGAAGGCATCTGATCTATACTTAAACCAAAGTCATTGTCTTCAGGATCCTCAACATGGTTCAGATCTGCAAGATAATCATATAAGAATGATATTATGTATGTCAGGAACTACATAGTTATACATACTCCTTACTTATACTAATGTGCATACATTGTGCAGTTAGCAAGAAGCAGATGAACAACTCAATCAATTCAGACTCAACAATGAACAAACTGACATAAGAGTAACAAAATAAAACTGACTGAAATACAAAGACAAGTGATTCATTGTACTGTTTGCAGAAGTCTTTACTTCCTTCAAAGCATCTTGTTATAAACAGTAAAACCAAGAAATAGCCCATTTATATTTCATTTTATGCCAACAGGTCAAATAGTGGTTGGGAGATCTAGGTGTATTTGGAATGGTCCCAGGCTGCTACTGTATAAATATTAAAGCAAAACGGTAAACAGTCATACTGTCAGACAAGGCAATCACTAAATGCCTCCTGTTAGATCCCAGGGGCATAAAAAGAAGGAAACCGATACCACATATGAACTAAACTTGACGACTGATTCCCAGAGTAACTCAAGTACCTGTGCAGAAATCAAGTACAGAAAAGGATGTTGCTGATACATACTGTACAAATAGTCAGAATATAACACAGAATAAATTAGCTTCAAAGATAATGTAATAAAAAGACCAAAGGATTTAAACCTCACAGCATCTCTTTACACAAGGTGCTCACTAGACTTCAAATATTGTGGGCCAAAAATGCCCCATGAATGATAATGATTTGAAGAGACAACAATATTTATGCTAATGTAATAGTAATTTGACCCTTTAGTATAAATTCTCATGAGTCAGAAACTTTATTCTGTGAATTTCATGAGTCAAAATGCCATCTTAAGAATGATAGACCTGGTTATACCTAAAGATCAAAATGCTTCCACTTTTAGCAAATATTTCAATAATTGCAAAAATCTTACCATCATCACTATTAGCAACAGAAGGTTCTTTTGACAACCTTGGTGTGAGTGAAACAGATGGTGTACCACCTTCGTCTTCACTATCAGTGATTGCACGAGCTAAAGCTGCAGATATCATGGGATCTGATGGATAGAAGTCTTCTAGGTCACTTTCATTATCTGCACACACAGATGTGGTTAGCATTCCTTCATCGTCTGTGTTCTCATTTGTTGTTACTGTAGCACGGTCTGAAATTTATGTACGGTACATCAAATTAGTCACTGTACTGATGATGAATTAGAATTCTAACAATACAAAACACCTGACTACATCCAAACTTAGTTCATGACAATGTTAAAATCCATCGTATATATATTGGAAAGAAATTTAAATGAATCTTCACTATGTAGTGTTTCCTTCAGGGCTCTTCATGACGGCCCGCACCATGCCTCATAAACAGAGTGCCATGTTTCCTTTATTAATGGTATATTGCACCATGTGTCATAAATATGCCATTTTCATCGTAAAACACTATGTTGAAAGACAAAGAGAACCAAGACAGACAGAATAATGAAGGCACTTAATTAACGAAGTTTGAACCGGGTATATTGGAGTCACTCTGTCGGTTGGTCATTGGTCCATCCGTCAGCATACAAGTTTGTGGAGCACACTACTTCCACATTCTTTAAGCGATTGCAATGAAACTTGAAATATGTTATCACCATAAAGTGTAGATTTGCAAGACACAATTTTCATGCCCAGTGATTCACTCATTGCAAAGTTATGTCCCCTTGAACTCAGCTGTATAGTGTACCATTGCATTCTTAGTGTCAAAGCTGCAGTGGTGATATTAGTCACCTCTGTGACAGCTCTAGTCAGTCAATTTGGAAATTATTTAAATAGTATCATAGTGATTGTAAGCTCAACTAGATTTATGGATCGATGGTTTTACTTACCTCCTTCATATCTCCATTTATTCTTCACTTTCATAGAATAATCAAGTTTCATAAATATAGGTTCAAATTTCATGTAGATTTTCTTCAATAAATTATGGTACTGTAAACATGGCCACAGAAGAACACTCATAACTGTAATTAAAATAAATACATGTATTATAAACACTTAGTGCATTATACAGAGATGTTTTATCTCATGTTTATTAGATAGAGGAACCTGTTACAAATCAAGAAGTTGCTTCACCAAACTTTTGGTTAAGGTTGCTAGGCAATGTTTTACACCCTGAAGAAATTTCTGTAAGGCCTCATGAATCTTTTTTGGACTTCAACCATTTTCTTCAATTTATGATTTGAAACAAACAATAAAAATTGACAAGGCAGTTGTCAAAATAGTCTAAATAGTCTAGCAAAGATTTTTTTATTCAGACTGAAAAAAAAAAACAAATATCATTTTTTCACAGAGACATACTTACTGATAATATAAGACAACATCACATCAGATATGTAATGTCCAAATATAGCAAGGCAAGTAAATATAAAACTTGTCTCAATACAGAACTGAAATAGAAAGAAAACAAAATACAGTACAACCTCTCCAGAGCGCCCTCTCTTGAGCAACAATATCCCACAACAACACCATGATTTTTTCCCACTGCATGATTTAAATATTAATTTAACCTCTCTAGAGCAACAACCTCACAACAACAACCCAATTTTGCTACTCCCAAAAGGTGTTGCTTAGGAGAGGTTGTACTACACTATAAAAATACCTATGTGCGATATTAAGTACAGAAATGAAATATTGTTATTACAGGCAATAAATCAAAAAGATCGTATGGTACATTACTGCATTACATTGTGTACTTGTTAGGTATATGCAACTTTATTAAACCATCAAATCTGCATAATTTCACGGTTGATGCATGTATTCATTTCTTGCTTCGGTGAAATTCAATGACTTTTGTTAGTCATACAATAATCTTTGTCATACTGGTTGTTGAATGTACCTAATTAACAATAACTTTATACAAACATTCCATTACTTATTTGCAGTTTATACATAAAGTTATAACTAAGAACACAGTTTATAAATAATATTAATTATTGATGTAGACACCAGAAACATTTACCTCCAAATAGTAACATATTACGCAATAAATAATTGCATACGAACAATATACAGAGTACTTGGAAATCATAATGCAGTCTATTTGAGTCTAAAATAGGCATCATATAAAACCAAAACAGGATGTTTAACCAGGTTTAACCCAGTTAATCAATGAGATTAATGACAATTTAACGATTAATAAATTGAGTGCTAACTCAGAAGCTATCATTCATATGCAAATCAGCTGATGCCTTAACTGTTTTATAATTAAGTTGAAGACAATCTTTAAATTATACTTATATACCTTGAGAGGTCTATCTTGTCTAAGTGTTGTCCACCAACCAACACAGTGAAGTATAAAGCACCATGTAGAAGCTAAATGTTTACACAACTCTGGAACACTGAGTAATCTTGGATGTACAGGAGTCCAACTACAATAGATAATATACAATCATTTATTACATCATTATGTAGCAATGGCTTCATGGGTTAATAACTTGTTCTCGCACCAAATAAGGTATTGTGAAGACACTGAACAGTCATTGTGCTGACTTAAAATCCTAAAACCTGAAGCTAGTATATTTCTATTCAGGCTAGTGAATTGTGTATTTGGGCTAGAAGTAAGTTACTTATTTTCAACTTATGATTTAGATTAGTGCCTAAAAATAGTTTGTTTGTTTCATCGGGTTTTACGCCATTTTCAACATAGTGGACAGTTTTCCTGGACTTCATTTAGGCCTTAACCAGTACTAACCTCATTCTATCCGTAAGCTTCTGCCAAGCTACCCCATATAATTTATGAGGTGGAGGACAATTTAACATAGGATGTAATATCTTCAGTCAAATTTGTCACAGACAGTGTGAGCCTCGCCCAGGGTTCGAACTCACCTCTTGATCATCAGACAAATGCTCTAACCACTGAGCTAGCCAGGTGGGCTTAAAAATAGTTTGAACACTTGAGACAATGAAAAATAAAAAAAAAATTTATCATAAAATAAAAGTTATCTAATAATAATCTTGCAATGTAAAAATTTATTCAATTATTTGAAACAGCAACACTTGAATTCATCATTTCACTTTATTAATTGTAAATAGAATATAATCCTGAAAGGTTGTGCTTTGATAAGATACATAAAACTTACTCATCCATATCTGGACTTTTAGGTGGAACTGAAATAAAAACAGCAACATTTGAAGTATACTATAATACTAATACTAATGATTCATGATATCAAGGACTTATATACATACATGGATTCGCAACAGCTAAAAATAGCTCAAACGATATCGTTCGGCGATCCCACAATGCATTGCTATATACTCGGCAATGTCCGACAGCTGTAATTGGGTGTTTACGAATTTGATTATACTAAAAAAACACTAGCAATTGGGCACGGGAAATTGGTAAAGGATGCAACAAATTCCTTAAAGATATTGAGATACATTTATAATCCACAAAGTCTAAGTATAAGCATAGAAAAAGGCATCAGTCGAACATTTTAAATTCCAAGATGGCGGACATCTATTTTAATCCTTTCGTCTCCGAGATCAAACAATCGGAATACCATCGCTGTTATTAGCGTTTGGATTATCACGGATATTTTCGTATTTTCGCATTTTCGCTTTTGTAAACAATAGCTTGTATTCCCGTTGATTCACGTCTTATTATCGCGGGATTTGATTACTTTAAACTGTTAATACGGAAGTTGCGAATCCATGTATGTATGTAAGTCCTTGATGATATCAATAGAAATATTTGTCATCAGTTCTTTGGCAAATACTTTGTGACCCGATTCCGTTCAGTATTTACAAATGTAATTGTGTAAGTTATTTTTACCTTAAAAAATACATAGAATGTTTGAGACTTTCTAACAGATAATGGAGAGACTTTCAAAAACATATATCAGAGAGATTCATGTTTAAAAAGAATGCTATACAGGAAATTATCGAGAATTAATTTAATCAAATATTTCATGCAATATGTTTTAAACCAATTGAATGAGTAATGATGAATGAAAAATGCAGTACTTATCAGGCAAAATTGTCAAAATTTTCCTCAAGCCAAATGATGATATTTATACATACATATGTATATATAAATATTGAGTAAAAAATACCTCTAATTTCAGGCCATATTTTCTTTTTCCATGTACGTAAGAAGTACAAAACCATAATAACACAACTCAAAGTAGAATAGAACCGGCAACCACTGTACATGAAAAACCTGAAAAAAAAGATAATGTGTCATTCACAACAAATGTAACATTTTGATTCTTATATGGCGGGAAAAAAAGTTACTGAACACTCGCTAGTGAGACACAGTCTGATAGTAGTGTTACATGGTGAATTGACAACCATTGCGAGCATTAATGTCACAGTGAGTTCTACTGCAACCAATATAGATATTATAGTAATTTACTGGGAAAAAATTATCAAATGTCCCCAACAGAGATTGTACTCACAGGGCTTTGTTTTCACAGGTTGGGGAAGGGGCCATTTCTTTAAATTTGGGGAAAAATAACACATAATTTTAGCAAAAGGGGAAGAAAAAACTTGATGTAAATTGAATTTTTGGGGAAAACTGCATTATTTCAAAGAATTTTCCTGAGGGGAAGATGCCTATTAACGGCCCCTGCTAAGGAAGGAAAAAAGCCCTGACTTATGACCCTTTACCCAGCTAAAACGACCGTTTGAAGTGCCCCTATTCTTTAACATCAACAATCTCTAAATTTATCTGAATAATGCTCATAGTGCCCTTTATTTAGGTTGTAATACAGATACTGTATGTGTTGCCGGGTAGATTGTTTTATGGTGGTTATATATTTATATCCTCATTTTTGTTCAATAGTATATATCTGTATATAGGGTTCCCACAAATTTCTGCTGGTAAAATTTCAGACTTTTTCCCGACTTTTTCAATTTTGTTTTGTAAAATTCCAGGTTTTTTAGTCAAGGATATCCATACATGTTTCAAACCTTTTCCATGCTGTTTAAGGTAAACATTCCAGGTTCTACGGTATAAATTGTTAAATATTGATCATCATTCCTTGCTTTGGGATAATATTTAAACTAGAAGACGTTTTTAACAAAAATGAATGTCTCCCCACTGCTATGTCATAGGTGCATTTTGACCTACTGACCCCAAAAACAATAGGGATCATGTCCTCAATTAGACCAACCATCCCATGATGTGTGAAGACTGTTGGTTATATGGTACTCCAGTTATTGAGCAGAAACAATGTGTGGCAGACAGACGGACAGGGCAAAATCAATATGTCTCCCTCAGAAGGGGGGGGGGGGGGGGGGGGACATCATTATGTGATGCATGTTTGTAAATTGCATACTGGTGAGTATAAAAGGCATACTGAAACATTGGTTTGTGTTTCTAGTTTCCGAGGGATCACACTTTGTACTGAATTGTAGACACAGGCAGTTTTTGTACTAAATATTCTCATGTTTGTTTTTGTTGGGTATAAAATACTATTATGCCCATTTCAACAATATTTCAGTCATTTTACAGGCAGGCAATTTACCTAACCATTATTCCTGATCCTGTCAATGTCAATTTGCAAATGAGTTGCATACTGAAGACTGGCTAGATCGCTGTACATAGATAACTTTCACACTCACATCTGTTATTGACAGCGTATTTCCTTCAATTCTCAGCGAACTGACACAAATTTTTTGCCTAAAAAGGCTGCGCATTATTGCAGACTCGTGATTGTTCATTGTCAAGTAAACGCTTACAAAACGTTTCATTTACACGTTATGACAACAAATCTACTATTTCGTACTCAAACCGGTTCATACTTTTTCCACGTGTTTTTCCCGATTTGGAGCAGATATCGTAAAAATCCCAGCATTTTCACGACAGGGAATAGAATTTTCAAAATTCCCGACTTTTTCTCGTTTTCCCGGTAGCGTGGGAACCCTGTGTATAATCATCAGATGAAGTAGTAAGTTGTTGTTCATGTATGTTTGTGGTACTTTATATTCACCCCTCCCCTCACCCCATATCACATCATTTATTCACGTCTCATGGTGCACCTACACATACTAGAACTAACACACCAACGATGCATTTGTACACTTCAATTAAAGCTCTGGTAAGAACATGTTGGTCATTCTTTTAAGTGCGGTCTCAATTGTTCTGTTATCTTAGTATTCTTACTATGTTTCTGCCTTTCCAGTCCTCAACGCTGCAAATTATATCAAATGGTGTACAACCAGTGTATAAACTATAGTCATGTGCTAAAGTGCTTGACTTTTCTACTTACCAGAATATACAGTGCACTACAGCCAGCATCACTGCACTCTTCATTGGCTTTTCCCAAACAAGAAGGCTCTGAATCTTCATAATTGTTGTTTCCAGTGGATTCAGAGCAGCCTTAAAGTTCTCTTCGAAATACGCCAATCGTTCCTCCATCTCGACACTGTCTTTGGACGAATCCATCGTCTTTTAATTAGGATAGACGAAGTTTTGTTTACGAGATCATTGAATCATCACCACACCTACCAGAATTTAATGAGCGCCTTCGTCACCCGGACTTAGGTCGATTTCGATCAAATTTTACATTAATCTGTGTATATACCCACAACTAAAAGAACTTTCAATAGTTACTTAGAAAGATACCATTTAACTCTTCCGCAAATACTCGAAAAATGTATTCATATATCATGCATGAAATAAGTTTTTCTTGTGTTGACATTTGCGCAGCAAAATGAACGAATGGAGAATTTTAAACGAAATGGGTGTTCAATTACTGAAACGGTTTTTGAGTAACGAAATGTACTTACGAAAAACGGAACAAAGGCGTAAATAACCTTATATAGTTTAATTAACCCTTTCGGCGCCACATTATATTTTAGAATGTACTTCCCAGCGCCACATTAAAAGAAAAAAAAACACTGTATCATGTTAAATTACTATATCTTTTGACTGAATGAAGATAGAGATTTGTTAATTAACTCATAGATCTAACCATACAGTATTGTTGAATAATTTCACAACAAATTTGTCAACATACTGAGCATACATTGTTCACCATATTTGGAAAATATTTTTACTTTACACATGTTTGAGATTTCTTTGTTCGTTTACACCATGATTTAGCTATATACCCTTGGCAATGTGTTTTGCTTGCAATATCATGAAAGTTATAAAAGTAAAATATTTAATTTATGTGTACTTCTTTGCATTGCCATATATGGTCACAGATCACAAAATTCCTTATAAATTATGTTGTTTACTCTTAGCCATAACCAATTTCTTTGCCTCATACTTCAACGTACATTATCTTTCTGCCTGGCATAAGTGGAAATTAATTACAGTTCACCTAGCCATTATATGATTAAAGCACCGACACACATCCACTGGCTAGAATATTAATTAGCCTATGGCGCTCTATTTGACAGTCTCCTATTAGAATCTATATATGCGCCATGCGCCGATCGCGCGAATAGTACGTACAGTCCCTGGAGCCTCCCGTGTGCAAAAAGGTCCATGGATAAATCTTATATCAATGTGAAGCTGCGTGTTTGAAGTTTTCAAAAACTTTGGGTAGACACGTGAAATCACGGAAAGGGTTAAAAGTATGTAATTTTAGTCATACATTTGTACACTGTTGATTTGATGTTCAACTCATCAGTAGAAATTTTTAAACTAATTAATGTGGCCAAGAAATGTATTACCAACGTTGGCCAATTTGATTCCGTCTATACGTTTTTGTATATAAAAGTACAACCATTGATCAAAGGACTCCTCACACACAAATCTATATTGTATTTGAAACCATAGTTCAGCTGAAATATATATAAACATTATAATTATAAAAAGAAATATGTGAATATGTGTGTATTTTTCTCAGATTCGGATACAATTTACAGACATTCCACGCATTCCTGTGCTGTTCACATTGATACTGAACACCAGAATATTACCAGTGCACATGTTGCAAGACTACAGTCAAACCATCAAATGGACAAAAATGTGACCTTTATTGATAGGTGGCACTTATTTGAGATCGTTTTGATTGATAATTAAAAAGAATTATCCTTTTATTACACACGGTGGCATTCAATCGAAGGTGGCTACTAATACAGGTTTGATTCTACTGGTCAAGTAAGAAAATAAAGCGAGGTTGGAAGTATTAAAGCATCTGTAACAGTTTAGAGAAGTTAGTGAACAATATTTGCGTACTAAGTGTACATACTTAATACTATGCGATATGTGTCAATGCAGGTAAACAAGAAAATTGACAACTACAATAAAACTGCATCGTGACATACTCAATATATATAAGTGATTATAAGTATGTATAATATAATTATGTATATTCATCCTCTATTGGTATGAAACAGAGACATTGATAATTATGTTTCTGATATAACTCATGATGAATTTATTTTCATGAAAGAATACTTCAAAATCTAATTCATTGTTCAAATAATGTAGAATGAAAATATTGTATTATGTTTTCTTCCTGTTAACACGAAAGTCGCCCGTCATTCGTGTTACAGACCATGACTCACCAATGCTTTGGTGTTCGCTACTGTGTCGGGTATCGTATTGTACCTTATTACATTTATGAAAATTGATAATGCCAGTAAGTACGACCGAGATGTTAAAACATCAAGGATAACAAATAACGGAAATAGTCAATGAAATACGTGTAGTTCTTACATACAGAATGTGGCTGTAAATGACTTAATTAAGGGAGATAACAAAAACTATTTTGCGGGTACTTTAATGAATAGTTACCAAACATTGACCGATATTTATTTGGCCAGCAGATGTTGTGTGAATATTTCTACTGGAGTATTGAAAACTTTGCATAAACAAGGAGAGAAATTTAAAAAATACGATAAAACCAATATTTATAATAATTATTTGTAATCTGTTTGGACACTTAAATATTTTAACAAAACAAAGAATAGGTCTGGACCGTGGTCTTCATTTGACGAGTTATACTGTACGTTTAGTATAATCAAATATTTAATAAAGAGTTGGGAGAATTTGTATTATCACTGAAATCACGGGACACATGTGACATGTGTAAATATTAGCTTAAATTGTACCTGTGGAATGTCATTGATGGAGAACCGATTACAGGATTTATGCGTATGAAAAGCAGAGGACTTGTCGTTTGGTTCAGTCAAAACATGTTGAACACAGGAGGTGTTTGTGAAACACGGATGCATGCCCAACGGCCAACTGCATAGTATGACCTTTGACCCATTGAACTTAAAATCAATGGGTAATGTACATGCGATGGCCAACCTCCTAACCAAATCTCAGGACATCAGGCATAATTGCAACATGTTCTCTTGTATTTTGTCAAACAAGGTCTTTGTACTGAAGGTTACATTGACCTTGACTTTTGACGTACTGACCCCAAATCGATAGAGGTCATTCACATGTGATGACCAACCTCCCAACCAAATCTGAAAAGCTTAAGCCAAATCGTTCTCTAGTTATTGGTCGGAAAAAAGGTAAAGGATAGTTTTATAGTCGGAAATTATATACATATTCAAGTTACCCCCCCCCCCCCCCCCCCCGATCACTGAGTTATAGGTCGTCCGTTAACCCTTTACTTTTTAGTGATTTAGTGAATATTATACACTGTTTAGTGATATTGGATGTAAATGACTTACCATGAACTAGTTACTAATATATCCAAATTTGAACTGTTTAAAAATGTAAGTTTGTTAGAATGGAATGAAATTTGGAGGAAATATACCTGAAGTAGCAGCGCTTATGAAAATAGTGTTCTTTTTACAGTTTGACGTCCGTAACCTAGCAACTAAACGTAATCGAGCGGCACCAGCTATGTGAACGACTCGTTGTATTTTTCCCCTTGTAGTTTTGCTACAAATTGTCATAAATTGAAAATTCGAACTTTGCGGATGAGGGAATGCTGTGGTCTACCGAGTGATCATCATCAATACTTAGAATATTCATGACCGCTCGGTGTGTCGGAAATTAATCGACGCCAAAACGTCATTATGGGGACGTGTTTTCGACGTAAAATATTCAGATAAATGCAAATGTATAACTATAAATATTGTTGATATGATATGAGTTTTAAACATAGCAAAGTTAACTTCATATTATTGCCTCAATATATCAACATTACATTGCGTGACATGCTTTGTTTCTTTACTTTTTATTTTTAATAACATTACTATCAAATGAAATCATCGCAAGTTTCAATGTTTGACCAAATGTTATAGATCTAAGATCTAGTAATACGCCTTTACAGTTATATATTTTTGTATTTTACAGTAGAACTCGGTTAATTCAAAAGTGACTTCCTGGGGATATTTTAATACGTATATATTTTACTGCATCCGTTCATAATCGATAATCTGACCGTGTTTTACTAAATACACTACTCAACATGCATTAATTAAGGTAGCAGGGATTGACTAAAAATTTCGGTTAGTGCAAGCGCAAGTTTAATCACATAGCAATGAAACTCTCAAACATGTATATGATTACTCAGACCATTTCAGGTAAAGTGACTCATAAGATGTTATGCATAAAGTGAAGAGATATATTGATAAGGTAAATTAGGAGCGAGAAAACCCTGGTCCTCACCAGGGATTGAACCCAGGACCCCTAGCACTGTAGGAAGACATTACACCATGTCGCTAAAGAGTTAACTCAACGGCAAGGCTGTTGAAAGTGTTGAAATGTTCCTACAACCACTACATTGATTCGATCGAAACTTAAAGTAAACAAACCAGCGTGTATTTCAACTGCGTAAGATTGGCCAAATTTATGTAACAGTCTCGCGTGTATTTCATTTGTGTTTGATAATTAATTATTGATAAGAATACATGTATTAATTAACTCAATTGAGCGGAACAATACTTAGATAACCTTTTGAAAAGATTATCCAACAAATTCATTCAGAACTGTGTTGAAACCATGAATGTGAAAAATATAAATAAAAGAATTATGTCGTGGAATCGTTCTAGTAATATACGGATAAATTGTGGTTTCAATTCAAATACAAAATTTGATTTCTAACAGATCGAATTGAAGACAGTAACTTCTTACACTACAAATTAATATCTCGGACTCCGTGTGTATTGAATATGGTGTATTGGTTCATTATCAATATGTAAAATACATGTGTTCAAGTGTCGGGTGTGTTTACTTTTGATATAGACATCTTCATCATCATCATCTTAAGTAATTGCATCCCTCCATAGGGAGTATACTCGCAATATGGTCTATTTACACACGCGCAACAGGCAGGACTGACTTTTGTGGATCTACCAAAGATGAAATTTTTTAAGAAATAAAAGTTCCCCTATTTCAAAGGATAAAAGTATCATGAAGATCTAGTGGATCTTAAATGACGAAATAAAAGTAAATATGATACAATGTATATATAATTCCCAATAATTTATCAGAACTGATTATGTTGCATAATTTGCATAAACTTGTAATAAACTTGATAATAAATATCTAAGAATAAATTAATTCATTTCGCGGTATTTCTGGCATATTTCACGGAAAAATTGTGCGGTCTTCCTAAATACAAATCGTGACTTGTAATAGGTCGAAATGAATGAATTAAAAACTTAAAATAGTGTGTGTTGGTTTTCTTGATGAACAATCAAAATGGTCAATATCTAAGACGGAAATGCTTGGTATGCAATGGGCGGATCTTGTGTAATTTTTCATAGTCAAAGTTTTAGACCAAATCATGAGAAAAACTTGTAAACAACAAGCCGTTACTCATATTGTATAATGTTCAATTGACATACACCATGCATAATATTTCATTAGACTAGTTTCGCCTACAAAAACGTTCAGAACTGTGTTGAAACCGTGAATGTGAAAAAATAATATAATGAGTGTATATGATGAGACTATTTTGTAAATATCATGCGCGCTACGCATATTTTATGCACAGTATGTAGCATTGAAAATCATTCAAAGTTTTGAAATATACGTTGGTAATCAAAAGACTCCTGAGTCGAACGATTTTTGTATCTCTTTGTTTACATGTGCGGATAAAAGAACACGCCAAATCGTAAATAACTAAGGACAGAATACATTTCTGTCGCGGGATTGTGCGCGGAATTTACGGATAAATTATGGTTTCAATTTAAATACAAAATTTGATTTCTAACAGATCGAATTGAGGACATTTATATCCTCTTACACGACATATATAAGTAAGTAAGTAAGTAAGTAAATATTTTATTAAAGTGACATGTGTACATGTTACATAATATACAAATATAGAAAGTAAATAACACACCCGGCCCAATGGACCTATAAGTCACCTATACAAATCAAGTATATATATCTGTGACACTTTGTGTATTGAATATCGTGTATTGGTTCATTATCAGTATGTAAAATACATGTGTTCAAGCCGCGGGTCTGTTTACTTATTTTATCTACATTTTAAATGATGAAATATACTTAGATCGGATATATATCATTCCCAACAATTTATAATAATAATAATTTATCTGAGCTGATTAGGTTGCAAAAATTTGTAAATATCTAATAACAAATGAATATAAGTCGCGGGGTTTTTGGCGTATTTCACGGAAAAATCAGGTTTTCTTTTTAAATACAAATTGTAACTTGTAATATATCGAAATGAAGAAATAACAACTTTAAACACAAGTTAATATCGAACACTCAGTATGTATTTGATACTGTGAATTGGTCTCTTGATAAACAATCAAAATGGTCAATATCTATGACTGAAATGCTTGGTATGCAAGGAGCGGATCTTGTTTACTTCTTCATGGTCAAAATTCTAGACCAAATGATGAGAAATTTGTAAACAAAAAAGCCGTTCTGTACTCATGTTTCTTGATAAACTATCAACGTGGTCAATATCTATGACTGAAATGCTTGGTATGCAAGGAGCGGATCTTGTTTACTTCTTCATGGTCGAAATTCTAGACCAAATGATGAGAAATTTGTAAACAAAAAAGCCGTTCTGTACTCATGTTTCTTGATAAACTATCAACGTGGTCAATATCTATGACGGAAATGCTTGGTATTCAAGGGGCGGATCTTGTGTACTTTTTCATAGTCAAAATTCTAGACCAAATGATGAGAAAAACTTGTAAACAACAAGCCGTTACTCATATTGCAAATGTTCAATTGACATACACCATGAATAATAATTCATTAGACTAGTTTCGCCTACAAAAACGTTCAGAACTATGTTGAAACCGTGAATGTGAACAAATAATATAATGAGTGTATATGATGAGACTATTTTGTAAATATCATGCGCGCTACGCATATTTTATGCAAAGTATGTAGCATTGAAAATCATTCAAAGTTTTGAAATATACCTTGGTAATCAATAGACTCATGTGTTGAAAGACTTTTGTATCTCTTTGTTTACATGTGCGGATAACAGAACACGCCAAATCGTAAATAACTAAGGACAGAATACATTTCTGTCGCAGGATTGTGCGCGTATTTTACGAATAAATTATGATTTCAATTTAAATACAAAATTTGATTTCTAACAGATCGAATTGAGGACATTTATATCCTCTTACACGACATATATATATCTGTGACACTTTGTGTATTGAATATCGTGTATTGGTTCATTATCAGTATGTAAAATACATGTGTTCAAGCCGCGGGTCTGTTTACTTATTTTATCTACATTTTAAATGATGAAATATACTTAGATCGGATATACAGGTATATCATTCCCAACAATTTATAATAATAATAATTTATCTGAGCTGATTAGGTTGCAAAAATTTGTAAATATCTAATTAGAAATGAATAGAAGTCGCGGGTTTTTTGGCGTATTTCACGGAAAAATCAGGTTTTCTTTTTAAATACAAATTGTAACTTGTAATATATCGAAATGAAGAAATAACAACTTTAAACACAAGTTAATATCGCACACTCAGTATGTATTTGATACTGTGTATTGGTCTCTTGATAAACAATCAAAATGGTCAATATCTATGACTGAAATGCTTGGTATGCAAGGAGCGGATCTTGTGTACTTTTTCATGGTCAAAATTCTAGACCAAACGCAGATGAGAAAATTTGTAAACAAAAAAGCCTTTACTAAACTATCAACATGGTCAATATCTATGACGGAAATGCTTGGTATTCAAGGGGCGGATCTTGTGTACTTTTTCATAGTCAAAATTTTAGACCAAATGATGAGAAAAACTTGTAAACAAAAAGCCGTTACTCATATTGTATAATGTTCAATTGACATACACCATGCATAATAATTCATTAGACTAGTTTCGCCTACAAAAACGTACAGAACTGTGTTGAAACCGTGAATGTGAAAAAATAATATAATGAGTGTATATGATGAAACTATTTTGTAAATATCATGCGCGCTACGCATACTTTATGCAAAGTATGTAGCATTGAAAATCATTCAAAGTTTTGAAATAAACGTTGTTCATCAATAGACTCATGTGTTGAAAGACTTTTGTATCTCTTTGTTTACATGTGCGGATAAAAGAACACGCCAAATCGTAAATAACTAAGGAAAGAATACATTTCTGTCGCGGGATTGTGCGCGTATTTTTCGGATAAATTATGGTTTCAATTTAAATACAAAATTTGATTTCTAACAGATCGAATTGAGGACATTTATATCCTCTTACACCATATATATATATCTGTGACACTTTGTGTATTGAATATCGTGTATTGGTTCATTATCAGCATGTAAAATACATGTGTTCAAGCCGCGGGTCTGTTTACTTATTTTATCTACATTTTAAATGATGAAATATACTTAGATCTGATATATAATTATCATTCCCAACAATTTATAATAGTAATAATTTATCTGAGCTGATTAGGTTGCAAAGATTTGTAAATATCTAATAACAAATGAATATAAGTCGCGGGATTTTGGCGTATTTCACGGAAAAATCAGGTTTTCTTTTTAAATACAAATTGTAACTTGTAATACATCGAAATGAAGAAATAACAACTTTAAACACAAGTTAATATCGCGCACTCAGTATGTATTTGATACTGTGTATTGGTCTCTTGATAAACAATCAAAATGGTCAATATCTGTGACTGAAATGCTTGGTATGCAAGGAGCGGATCTTGTGTACTTTTACATGGTCAAAATTCTAGACCAAATGATGAGAAAATTTGTAAACAAAAATGCCGTTACTAAACTATCAACATGGTCAATATCTATGACGGAAATGCTTGGTATTCAAGGGGCGGATCTTGTGTACTTTTTCATAGTCAAAATTCTAGACCAAATGATGAGAAAAACTTGTAAACAACAAGCCGTTACTCATATTGTATAATGTTCAATTGACATACACAATGCATCATAATTCATTAGACAAGTTTCGCCTACAGAAACGTTCAGAACTGTGTTGAAACCGTGAATGTGAAATAATATAATGAGTGTATATAATGAGACTATTTTGTAAATATCATGCGCGCTACGCATATTTTATGCAAAGTATGCAGCATTGAAAATCATTCAAAAGTTTGAAATATACGTTTGTAATCAATAGACTCATGCGTTGAAAGACTTTTGTATCTCTTTGTTTACATGTGCTGATAAAAGAACACGCCAAATCGTAAATAACTAAGGACAGAAAACATTTCTGTCGCGGGATTGTGCGCGTATTTTACGGATAAATTATGGTTTCAATTTAAATACAAAATATGATTTCTAACAGATCGAATTGAGGACATTTATATCCTCTTACACCATATATATATATCTGTGACACTTTGTGTATTGAATATCGTGTATTGGTTCATTATCAGTATGTAAAATACATGTGTTCAAGCCGCGGGTCTGTTTACTTATTTTATCTACATTTTAAATGATGAAATATACTTAGATCTGATATATAATTATCATTCCCAACAATTTATAATAGTAATAATTTATCTGAGCTGATTAGGTTGCAAAGATTTGTAAATATCTAATAACAAATGAATATAAGTCGCGGGATTTTGGCGTATTTCACGGAAAAATCAGGTTTTCTTTTTAAATACAAATTGTAACTTGTAATACATCGAAATGAAGAAATAACAACTTTAAACACAAGTTAATATCGCGCACTCAGTATGTATTTGATACTGTGTATTGGTCTCTTGATAAACAATCAAAATGATCAATATCTGTGACTGAAATGCTTGGTATGCAAGGAGCGGATCTTGTGTACTTTTACATGGTCAAAATTCTAGACCAAATGATGAGAAAATTTGTAAACAAAAATGCCGTTACTAAACTATCAACATGGTCAATATCTATGACGGAAATGCTTGGTATTCAAGGGGCGGATCTTGTGTACTTTTTCATAGTCAAAATTCTAGACCAAATGATGAGAAAAACTTGTAAACAACAAGCCGTTTCTCATATTGTATAATGTTCAATTGACATACACAATGCATCATAATTCATTAGACAAGTTTCGCCTACAGAAACGTTCAGAACTGTGTTGAAACCGTGAATGTGAAATAATATAATGAGTGTATATAATGAGACTATTTTGTAAATATCATGCGCGCTACGCATATTTTATGCAAAGTATGCAGCATTGAAAATCATTCAAAAGTTTGAAATATACGTTTGTAATCAATAGACTCATGCGTTGAAAGACTTTTGTATCTCTTTGTTTACATGTGCTGATAAAAGAACACGCCAAATCGTAAATAACTAAGGACAGAAAACATTTCTGTCGCGGGATTGTGCGCGTATTTTACGGATAAATTATGGTTTCAATTTAAATACAAAATATGATTTCTAACAGATCGAATTGAGGACATTTATATCCTCTTACACCATATATATATATCTGTGACACTTTGTGTATTGAATATCGTGTATTGGTTCATTATCAGTATGTAAAATACATGTGTTCAAGCCGCGGGTCTGTTTACTTATTTTATCTACAATTTAAATGATGAAATATACTTAGATCAGATATATAATTATCATTCCCAACAATTTATAATAATAATAATTTATCTGAGCTGATTAGGTTGCAAAGATTTGTAAATATCTAATAACAAATGAATATAAGTCGCGGGATTTTGGCGTATTTCACGGAAAAATCAGGTTTTCTTTTTAAATACAAACTGTAACTTGTAATACATCGAAATGAAGAAATAACAACTTTAAACACAAGTTAATATCGCGCACTCAGTATGTATTTGATAATGTGTATTGGTCTCTTGATAAATAATCAAAATGGTCATTATCTGTGACTGAAATGCTTGGTATGCAAGGAGCGGATCTTGTGTACTTTTACATGGTCAAAATTCTAGACCAAATGATGAGAAAATTTGTAAACAAAAAAGCCGTTCTGTACTCATGTTTCTTGATAAACTATCAACGTGGTCAATATCTATGACGGAAATACTTGGTATTCAAGGGGCGGATCTTGTGTACTTTTTCGTAGTCAAAATTCTAGACCAAATGATGAGAAAAACTTGTAAACAACAAGCCGTTACCCATATTGTATAATGTTCAATTGACATACACCATGCATCATAATTCATTAGACTAGTTTCGCCTACAAAAACGTTCAGAACTGTGTTGAAACCGTGAATGTGAAAAAATAATATAATGAGTGTATATGATGAGACTATTTTGTAAATATCATGCGCGCTACGCATATTTTATGCAAAGTATGTAGCATTGAAAATCATTCAAAGTTTTGAAATATACGTTGGTAATCAATAGACTCATGCGTTGAAAGACTTTTGTATCTCTTTGTTTACATGTGCGGATAACAGAACACACCAAATCGTAAATAACTAAGGACAGAATACATTTCTGTCGCGGGATTGTGCGCGTATTTTACGGATAAATAATGGTTTCAATTTAAATACAAAATTTGATTTCTAACAGATCGAATTGGGGACATTTATATCCTCTTACACGACATATATATATCTGTGACACTTTGTGTATTGAATGTCGTGTATTGGTTCATTATCAGTATGTAAAATACATGTGTTCATGCCGCGGGCCTGTTTACTTATTTTATCTACATTTTAAATGATGAAATATACTTAGATCGGATATATATCATTCCCAACAATTTATAATAATAATAATTTATCTGAGCTGATTAGGTTGCAAAAATTTGTAAATATCTACTAACAAATGAATAGAAGTCGCGGGGTTTTTGGCGTATTTCACGGAAAAATCAGGTTTTCTTTTTAAATAGAAATTGTTACTTGTAATACATCGAAATGAAGAAATAACAACTTTAAACACAAGTTAATATCGAACACTCAGTATGTATTTGATACTGTGTATTGGTCTCTTGATAAACAATCAAAATGGTCAATATCTGTGACTGAAATGCTTGGTATGCAAGGAGCGGATCTTGTGTACTTTTTTATGGTCAAAATTCTAGACCAAATGATGAGAAAATTTGTAAACAAAAAAGCCGTTCTATACTTATGTTTCTTGATAAACTATCAACATGGTCAATATCTATGACTGAAATGCTTGGTATGCAAGGAGCGGATCTTGTTTACTTCTTCATGGTCGAAATTCTAGACCAAATGATGAGAAATTTGTAAACAAAAAAGCCGTTCTGTACTCATGTTTCTTGATAAACTATCAACGTGGTCAATATCTATGACGGAAATGCTTGGTATTCAAGGGGCGGATCTTGTGTACTTTTTCATAGTCAAAATTCTAGACCAAATGATGAGAAAAACTTGTAAACAACAAGCCGTTACTCATATTGCAAATGTTCAATTGACATACACCATGCATAATAATTCATTAGACTAGTTTCGCCTACAAAAACGTTCAGAACTATGTTGAAACCGTGAATGTGAAAAAATAATATAATGAGTGTATATGATGAGACTATTTTGTAAATATCATGCGCGCTACGCATATTTTATGCATAGTATGTAGCATTGAAAATCATTCAAAGTTTTGAAATATACCTTGGTAATCAATAGACTCATGTGTTGAAAGACTTTTGTATCTCTTTTTTTACATGTGCGGATAACAGAACACGCCAAATCGTAAATAACTAAGGACAGAATACATTTCTGTCGCGGGATTGTGCGCGTATTTTACGAATAAATTATGGTTTCAATTTAAATACAAAATTTGATTTCTAACAGATCGAATTGGGGACATTTATATCCTCTTACACGACATATATATATCTGTGACACTTTGTGTATTGAATATCGTGTATTGGTTCATTATCAGTATGTAAAATACATGTGTTCATGCCGCGGGTCTGTTTACTTATTTTATCTACATTTTAAATGATGAAATATACTTAGATCGGATATATATCATTCCCAACAATTTATAATAATAATAATTTATCTGAGCTGATAAGGTTGCAAAAATTTGTAAATATCTAATAAGAAATGAATAGAAGTCGCGGGTTTTTTGGCGTATTTCACGGAAAAATCAGGTTTTCTTTTTAAATACAAATTGTAACTTGTAATATATCGAAATGAAGAAATAACAACTTTAAACACAAGTTAATATCGCACACTCAGTATGTATTTGATACTGTGTATTGGTCTCTTGATAAACAATCAAAATGGTCAATATCTATGACTGAAATGCTTGGTATGCAAGGAGCGGATCTTGTGTACTTTTTCATGGCCAAAATTCTAGAACAAACGCAGATGAGAAAATTTGTAAACAAAAAAGCCGTTACTAAACTATCAACATGGTCAATATCTATGACGGAAATGCTTGGTATTCAAGGGGCGGATCTTGTGTACTTTTTTATGGTCAAAATTCTAGACCAAATGATGAGAAAATTTGTAAACAAAAATGCCGTTACTAAACTATCAACATGGTCAATATCTATGACGGAAATGCTTGGTATTCAAGGGGCGGATCTTGTGTACTTTTTCATAGTCAAAATTTTAGACCAAATGATGAGAAAAACTTGTAAACAACAAGCCGTTACTCATATTGTATAATGTTCAATTGACATACACCATGTATCATAATTCATTAGACAAGTTTCGCCTACAGAAACGTTCAGAACTGTGTTGAAACCGTGAATGTGAAATAATATAATGAGTGTATATGATGAGACTATTTTGTAAATATCATGCGCGCTACGCATATTTTATGCAAAGTATGTAGCATTGAAAATCATTCAAAGTTTTGAAATATACGTTGGTAATCAATAGACTCATGCGTTGAAAGACTTTTGTATCTCTTTGTTTACATGTGCGGATAAAAGAACACACCAAATCGTAAATAACTAAGGACAGAATACATTTCTGTCGCGGGAATGTGCGCGTATTTTACGGATAAATTATGGTTTCAATTTAAATACAAAATTTGATTTCTAACAGATCGAATTGAGGACATTTATATCCTCTTACACGACATATATATATCTGTGACACTTTGTGTATTGAATATCGTGTATTGGTTCATTATCAGTATGTAAAATACATGTGTTCATGCCGCGGGTCTGTTTACTTATTTTATCTACATTTTAAATGATGAAATATACTTAGATCGGATATATATCATTCCCAACAATTTATAATAATAATAATTTATCTGAGCTGATAAGGTTGCAAAAATTTGTAAATATCTAATAAGAAATGAATAGAAGTCGCGGGTTTTTTGGCGTATTTCACGGAAAAATCAGGTTTTCTTTTTAAATACAAAATGTACTTGTAATATATCGAAATGAAGAAATAACAACTTTAAACACAAGTTAATATCGCGCAATCAGTATGTATTTGATACTGTGTATTGGTCTCTTGATAAACAATCAAAATGGTCAATATCTGTGACTGAAATGCTTGGTATGCAAGGAGCGGATCTTGTGTACTTTTACATGGTCAAAATTCTAGACCAAATGATGAGAAAATTTGTAAACAAAAAAGCCGTTACTAAACTATCAACATGGTCAATATCTATGACGGAAATGCTTGGTATTCAAGGGGCGGATCTTGTGTACTTTTTCATAGTCAAAATTCTAGACCAAATGATGAGAAAAACTTGTAAACAACAAGCCGTTACCCATATTGTATAATGTTCAATTGACATACACCATGCATAATAATTCATTAGACTAGTTTCGCCTACAAAAACGTTCAGAACTGTGTTGAAACCGTGAATGTGAAAAAATAATATAATGAGTGTATATGATGAGACTATTTTGTAAATATCATGCACGCTACGCATATTTTATGCAAAGTATGTAGTAAAGTTTTGAAATATACGTTGGTAATCAATAGACTCATGTGTTGAAAGACTTTTGTATCTCTTTGTTTACATGTGCGGATATAAGAACACGCCAAATCGTAAATAACTAAGGACAGAATACATTTCTGTCGCGGGATTGTGCGCGTATTTTACGGATAAATTATGGTTTCAATTTAAATACAAAATTTGATTTCTAACAGATCGAATTGAGGACATTTATATCCTCTTACACGACATATATATATCTGTGACACTTTGTGTATTGAATATCGTGTATTGGTTCATTATCAGTATGTAAAATACATGTGTTCAAGGCGCGGGTCTGTTTACTTATTTTATCTACATTTTAAATGATGAAATATACTTAGATCGGATATATATCATTCCCAACAATTTATAATAATAATAATTTATCTGAGCTGATAAGGTTGCAAAAATTTGTAAATATCTAATAAGAAATGAATAGAAGTCGCGGGTTTTTTGGCGTATTTCACGGAAAAATCAGGTTTTCTTTTTAAATACAAATTGTAACTTGTAATATATCGAAATGAAGAAATAACAACTTTAAACACAAGTTAATATCGCACACTCAGTATGTATTTGATACTGTGTATTGGTCTCTTGATAAACAATCAAAATGGTCAATATCTATGACTGAAATGCTTGGTATGCAAGGAGCGGATCTTGTGTACTTTTTCATGGTCAAAATTCTAGAACAAACGCAGATGAGAAAATTTGTAAACAAAAATGCCGTTACTAAACTATCAACATGGTCAATATCTATGACGGAAATGCTTGGTATTCAAGGGGCGGATCTTGTGTACTTTTTCATAGTCAAAATTCTAGACCAAATGATGAGAAAAACTTGTAAACAACAAGCCGTTACCCATATTGTATAATGCTCAATTGACATACACCATGCATAATAATTCATTAGACTAGTTTCGCCTACAAAAACGTTTAGAACTGTGTTGAAACCGTGAATGTGAAAAAATAATATAATGAGTGTATATGATGAGACTATTTTGTAAATATCATGCGCGCTACGCATATTTTATGCAAAGTATGTAGCATTGAAAATCATTCAAAGTTTTGAAATAAACGTTGTTCATCAATAGACTCATGTGTTGAAAGACTTTTGTATCTCTTTGTTTACATGTGCGGATAAAAGAACACGCCAAATCGTAAATAACTAAGAACAGAATACATTTCTGTCGCGGGATTGTGCGCGTATTCTACGGATAAATTATGGTTTCAATTTAAATACAAAATTTGATTTCTAACAGATCGAATTGAGGACATTTATATCCTCTTACACCATATATATATATCTGTGACACTTTGTGTATTGGATATCGTGTATTGGTTCATTATCAGCATGTAAAATACATGTGTTCAAGCCGCGGGTCTGTTTACTTATTTTATCTACATTTTAAATGATGAAATATACTTAGATCAGATATATAATTATCATTCCCAACAATTTATAATAGTAATAATTTATCTGAGCTGATTAGGTTGCAAAGATTTGTAAATATCTAATCACAAATGAATATAAGTCGCGGGATTTTGGCGTATTTCACGGAAAAATCAGGTTTTCTTTTTAAATACAAATTGTAACTTGTAATACATCGAAATGAAGAAATAACAATTTTAAACACAAGTTAATATCGCGCACTCAGTATGTATTTGATACTGTGTATTGGTCTCTTGATAAACAATCAAAATGGTCAATATCTGTGACTGAAATGCTTGGTATGCAAGGAGCGGATCTTGTGTACTTTTACATGGTCAAAATTCTAGACCAAATAATGAGAAAATTTGTAAACAAAAATGCCGTTACTAAACTATCAACATGGTCAATATCTATGACGGAAATGCTTGGTATTCAAGGGGCGGATCTTGTGTACTTTTTCATAGTCAAAATTCTAGACCAAATGATGAGAAAAACTTGTAAACAACAAGCCGTTACTCATATTGTATAATGTTCAATTGACATACACCATGCATCATAATTCATTAGACTAGTTTCGCCTACAAAAACGTTCAGAATTGTGTTGAAACCGTGAATGTGAAAAAATAATATTATGAGTGTATATGATGAGACTATTTTGTAAATATCATGCGCGCTACGCATATTTTATGCAAAGTATGTAGCATTGAAAATCATTCAAAGTTTTGAAATATACGTTTGTAATCAATAGACTCATGTGTTGAAAGACTTTTGTATCTCTTTGTTTACATGTGCGGATAAAAGAACACGCCAAATCGTAAATAACTAAGAACAGAATACATTTCTGTCGCGGGATTGTGCGCGTATTCTACGGATAAATTATGGTTTCAATTTAAATACAAAATTTGATTTCTAACAGATCGAATTGAGGACATTTATATCCTCTTACACCATATATATATATCTGTGACACTTTGTGTATTGGATATCGTGTATTGGTTCATTATCAGCATGTAAAATACATGTGTTCAAGCCGCGGGTCTGTTTACTTATTTTATCTACATTTTAAATGATGAAATATACTTAGATCAGATATATAATTATCATTCCCAACAATTTATAATAGTAATAATTTATCTGAGCTGATTAGGTTGCAAAGATTTGTAAATATCTAATCACAAATGAATATAAGTCGCGGGATTTTGGCGTATTTCACGGAAAAATCAGGTTTTCTTTTTAAATACAAATTGTAACTTGTAATACATCGAAATGAAGAAATAACAACTTTAAACACAAGTTAATATCGCGCACTCAGTATGTATTTGATACTGTGTATTGGTCTCTTGATAAACAATCAAAATGGTCAATATCTGTGACTGAAATGCTTGGTATGCAAGGAGCGGATCTTGTGTACTTTTACATGGTCAAAATTCTAGACCAAATAATGAGAAAATTTGTAAACAAAAATGCCGTTACTAAACTATCAACATGGTCAATATCTATGACGGAAATGCTTGGTATTCAAGGGGCGGATCTTGTGTACTTTTTCATAGTCAAAATTCTAGACCAAATGATGAGAAAAACTTGTAAACAACAAGCCGTTACCCATATTGTATAATGCTCAATTGACATACACCATGCATAATAATTCATTAGACTAGTTTCGCCTACAAAAACGTTTAGAACTGTGTTGAAACCGTGAATGTGAAAAAATAATATAATGAGTGTATATGATGAGACTATTTTGTAAATATCATGCGCGCTACGCATATTTTATGCAAAGTATGTAGCATTGAAAATCATTCAAAGTTTTGAAATAAACGTTGTTCATCAATAGACTCATGTGTTGAAAGACTTTTGTATCTCTTTGTTTACATGTGCGGATAAAAGAACACGCCAAATCGTAAATAACTAAGAACAGAATACATTTCTGTCGCGGGATTGTGCGCGTATTCTACGGATAAATTATGGTTTCAATTTAAATACAAAATTTGATTTCTAACAGATCGAATTGAGGACATTTATATCCTCTTACACCATATATATATATCTGTGACACTTTGTGTATTGGATATCGTGTATTGGTTCATTATCAGCATGTAAAATACATGTGTTCAAGCCGCGGGTCTGTTTACTTATTTTATCTACATTTTAAATGATGAAATATACTTAGATCAGATATATAATTATCATTCCCAACAATTTATAATAGTAATAATTTATCTGAGCTGATTAGGTTGCAAAGATTTGTAAATATCTAATCACAAATGAATATAAGTCGCGGGATTTTGGCGTATTTCACGGAAAAATCAGGTTTTCTTTTTAAATACAAATTGTAACTTGTAATACATCGAAATGAAGAAATAACAATTTTAAACACAAGTTAATATCGCGCACTCAGTATGTATTTGATACTGTGTATTGGTCTCTTGATAAACAATCAAAATGGTCAATATCTGTGACTGAAATGCTTGGTATGCAAGGAGCGGATCTTGTGTACTTTTACATGGTCAAAATTCTAGACCAAATAATGAGAAAATTTGTAAACAAAAATGCCGTTACTAAACTATCAACATGGTCAATATCTATGACGGAAATGCTTGGTATTCAAGGGGCGGATCTTGTGTACTTTTTCATAGTCAAAATTCTAGACCAAATGATGAGAAAAACTTGTAAACAACAAGCCGTTACTCATATTGTATAATGTTCAATTGACATACACCATGCATCATAATTCATTAGACTAGTTTCGCCTACAAAAACGTTCAGAATTGTGTTGAAACCGTGAATGTGAAAAAATAATATTATGAGTGTATATGATGAGACTATTTTGTAAATATCATGCGCGCTACGCATATTTTATGCAAAGTATGTAGCATTGAAAATCATTCAAAGTTTTGAAATATACGTTTGTAATCAATAGACTCATGTGTTGAAAGACTTTTGTATCTCTTTGTTTACATGTGCGGATAAAAGAACACGCCAAATCGTAAATAACTAAGAACAGAATACATTTCTGTCGCGGGATTGTGCGCGTATTCTACGGATAAATTATGGTTTCAATTTAAATACAAAATTTGATTTCTAACAGATCGAATTGAGGACATTTATATCCTCTTACACCATATATATATATCTGTGACACTTTGTGTATTGGATATCGTGTATTGGTTCATTATCAGCATGTAAAATACATGTGTTCAAGCCGCGGGTCTGTTTACTTATTTTATCTACATTTTAAATGATGAAATATACTTAGATCAGATATATAATTATCATTCCCAACAATTTATAATAGTAATAATTTATCTGAGCTGATTAGGTTGCAAAGATTTGTAAATATCTAATCACAAATGAATATAAGTCGCGGGATTTTGGCGTATTTCACGGAAAAATCAGGTTTTCTTTTTAAATACAAATTGTAACTTGTAATACATCGAAATGAAGAAATAACAACTTTAAACACAAGTTAATATCGCGCACTCAGTATGTATTTGATACTGTGTATTGGTCTCTTGATAAACAATCAAAATGGTCAATATCTGTGACTGAAATGCTTGGTATGCAAGGAGCGGATCTTGTGTACTTTTACATGGTCAAAATTCTAGACCAAATAATGAGAAAATTTGTAAACAAAAATGCCGTTACTAAACTATCAACATGGTCAATATCTATGACGGAAATGCTTGGTATTAAAGGGGCGGATCTTGTGTACTTTTTCATAGTCAAAATTCTAGACCAAATGATGAGAAAAACTTGTAAACAACAAGCCGTTACTCATATTGTATAATGTTCAATTGACATACACCATGCATCATAATTCATTAGACTAGTTTCGCCTACAAAAACGTTCAGAATTGTGTTGAAACCGTGAATGTGAAAAAATAATATTATGAGTGTATATGATGAGACTATTTTGTAAATATCATGCGCGCTACGCATATTTTATGCAAAGTATGTAGCATTGAAAATCATTCAAAGTTTTGAAATATACGTTTGTAATCAATAGACTCATGTGTTGAAAGACTTTTGTATCTCTTTGTTTACATGTGCGGATAAAAGAACACACCAAATCGTAAATAACTAAGTACAGAATACATTTCTGTCGCGGGATTGTGCGCGTATTTTACGGATAAATTATGGTTTCAATCTAAATACAAAATATGATTTCTAACAGATCGAATTGGGGACATTTATATCCTTTTACACCATATATATATATCTGTGACACTTTGTGTATTGAATATCGTGTATTGGTTCATTATCAGTATGTAAAATACATGTGTTTAAGCCGCGGGTCTGTTTACTTATTTTATCTACATTTTAAATGATGAAATATACTTAGATCAGATATATAATTATCATTCCCAACAATTTATAATAGTAATAATTTATCTGAGCTGATTAGGTTGCAAAGATTTGTAAATATCTAATAACAAATGAATATAAGTCGCGGGATTTTGGCGTATTTCACGGAAAAATCAGGTTTTCTTTTTAAATACAAATTGTAACTTGTAATACATCGAAATGAAGAAATAACAACTTTAAACACAAGTTAATATCGCGCACTCAGTATGTATTTGATACTGTGTATTGGTCTCTTGATAAACAATCAAAATGGTCAATATCTGTGACTGAAATGCTTGGTATGCAAGGAGCGGATCTTGTGTACTTTTACATGGTCAAAATTCTAGACCAAATGATGAGAAAATTTGTAAACAAAAATGCCGTTACTAAACTATCAACATGGTCAATATCTATGACGGAAATGCTTGGTATTCAAGGGGCGGATCTTGTGTACTTTTTCATAGTCAAAATTCTAGACCAAATGATGAGAAAAACTTGTAAACAACAAGCCGTTACTCATATTGTATAATGTTCAATTGACATACACAATGCATCATAATTCATTAGACAAGTTTCGCCTACAGAAACGTTCAGAACTGTGTTGAAACCGTGAATGTGAAATAATATAATGAGTGTATATAATGAGACTATTTTGTAAATATCATGCGCGCTACGCATATTTTATGCAAAGTATGCAGCATTGAAAATCATTCAAAGGTTTGAAATATACGTCTGTAATAAATAGACTCATGCGTTGAAAGACTTTTGTATCTCTTTGTTTACATGTGCTGATAAAAGAACACGCCAAATCGTAAATAACTAAGGACAGAAAACATTTCTGTCGCGGGATTGTGCGCGTATTTTACGGATAAATTATGGTTTCAATTTAAATACAAAATTTGATTTCTAACAGATCGAATTGAGGACATTTATATCCTCTTACACGACATATATATATCTGTGACACTTTGTGTATTGAATATCGTGTATTGGTTCATTATCAGTATGTAAAATACATGTGTTCAAGCCGCGGGTCTGTTTACTTATTTTTTCTACATTTTAAATGATGAAATATACTTAGATCGGATATATATCATTCCCAACAATTTATAATAATAATAATTTATCTGAGCTGATAAGGTTGCAAAAATTTGTAAATATCAATTAACAAATGAATATAAGTCGCGGGGTTTTTGGCGTATTTCACGGAAAAATCAGGTTTTCTTTTTAAATAGAAATTGTTACTTGTAATATATCGAAAGAAGAAATAACAACTTTAATCACAAGTAAATATCGAATACTCAGTATGTATTTGATACTGTGTAATGGTCTCTTGATAAACAATCAAAATGGTCAATATCTATGACTGAAATGCTTGGTATGCAAGGAGCGGATCTTGTGTACTTTTTCATGGTCAAAATTCTAGAACAAACGCAGATGAGAAAATTTGTAAACAAAAATGCCGTTACTAAACTATCAACATGGTCAATATCTATGACGGAAATGCTTGGTATTCAAGGGGCGGATCTTGTGTACTTTTTCATAGTCAAAATTCTAGACCAAATGATGAGAAAAACTTGTAAACAACAAGCCGTTACCCATATTGTATAATGCTCAATTGACATACACCATGCATAATAATTCATTAGACTAGTTTCGCCTACAAAAACGTTTAGAACTGTGTTGAAACCGTGAATGTGAAAAAATAATATAATGAGTGTATATGATGAGACTATTTTGTAAATATCATGCGCGCTACGCATATTTTATGCAAAGTATGTAGCATTGAAAATCATTCAAAGTTTTGAAATAAACGTTGTTCATCAATAGACTCATGTGTTGAAAGACTTTTGTATCTCTTTGTTTACATGTGCGGATAAAAGAACACGCCAAATCGTAAATAACTAAGAACAGAATACATTTCTGTCGCGGGATTGTGCGCGTATTCTACGGATAAATTATGGTTTCAATTTAAATACAAAATTTGATTTCTAACAGATCGAATTGAGGACATTTATATCCTCTTACACCATATATATATATCTGTGACACTTTGTGTATTGGATATCGTGTATTGGTTCATTATCAGCATGTAAAATACATGTGTTCAAGCCGCGGGTCTGTTTACTTATTTTATCTACATTTTAAATGATGAAATATACTTAGATCAGATATATAATTATCATTCCCAACAATTTATAATAGTAATAATTTATCTGAGCTGATTAGGTTGCAAAGATTTGTAAATATCTAATCACAAATGAATATAAGTCGCGGGATTTTGGCGTATTTCACGGAAAAATCAGGTTTTCTTTTTAAATACAAATTGTAACTTGTAATACATCGAAATGAAGAAATAACAATTTTAAACACAAGTTAATATCGCGCACTCAGTATGTATTTGATACTGTGTATTGGTCTCTTGATAAACAATCAAAATGGTCAATATCTGTGACTGAAATGCTTGGTATGCAAGGAGCGGATCTTGTGTACTTTTACATGGTCAAAATTCTAGACCAAATAATGAGAAAATTTGTAAACAAAAATGCCGTTACTAAACTATCAACATGGTCAATATCTATGACGGAAATGCTTGGTATTCAAGGGGCGGATCTTGTGTACTTTTTCATAGTCAAAATTCTAGACCAAATGATGAGAAAAACTTGTAAACAACAAGCCGTTACTCATATTGTATAATGTTCAATTGACATACACCATGCATCATAATTCATTAGACTAGTTTCGCCTACAAAAACGTTCAGAATTGTGTTGAAACCGTGAATGTGAAAAAATAATATTATGAGTGTATATGATGAGACTATTTTGTAAATATCATGCGCGCTACGCATATTTTATGCAAAGTATGTAGCATTGAAAATCATTCAAAGTTTTGAAATATACGTTTGTAATCAATAGACTCATGTGTTGAAAGACTTTTGTATCTCTTTGTTTACATGTGCGGATAAAAGAACACGCCAAATCGTAAATAACTAAGAACAGAATACATTTCTGTCGCGGGATTGTGCGCGTATTCTACGGATAAATTATGGTTTCAATTTAAATACAAAATTTGATTTCTAACAGATCGAATTGAGGACATTTATATCCTCTTACACCATATATATATATCTGTGACACTTTGTGTATTGGATATCGTGTATTGGTTCATTATCAGCATGTAAAATACATGTGTTCAAGCCGCGGGTCTGTTTACTTATTTTATCTACATTTTAAATGATGAAATATACTTAGATCAGATATATAATTATCATTCCCAACAATTTATAATAGTAATAATTTATCTGAGCTGATTAGGTTGCAAAGATTTGTAAATATCTAATCACAAATGAATATAAGTCGCGGGATTTTGGCGTATTTCACGGAAAAATCAGGTTTTCTTTTTAAATACAAATTGTAACTTGTAATACATCGAAATGAAGAAATAACAACTTTAAACACAAGTTAATATCGCGCACTCAGTATGTATTTGATACTGTGTATTGGTCTCTTGATAAACAATCAAAATGGTCAATATCTGTGACTGAAATGCTTGGTATGCAAGGAGCGGATCTTGTGTACTTTTACATGGTCAAAATTCTAGACCAAATAATGAGAAAATTTGTAAACAAAAATGCCGTTACTAAACTATCAACATGGTCAATATCTATGACGGAAATGCTTGGTATTAAAGGGGCGGATCTTGTGTACTTTTTCATAGTCAAAATTCTAGACCAAATGATGAGAAAAACTTGTAAACAACAAGCCGTTACTCATATTGTATAATGTTCAATTGACATACACCATGCATCATAATTCATTAGACTAGTTTCGCCTACAAAAACGTTCAGAATTGTGTTGAAACCGTGAATGTGAAAAAATAATATTATGAGTGTATATGATGAGACTATTTTGTAAATATCATGCGCGCTACGCATATTTTATGCAAAGTATGTAGCATTGAAAATCATTCAAAGTTTTGAAATATACGTTTGTAATCAATAGACTCATGTGTTGAAAGACTTTTGTATCTCTTTGTTTACATGTGCGGATAAAAGAACACACCAAATCGTAAATAACTAAGTACAGAATACATTTCTGTCGCGGGATTGTGCGCGTATTTTACGGATAAATTATGGTTTCAATCTAAATACAAAATATGATTTCTAACAGATCGAATTGGGGACATTTATATCCTTTTACACCATATATATATATCTGTGACACTTTGTGTATTGAATATCGTGTATTGGTTCATTATCAGTATGTAAAATACATGTGTTTAAGCCGCGGGTCTGTTTACTTATTTTATCTACATTTTAAATGATGAAATATACTTAGATCAGATATATAATTATCATTCCCAACAATTTATAATAGTAATAATTTATCTGAGCTGATTAGGTTGCAAAGATTTGTAAATATCTAATAACAAATGAATATAAGTCGCGGGATTTTGGCGTATTTCACGGAAAAATCAGGTTTTCTTTTTAAATACAAATTGTAACTTGTAATACATCGAAATGAAGAAATAACAACTTTAAACACAAGTTAATATCGCGCACTCAGTATGTATTTGATACTGTGTATTGGTCTCTTGATAAACAATCAAAATGGTCAATATCTGTGACTGAAATGCTTGGTATGCAAGGAGCGGATCTTGTGTACTTTTACATGGTCAAAATTCTAGACCAAATGATGAGAAAATTTGTAAACAAAAATGCCGTTACTAAACTATCAACATGGTCAATATCTATGACGGAAATGCTTGGTATTCAAGGGGCGGATCTTGTGTACTTTTTCATAGTCAAAATTCTAGACCAAATGATGAGAAAAACTTGTAAACAACAAGCCGTTACTCATATTGTATAATGTTCAATTGACATACACAATGCATCATAATTCATTAGACAAGTTTCGCCTACAGAAACGTTCAGAACTGTGTTGAAACCGTGAATGTGAAATAATATAATGAGTGTATATAATGAGACTATTTTGTAAATATCATGCGCGCTACGCATATTTTATGCAAAGTATGCAGCATTGAAAATCATTCAAAGGTTTGAAATATACGTCTGTAATAAATAGACTCATGCGTTGAAAGACTTTTGTATCTCTTTGTTTACATGTGCTGATAAAAGAACACGCCAAATCGTAAATAACTAAGGACAGAAAACATTTCTGTCGCGGGATTGTGCGCGTATTTTACGGATAAATTATGGTTTCAATTTAAATACAAAATTTGATTTCTAACAGATCGAATTGAGGACATTTATATCCTCTTACACGACATATATATATCTGTGACACTTTGTGTATTGAATATCGTGTATTGGTTCATTATCAGTATGTAAAATACATGTGTTCAAGCCGCGGGTCTGTTTACTTATTTTTTCTACATTTTAAATGATGAAATATACTTAGATCGGATATATATCATTCCCAACAATTTATAATAATAATAATTTATCTGAGCTGATAAGGTTGCAAAAATTTGTAAATATCAATTAACAAATGAATATAAGTCGCGGGGTTTTTGGCGTATTTCACGGAAAAATCAGGTTTTCTTTTTAAATAGAAATTGTTACTTGTAATATATCGAAAGAAGAAATAACAACTTTAATCACAAGTAAATATCGAATACTCAGTATGTATTTGATACTGTGTAATGGTCTCTTGATAAACAATCAAAATGGTCAATATCTGTGACTGAAATGCTTGGTATGCAAGGAGCGGATCTTGTGTACTTTTTTATGGTCAAAATTCTGGACCAAATAATGAGAAAATTTGTAAACAAAAAAGCCGTAGTGTACTCATGTTTCTTGATAAACTATCAACGTGGTCAATATCCATGACGTAAATGCTTGGTATTCAAGGGGCGGATCTTGTGTACTTTTTCATAGTCAAAATTCTAGACCAAATGATGAGAAAACTTGTAAACAACAAGCCCTTACTCATATTGTATGATGTTCAATTGACATACAACATGCATAATAATTCATTAGACTAGTTTCGCCTACAAAAACGTTCAGAACTATGTTGAAACCGTGAATGTGAAAAAATAATATAATGAGTGTATATGATGAGACTATTTTGTAAATATCATGCGCGCTACGCATATTTTATGCAAAGTATGTAGCATTGAAAATCATTCAAAGTTTTGAAATAAACGTTGTTCATCAATAGACTCATGTGTTGAAAGACTTTTGTATCTCTTTGTTTACATGTGCGGATATAAGAACACGCCAAATCGTAAATAACTAAGGAAAGAATACATTTCTGTCGCGGGATTGTGCGCGTATTCTACGGATAAATTATGGTTTCAATTTAAATACAAAATTTGATTTCTAACAGATCGAATTGAGGACATTTATATCCTCTTACACCATATATATATATCTGTGACACTTTGTGTATTGAATATCGTGTATTGGTTCATTATCAGCATGTAAAATACATGTGTTCAAGCCGCGGGTCTGTTTACTTATTTTATCTACATTTTAAATGATGAAATATACTTAGATCAGATATATAATTATCATTCCCAACAATTTATAATAGTAATAATTTATCTGAGCTGATTAGGTTGCAAAGATTTGTAAATATCTAATCACAAATGAATATAAGTCGCGGGATTTTGGCGTATTTCACGGAAAAATCAGGTTTTCTTTTTAAATACAAATTGTAACTTGTAATACATCGAAATGAAGAAATAACAACTTTAAACACAAGTTAATATCGCGCACTCAGTATGTATTTGATACTGTGTATTGGTCTCTTGATAAACAATCAAAATGGTCAATATCTGTGACTGAAATGCTTGGTATGCAAGGAGCAGATCTTGTGTACTTTTACATGGTCAAAATTCTAGACCAAATAATGAGAAAATTTGTAAACAAAAATGCCGTTACTAAACTATCAACATGGTCAATATCTATGACGGAAATGCTTGGTATTCAAGGGGCGGATCTTGTGTACTTTTTCATAGTCAAAATTCTAGACCAAATGATGAGAAAAACTTGTAAACAACAAGCCGTTATCCATATTGTATAATGTTCAATTGACATACACCATGCATAATAATTCATTAGACTAGTTTCGCCTACGAAAACGTTCAGAACTGTGTTGAAACCGTGAATGTAAAAAATAATATAATGAGTGTATATGATGAGACTATTTTGTAAATATCATGCGCGCTACGCATATTTTATGCAAAGTATGTAGCATTGAAAATCATTCAAAGTTTTGAAATATACGTTGGTAATCAATAGACTCATGCGTTGAAAGACTTTTGTATCTCTTTGTTTACATGTGCGGATAAAAGAACACACCAAATCGTAAATAACTAAGGACAGAATACATTTCTGTCGCGGGATTGTGCGCGTATTTTTCGGATAAATTATGGTTTCAATTTAAATACAAAATTTGATTTCTAACAGATCGAATTGAGGACATTTATATCCTCTTACACCATATATATATATCTGTGACACTTTGTGTATTGGATATCGTGTATTGGTTCATTATCAGCATGTAAAATACATGTGTTCATGCCGCGGGTCTGTTTACTTATTTTATCTACATTTTAAATGATGAAATATACTTTAATAGATCGGATATATATCATTCCCAACAATTTATAATAATAATAATTTATCTGAGCTGATAAGGTTGCAAAAATTTGTAAATATCTAATAAGAAATGAATAGAAGTCGCGGTTTTTTTGGCGTATTTCACGGAAAAATCAGGTTTTCTTTTTAAATACAAAATTGTAACTTGTAATACATCGAAATGAAGAAATAACAACTTTAAACACAAGTTAATATCGCGCACTCAGTATGTATTTGATACTGTGTATTGGTCTCTTGATAAACAATCAAAATGGTCAATATCTGTGACTGAAATGCTTGGTATGCAAGGAGCGGATCTTGTGTACTTTTTCATAGTCAAAATTCTAGACCAAATGATGAGAAAAACTTGTAAACAACAAGCCGTTATCCATATTGTATAATGTTCAATTGACATACACCATGCATAATAATTCATTAGACTAGTTTCGCCTACGAAAACGTTCAGAACTGTGTTGAAACCGTGAATGTAAAAAATAATATAATGAGTGTATATGATGAGACTATTTTGTAAATATCATGCGCGCTACGCATATTTTATGCAAAGTATGTAGCATTGAAAATCATTCAAAGTTTTGAAATATACGTTGGTAATCAATAGACTCATGCGTTGAAAGACTTTTGTATCTCTTTGTTTACATGTGCGGATAAAAGAACACACCAAATCGTAAATAACTAAGGACAGAATACATTTCTGTCGCGGGATTGTGCGCGTATTTTTCGGATAAATTATGGTTTCAATTTAAATACAAAATTTGATTTCTAACAGATCGAATTGAGGACATTTATATCCTCTTACACCATATATATATATCTGTGACACTTTGTGTATTGGATATCGTGTATTGGTTCATTATCAGCATGTAAAATACATGTGTTCATGCCGCGGGTCTGTTTACTTATTTTATCTACATTTTAAATGATGAAATATACTTTAATAGATCGGATATATATCATTCCCAACAATTTATAATAATAATAATTTATCTGAGCTGATAAGGTTGCAAAAATTTGTAAATATCTAATAAGAAATGAATAGAAGTCGCGTTTTTTTTGGCGTATTTCACGGAAAAATCAGGTTTTCTTTTTAAATACAAATTGTACTTGTAATATATCGAAATGAAGAAATAACAACTTTAAACACAAGTTAATATCGCACACTCAGTATGTATTTGATACTGTGTATTGGTCTCTTGATAAACAATCAAAATGGTCAATATCTATGACTGAAATGCTTGGTATGCAAGGAGCGGATCTTGTGTACTTTTTCATGGTCAAAATTCTAGAACAAACGCAGATGAGAAAATTTGTAAACAAAAAAGCCGTTACTAAACTATCAACATGGTCAATATCTATGACGGAAATGCTTGGTATTCAAGGGGCGGATCTTGTGTACTTTTTTATGGTCAAAATTCTAGACCAAATGATGAGAAAATTTTTAAACAAAAATGCCGTTACTAAACTTTCAACATGGTCAATATCTATGACGGAAATGCTTGGTATTCAAGGGGCGGATCTTGTGTACTTTTTCATAGTCAAAATTCTAGACCAAATGATGAGAAAAACTTGTAAACAACAAGCCGTTACTCATATTGTATAATGTTCAATTGACATACACCATGCATCATAATTCATTAGACAAGTTTCGCCTACAGAAACGTTCAGAACTGTGTTGAAACCGTGAATGTGAAATAATATAATGAGTGTATATGATGAGACTATTTTGTAAATATCATGCGCGCTACGCATATTTTATGCAAAGTATGTAGCATTGAAAATCATTCAAAGTTTTGAAATATACGTTGGTAATCAATAGACTCATGCGTTGAAAGACTTTTGTATCTCTTTGTTTACATGTGCGGATAAAAGAACACACCAAATCGTAAATAACTAAGGACAGAATACATTTCAGTCGCGGGAATGTGCGCCTATTTTACGGATAAATTATGGTTTCAATTTAAATACAAAATTTGATTTCTAACAGATCGAATTGAGGACATTTATATCCTCTTACACGACATATATATATCTGTGACACTTTGTGTATTGAATATCGTGTATTGGTTCATTATCAGTATGTAAAATACATGTGTTCATGCCGCGGGTCTGTTTACTTATTTTATCTACATTTTAAATGATGAAATATACTTAGATCGGATATATATCATTCCCAACAATTTATAATAATAATAATTTATCTGAGCTGATAAGGTTGCAAAAATTTGTAAATATCTAATAAGAAATGAATAGAAGTCGCGGGTTTTTTGGCGTATTTCACGGAAAAATCAGGTTTTCTTTTTAAATACAAATTGTACTTGTAATATATCGAAATGAAGAAATAACAACTTTAAACACAAGTTAATATCGCGCAATCAGTATGTATTTGATACTGTGTATTGGTCTCTTGATAAACAATCAAAATGGTCAATATCTGTGACTGAAATGCTTGGTATGCAAGGAGCGGATCTTGTGTACTTTTACATGGTCAAAATTCTAGACCAAATGATGAGAAAATTTGTAAACAAAAAAGCCGTTACTAAACTATCAACATGGTCAATATCTATGACGGAAATGCTTGGTATTCAAGGGGCGGATCTTGTGTACTTTTTCATAGTCAAAATTCTAGACCAAATGATGAGAAAAACTTGTAAACAACAAGCCGTTACCCATATTGTATAATGTTCAATTGACATACACCATGCATAATAATTCATTAGACTAGTTTCGCCTACAAAAACGTTCAGAACTGTCTTGAAACCGTGAATGTGAAAAAATAATATAATGAGTGTATATGATGAGACTATTTTGTAAATATCATGCACGCTACGCATATTTTATGCAAAGTATGTAGTAAAGTTTTGAAATATACGTTGGTAATCAATAGACTCATGTGTTGAAAGACTTTTGTATCTCTTTGTTTACATGTGCGGATATAAGAACACGCCAAATCGTAAATAACTAAGGACAGAATACATTTCTGTCGCGGGATTGTGCGCGTATTTTACGGATAAATTATGGTTTCAATTTAAATACAAAATTTGATTTCTAACAGATCGAATTGAGGACATTTATATCCTCTTACACGACATATATATATCTGTGACACTTTGTGTATTGAATATCGTGTATTGGTTCATTATCAGTATGTAAAATACATGTGTTCAAGCCGCGGGTCTGTTTACTTATTTTATCTACATTTTAAATGATGAAATATACTTAGATCGGATATATATCATTCCCAACAATTTATAATAATAATAATTTATCTGAGCTGATAAGGTTGCAAAAATTTGTAAATATCTAATAAGAAATGAATATAAGTCGCGGGTTTTTTGGCGTATTTCACGGAAAAATCAGGTTTTCTTTTTAAATACAAATTGTAACTTGTAATATATCGAAATGAAGAAATAACAACTTTAAACACAAGTTAATATCGCACACTCAGTATGTATTTGATACTGTGTATTGGTCTCTTGATAAACAATCAAAATGGTCAATATCTATGACTGAAATGCTTGGTATGCAAGGAGCGGATCTTGTGTACTTTTTCATGGTCAAAATTCTAGAACAAACGCAGATGAGAAAATTTGTAAACAAAAATGCCGTTACTAAACTATCAACATGGTCAATATCTATGACGGAAATGCTTGGTATTCAAGGGGCGGATCTTGTGTACTTTTTCATAGTCAAAATTCTAGACCAAATGATGAGAAAAACTTGTAAACAACAAGCCGTTACCCATATTGTATAATGCTCAATTGACATACACCATGCATAATAATTCATTAGACTAGTTTCGCCTACAAAAACGTTTAGAACTGTGTTGAAACCGTGAATGTGAAAAAATAATATAATGAGTGTATATGATGAGACTATTTTGTAAATATCATGCGCGCTACGCATATTTTATGCAAAGTATGTAGCATTGAAAATCATTCAAAGTTTTGAAATAAACGTTGTTCATCAATAGACTCATGTGTTGAAAGACTTTTGTATCTCTTTGTTTACATGTGCGGATAAAAGAACACGCCAAATCGTAAATAACTAAGAACAGAATACATTTCTGTCGCGGGATTGTGCGCGTATTCTACGGATAAATTATGGTTTCAATTTAAATACAAAATTTGATTTCTAACAGATCGAATTGAGGACATTTATATCCTCTTACACCATATATATATATCTGTGACACTTTGTGTATTGGATATCGTGTATTGGTTCATTATCAGCATGTAAAATACATGTGTTCAAGCCGCGGGTCTGTTTACTTATTTTATCTACATTTTAAATGATGAAATATACTTAGATCAGATATATAATTATCATTCCCAACAAGTTATAATAGTAATAATTTATCTGAGCTGATTAGGTTGCAAAGATTTGTAAATATCTAATCACAAATGAATATAAGTCGCGGGATTTTGGCGTATTTCACGGAAAAATCAGGTTTTCTTTTTAAATACAAATTGTAACTTGTAATACATCGAAATGAAGAAATAACAACTTTAAACACAAGTTAATATCGCGCACTCAGTATGTATTTGATACTGTGTATTGGTCTCTTGATAAACAATCAAAATGGTCAATATCTGTGACTGAAATGCTTGGTATGCAAGGAGCGGATCTTGTGTACTTTTACATGGTCAAAATTCTAGACCAAATAATGAGAAAATTTGTAAACAAAAATGCCGTTACTAAACTATCAACATGGTCAATATCTATGACGGAAATGCTTGGTATTCAAGGGGCGGATCTTGTGTACTTTTTCATAGTCAAAATTCTAGACCAAATGATGAGAAAAACTTGTAAACAACAAGCCGTTACTCATATTGTATAATGTTCAATTGACATACACCATGCATCATAATTCATTAGACTAGTTTCGCCTACAAAAACGTTCAGAATTGTGTTGAAACCGTGAATGTGAAAAAATAATATTATGAGTGTATATGATGAGACTATTTTGTAAATATCATGCGCGCTACGCATATTTTATGCAAAGTATGTAGCATTGAAAATCATTCAAAGTTTTGAAATATACGTTTGTAATCAATAGACTCATGTGTTGAAAGACTTTTGTATCTCTTTGTTTACATGTGCGGATAAAAGAACACACCAAATCGTAAATAACTAAGTACAGAATACATTTCTGTCGCGGGATTGTGCGCGTATTTTACGGATAAATTATGGTTTCAATCTAAATACAAAATATGATTTCTAACAGATCGAATTGAGGACATTTATATCCTTTTACACCATATATATATATCTGTGACACTTTGTGTATTGAATATCGTGTATTGGTTCATTATCAGTATGTAAAATACATGTGTTTAAGCCGCGGGTCTGTTTACTTATTTTATCTACATTTTAAATGATGAAATATACTTAGATCAGATATATAATTATCATTCCCAACAATTTATAATAATAATAATTTATCTGAGCTGATCAGGTTGCAAAGATTTGTAAATATCTAATAACAAATGAATATAAGTCGCGGGATTTTGGCGTATTTCACGGAAAAATCAGGTTTTCTTTTTAAATACAAATTGTAACTTGTAATACATCGAAATGAAGAAATAACAACTTTAAACACAAGTTAATATCGCGCACTCAGTATGTATTTGATACTGTGTATTGGTCTCTTGATAAACAATCAAAATGGTCAATATCTGTGACTGAAATGCTTGGTATGCAAGGAGCGGATCTTGTGTACTTTTACATGGGCAAAATTCTAGACCAAATGATGAGAAAATTTGTAAACAAAAATGCCGTTACTAAAATATCAACGTGGCCAATATCTATGACGGAAATGCTTGGTATTCAAGGGGCGGATCTTGTGTACTTTTTCATAGTCAAAATTCTAGACCAAATGATGAGAAAAACTTGTAAACAACAAGCCGTTACTCATATTGTATAATGTTCAATTGACATACACAATGCATCATAATTCATTAGACAAGTTTCGCCTACAGAAACGTTCAGAACTGTGTTGAAACCGTGAATGTGAAATAATATAATGAGTGTATATAATGAGACTATTTTGTAAATATCATGCGCGCTACGCATATTTTATGCAAAGTATGCAGCATTGAAAATCATTCAAACGTTTGAAATATACGTCTGTAATAAATAGACTCATGCGTTGAAAGACTTTTGTATCTCTTTGTTTACATGTGCTGATAAAAGAACACGCCAAATCGTAAATAACTAAGGACAGAAAACATTTCTGTCGCGGGATTGTGCGCGTATTTTACGGATAAATTATGGTTTCAATTTAAATACAAAATTTGATTTCTAACAGATCGAATTGAGGACATTTATATCCTCTTACACGACATATATATATCTGTGACACTTTGTGTATTGAATATCGTGTATTGGTTCATTATCAGTATGTAAAATACATGTGTTCAAGCCGCGGGTCTGTTTACTTATTTTTTCTACATTTTAAATGATGAAATATACTTAGATCGGATATATATCATTCCCAACAATTTATAATAATAATAATTTATCTGAGCTGATAAGGTTGCAAAAATTTGTAAATATCAACTAACAAATGAATATAAGTCGCGGGGTTTTTGGCGTATTTCACGGAAAAATCAGGTTTTCTTTTTAAATAGAAATTGTTACTGGTAATATATCGAAAGAAGAAATAACAACTTTAATCACAAGTAAATATCGAATACTCAGTATGTATTTGATACTGTGTAATGGTCTCTTGATAAACAATCAAAATGGTCAATATCTGTGACTGAAATGCTTGGTATGCAAGGAGCGGATCTTGTGTACTTTTTTATGGTCAAAATTCTGGACCAAATAATGAGAAAATTTGTAAACAAAAAAGCTGTAGTGTACTCATGTTTCTTGATAAACTATCAACGTGGTCAATATCCATGACGTAAATGCTTGGTATTCAAGGGGCGGATCTTGTGTACTTTTTCATAGTCAAAATTCTAGACCAAATGATGAGAAAACTTGTAAACAACAAGCCCTTACTCATATTGTATGATGTTCAATTGACATACAACATGCATAATAATTCATTAGACTAGTTTCGCCTACAAAAACGTTCAGAACTATGTTGAAACCGTGAATGTGAAAAAATAATATAATGAGTGTATATGATGAGACTATTTTGTAAATATCATGCGCGCTACGCATATTTTATGCAAAGTATGTAGCATTGAAAATCATTCAAAGTTTTGAAATAAACGTTGTTCATCAATAGACTCATGTGTTGAAAGACTTTTGTATCTCTTTGTTTACATGTGCGGATATAAGAACACGCCAAATCGTAAATAACTAAGGAAAGAATACATTTCTGTCGCGGGATTGTGCGCGTATTCTACGGATAAATTATGGTTTCAATTTAAATACAAAATTTGATTTCTAACAGATCGAATTGAGGACATTTATATCCTCTTACACCATATATATATATCTGTGACACTTTGTGTATTGAATATCGTGTATTGGTTCATTATCAGCATGTAAAATACATGTGTTCAAGCCGCGGGTCTGTTTACTTATTTTATCTACATTTTAAATGATGAAATATACTTAGATCAGATATATAATTATCATTCCCAACAATTTATAATAGTAATAATTTATCTGAGCTGATTAGGTTGCAAAGATTTGTAAATATCTAATCACAAATGAATATAAGTCGCGGGATTTTGGCGTATTTCACGGAAAAATCAGGTTTTCTTTTTAAATACAAATTGTAACTTGTAATACATCGAAATGAAGAAATAACAACTTTAAACACAAGTTAATATCGCGCACTCAGTATGTATTTGATACTGTGTATTGGTCTCTTGATAAACAATCAAAATGGTCAATATCTGTGACTGAAATGCTTGGTATGCAAGGAGCGGATCTTGTGTACTTTTTCATAGTCAAAATTCTAGACCAAATGATGAGAAAAACTTGTAAACAACAAGCCGTTATCCATATTGTATAATGTTCAATTGACATACACCATGCATAATAATTCATTAGACTAGTTTCGCCTACGAAAACGTTCAGAACTGTGTTGAAACCGTGAATGTAAAAAATAATATAATGAGTGTATATGATGAGACTATTTTGTAAATATCATGCGCGCTACGCATATTTTATGCAAAGTATGTAGCATTGAAAATCATTCAAAGTTTTGAAATATACGTTGGTAATCAATAGACTCATGCGTTGAAAGACTTTTGTATCTCTTTGTTTACATGTGCGGATAAAAGAACACACCAAATCGTAAATAACTAAGGACAGAATACATTTCTGTCGCGGGATTGTGCGCGTATTTTTCGGATAAATTATGGTTTCAATTTAAATACAAAATTTGATTTCTAACAGATCGAATTGAGGACATTTATATCCTCTTACACGACATATATATATCTGTGACACTTTGTGTATTGAATATCGTCTATTGGTTCATTCTCAGTATGTAAAATACATGTGTTCATGCCGCGGGTCTGTGTACTTATTTTATCTACATTTTAAATGATGAAATATACTTTAATAGATCGGATATATATCATTCCCAACAATTTATAATAATAATAATTTATCTGAGCTGATAAGGTTGCAAAAATTTGTAAATATCTAATAAGAAATGAATAGAAGTCGCGGTTTTTTTGGCGTATTTCACGGAAAAATCAGGTTTTCTTTTTAAATACAAATTGTACTTGTAATATATCGAAATGAAGAAATAACAACTTTAAACACAAGTTAATATCGCGCACACAGTATGTATTTGATACTGTGTATTGGTCTCTTGATAAACAATCAAAATGGTCAATATCTGTGACTGAAATGCTTGGTATGCAAGGAGCGGATCTTGTGTACTTTTACATGGTCAAAATTCTAAACCAAATGATGAGAAAATTTGTAAACAAAAAAGCCGTTACTAAACTATCAACATGGTCGATATCTATGACGGAAATGCTTGGTATTCAAGGGGCGGATCTTGTGTACTTTTTCATAGTCAAAATTTTAGACCAAATGATGAGAAAAACTTGTAAACAACAAGCCGTTACTCATATTGTATAATGTTCAATTGACATACACAATGCATCATAATTCATTAGACTAGTTTCGCCTACAGAAACGTTCAGAACTGTGTTGAAACCGTGAATGTGAAATAATATAATGAGTGTATATAATGAGACTATTTTGTAAATATCATGCGCTACGCATATTTTATGCAAAGTATGTAGCATTGAAAATCATTCAAAATTTTGAAACATACGTTTGTAATCAATAGACTCATGCGTTGAAAGACTTTTGTATCTCTTTGTTTACATGTGCGGATAAAAGAACACGCCAAATCGTAAATAACTAAGGACAGAATACATTTCTGTCGCGGGATTGTGCGCGTATTTTACGGATAAATTATGGTTTCAATTTAAATACAAAATTTGATTTCTAACAGATCGAATTGAGGACATTTATATCCTCTTACACGACATATATATATATCTGTGACACTTTGTGTATTGAATATCGTGTATTGGTTCATTATCAGTATGTAAAATACATGTGTTCAAGCCGCGGATCTATTTACTTATTTTATCTACATTTTAAATGATGAAATATACTTAGATCGGATATATATCATTCCCAAAAATTTATAATAATAATAATTTATCTGAGCTGATTAGGTTGCAAAGATTTGTAAATATCTAATAACAAATGAATATAAGTCCCGGGATTTTTGCGTATTTCACGGAAAAATCAGGTTTTCTTTTTAAATACAAATTGTAACTTGTTATACAACGAAATGGAGAAATAACAACTTTAAACACAAGTTAATATCGTGCACTCAGTATGTATTTGATACTGTGTATTGGTCTCTTGATAAACAATCAAAATGGTCAATATCTATGACTGAAATGCTTGGTATGCAAGGAGCGGATCTTGTGTACTTTTTCATGGTCAAAATTCTAGACCAAATAATGAGAAAATTTGTAAACAAAAAAGCCGTTCTGTACTCATGTTTCTTGATAAACTATCAACGTGGTCAATATCTATGACGGAAATGCTTGGTATTCAAGGGGCGGATCTTGTGTACTTTTTCATGGTCAAAATTCTAGACCAAATGATGAGAAAAACGTGTAAACAACAAGCCGTTACCCATATTGTATAATGTTCAATTGACATACACCATGCATAATAATTCATTAGACTAGTTTCGCCTACAAAAACGTTCAGAACTGTGTTGAAACCGTGAATGTGAAAAAATAATATAATGAGTGTATATGATGAAACTATTTTGTAAATATCATGCGCGCTACGCATATTTTATGCAAAGTATGTAGCATTGAAAATCATTCAAAGTTTTGAAATAAACGTTGTTCACCAATAGACTCATGTGTTGAAAGACTTTTGTATCTCTTTGTTTACATGTGCGGATAAAAGAACACGCCAAATCGTAAATAACTAAGGACAGAATACATTTCTGTCGCGGGATTGTGCGCGTATTTTACGGATAAATTATGGTTTCAATTTAAATACAAAATTTGATTTCTAACAGATCGAATTGAGGACATTTATATCCTCTTACACGACATATATTATATCTGTGACACTTTGTGTATTGAATATCGTGTATTGGTTCATTATCAGTATGTAAAATACATGTGTTCAAGCCGCGGGTCTGTTTACTTATTTTATCTACATTTTAAATGATGAAATATACTTAGATCGGATATATATCATTCCCAACAATTTATAATAATAATAATTTATCTGAGCTGATAAGGTTGCAAAAATTTGTAAATATCTACTAACAAATGAATATAAGTCGCGGGTTTTTTGGCGTATTTCACGGAAAAATCAGGTTTTCTTTTTAAATAGAAATTGTTACTTGTAATATATCGAAAGAAGAAATAACAACTTTAATCACAAGTAAATATCGAACACTCAGTATGTATTTGATACTGTGTAATGGTCTCTTGATAAACAATCAAAATGGTCAATATCTGTGACTGAAATGCTTGGTATGCAAGTAGCGGATCTTGTGTACTTTTTTATGGTCAAAATTCTAGACCAAATGATGAGAAAATTTGTAAACAAAAAAAGCCGTTACTAAACTATCAACATGGTAAATATCTATGACGGAAATGCTTGGTATTCAAGGGGCGGATCTTGTGTACTTTTTCATAGTCAAAATTCTAGACCAAATGATGAGAAAACTTGTAAACAACAAGCCCTTACTCATATTGTATGATGTTCAATTGACATACAACATGCATAATAATTCATTAGACTAGTTTCGCCTACAAAAACGTTCAGAACTATGTTGAAACCGTGAATGTGAAAAAATAATATAATGAGTGTATATGATGAGACTATTTTGTAAATATCATGCGCGCTACGCATATTTTATGCAAAGTATGTAGCATTGAAAATCATTCAAAGTTTTGAAATATACGTTGTTCATCAATAGACTCATGTGTTGAAAGACTTTTGTATCTCTTTGTTTACATGTGCGGATAAAAGAACACGCCAAATCGTAAATAACTAAGGAAAGAATACATTTCTGTCGCGGGATTGTGCGCGTATTCTACGGATAAATTATGGTTTCAATTTAAATACAAAATTTGATTTCTAACAGATCGAATTGAGGACATTTATATCCTCTTACACCATATATATATATCTGTGACACTTTGTGTATTGAATATCGTGTATTGGTTCATTATCAGCATGTAAAATACATGTGTTCAAGCCGCGGGTCTGTTTACTTATTTTATCTACATTTTAAATGATGAAATATACTTAGATCAGATATATAATTATCATTCCCAACAATTTATAATAGTAATAATTTATCTGAGCTGATTAGGTTGCAAAGATTTGTAAATATCTAATCACAAATGAATATAAGTCGCGGGATTTTGGCGTATTTCACGGAAAAATCAGGTTTTCTTTTTAAATACAAATTGTAACTTGTAATACATCGAAATGAAGAAATAACAACTTTAAACACAAGTTAATATCGCGCACTCAGTTTGTATTTGATACTGTGTATTGGTCTCTTGATAAACAATCAAAATGGTCAATATCTGTGACTGAAATGCTTGGTATGCAAGGAGCGGATCTTGTGTACTTTTACATGGTCAAAATTCTAGACCAAATGATGAGAAAATTTGTAAACAAAAAAGCCGTTCTGTACTCATGTTTCTTGATTAACTATCAACGTGGTCAATATCTATGACGGAAATGCTTGGTATTTAAGGGGCGGATCTTGTGTACTTTTTCATGGTCAAAATTCTAGACCAAATGATGAGAAAAACGTGTAAACAACAAGCCGTTACCCATATTGTATAATGTTCAATTGACATACACCATGCATAATAATTCATTAGACTAGTTTCGCCTACAAAAACGTTCAGAACTGTGTTGAAACCGTGAATGTGAAAAAATAATATAATGAGTGTATATGATGAAACTATTTTGTAAATATCATGCGCGCTACGCATATTTTATGCAAAGTATGTAGCATTGAAAATCATTCAAAGTTTTGAAATAAACGTTGTTCACCAATAGACTCATGTGTTGAAAGACTTTTGTATCTCTTTGTTTACATATGCGGATAAAAGAACACACCAAATCGTAAATACCTAAGGACAGAATACATTTCTGTCGCGGGATTGTGCGCGTATTTTACGGATAAATTATGGTTTCAATTTAAATACAAAATTTGATTTCTAACAGATCGAATTGAGGACATTTATATCCTCTTACACGACATATATATATCTGTGACACTTTGTGTATTGAATATCGTCTATTGGTTCATTCTCAGTATGTAAAATACATGTGTTCATGCCGCGGGTCTGTTTACTTATTTTATCTACATTTTAAATGATGAAATATACTTAGATCGGATATATATCATTCCCAACAATTTATAATAATAATAATTTATCTGAGCTGATAAGGTTGCAAAAATTTGTAAATATCTAATAAGAAATGAATAGAAGTCGCGGGTTTTTTGGCGTATTTCACGGAAAAATCAGGTTTTCTTTTTAAATACAAAGTGTACTTGTAATATATCGAAATGAAGAAATAACAACTTTAAACACAAGTTAATATCGCGCACACAGTGTGTATTTGATACTGTGTATTGGTCTCTTGATAAACAATCAAAATGGTCAATATCTGTGACTGAAATGCTTGGTATGCAAGGAGCGGATCTTGTGTCCTTTTTTATGGTCAAAATTCTAAACCAAATGATGAGAAAATTTGTAAACAAAAAAAGCCGTTACTAAACTATCAACATGGTAAATATCTATGACGGAAATGCTTGGTATTCAAGGGGCGGATCTTGTGTACTTTTTCATAGTCAAAATTCTAGACCAAATGATGAGAAAACTTGTAAACAACAAGCCCTTACTCATATTGTATGATGTTCAATTGACATACAACATGCATAATAATTCATTAGACTAGTTTCGCCTACAAAAACGTTCAGAACTATGTTGAAACCGTGAATGTGAAAAAATAATATAATGAGTGTATATGATGAGACTATTTTGTAAATATCATGCGCGCTACGCATATTTTATGCAAAGTATGTAGCATTGAAAATCATTCAAAGTTTTGAAATATACGTTGTTCATCAATAGACTCATGTGTTGAAAGACTTTTGTATCTCTTTGTTTACATGTGCGGATAAAAGAACACGCCAAATCGTAAATAACTAAGGAAAGAATACATTTCTGTCGCGGGATTGTGCGCGTATTCTACGGATAAATTATGGTTTCAATTTAAATACAAAATTTGATTTCTAACAGATCGAATTGAGGACATTTATATCCTCTTACACCATATATATATATCTGTGACACTTTGTGTATTGAATATCGTGTATTGGTTCATTATCAGCATGTAAAATACATGTGTTCAAGCCGCGGGTCTGTTTACTTATTTTATCTACATTTTAAATGATGAAATATACTTAGATCAGATATATAATTATCATTCCCAACAATTTATAATAGTAATAATTTATCTGAGCTGATTAGGTTGCAAAGATTTGTAAATATCTAATCACAAATGAATATAAGTCGCGGGATTTTGGCGTATTTCACGGAAAAATCAGGTTTTCTTTTTAAATACAAATTGTAACTTGTAATACATCGAAATGAAGAAATAACAACTTTAAACACAAGTTAATATCGCGCACTCAGTTTGTATTTGATACTGTGTATTGGTCTCTTGATAAACAATCAAAATGGTCAATATCTGTGACTGAAATGCTTGGTATGCAAGGAGCGGATCTTGTGTACTTTTACATGGTCAAAATTCTAGACCAAATGATGAGAAAATTTGTAAACAAAAAAGCCGTTCTGTACTCATGTTTCTTGATTAACTATCAACGTGGTCAATATCTATGACGGAAATGCTTGGTATTTAAGGGGCGGATCTTGTGTACTTTTTCATGGTCAAAATTCTAGACCAAATGATGAGAAAAACGTGTAAACAACAAGCCGTTACCCATATTGTATAATGTTCAATTGACATACACCATGCATAATAATTCATTAGACTAGTTTCGCCTACAAAAACGTTCAGAACTGTGTTGAAACCGTGAATGTGAAAAAATAATATAATGAGTGTATATGATGAAACTATTTTGTAAATATCATGCGCGCTACGCATATTTTATGCAAAGTATGTAGCATTGAAAATCATTCAAAGTTTTGAAATAAACGTTGTTCACCAATAGACTCATGTGTTGAAAGACTTTTGTATCTCTTTGTTTACATATGCGGATAAAAGAACACACCAAATCGTAAATACCTAAGGACAGAATACATTTCTGTCGCGGGATTGTGCGCGTATTTTACGGATAAATTATGGTTTCAATTTAAATACAAAATTTGATTTCTAACAGATCGAATTGAGGACATTTATATCCTCTTACACGACATATATATATCTGTGACACTTTGTGTATTGAATATCGTCTATTGGTTCATTCTCAGTATGTAAAATACATGTGTTCATGCCGCGGGTCTGTTTACTTATTTTATCTACATTTTAAATGATGAAATATACTTAGATCGGATATATATCATTCCCAACAATTTATAATAATAATAATTTATCTGAGCTGATAAGGTTGCAAAAATTTGTAAATATCTAATAAGAAATGAATAGAAGTCGCGGGTTTTTTGGCGTATTTCACGGAAAAATCAGGTTTTCTTTTTAAATACAAAGTGTACTTGTAATATATCGAAATGAAGAAATAACAACTTTAAACACAAGTTAATATCGCGCACACAGTGTGTATTTGATACTGTGTATTGGTCTCTTGATAAACAATCAAAATGGTCAATATCTGTGACTGAAATGCTTGGTATGCAAGGAGCGGATCTTGTGTCCTTTTTTATGGTCAAAATTCTAAACCAAATGATGAGAAAATTTGTAAACAAAAAAAGCCGTTACTAAACTATCAACATGGTAAATATCTATGACGGAAATGCTTGGTATTCAAGGGGCGGATCTTATGTACTTTTTCATAGTCAAAATTCTAGACCAAACGATGAGAAAAACTTGTAAACAACAAGCCGTTACTCATATTGTATAATGTTCAATTGACATACACCATGCATAATAATTCATTAGACTAGTTTCGCCTACAAAAACGTTCAGAATTGTGTTGAAACCGTGAATGTGAAAAAATAATATAATGAGTGTATATGATGAGACTATTTTGTAAATATCATGCGCGCTACGCATATTTTATGCAAAGTATGTAGCATTGAAAATCATACAAAGTTTTGAAATATACGTTGGTAATCAATAGACTCATGCGTTGAAAGACTTTTGTATCTCTTTGTTTACATGTGCGGATAAAAGAACACGCCAAATCGTAAATAACTAAGGACAGAATACATTTCTGTCGCGGGATTGTGCGCGTATTTTACGGATAAATTATGGTTTCAATTTAAATACAAAATTTGATTTCTAACAGATCGAATTGAGGACATTTATATCCTCTTACACGACATATATATATCTGTGACACTTTGTGTATTGAATATCGTGTATTGGTTCATTATCAGTATGTAAAATACATGTGTTCAAGCCGCGGGTCTTTCCTAGTAAACTAATCCATGTCATTGTAATAATCCGACACGCAAATTTCATGAAAATAATTAGTTTATTATCGTCATAATGAATTAATAAATACTATGAAAAATAAATGGATCACCCTGTCGCGCATGTCTGAATAATTATCCATAGTACTTTAAGTATAAGAAAGAACGTAATTTGTTCAAAATTTCAAAAAAATCAAAAATAATTTCTTCCTATTCCTAAAAAAATAGTGCAAGTGAAGTTAAATTATGTGTGGGCCCCTATCATTGTGGTAGTTAAGTGCTGTGATCAAGAAAATGCCACCTACTTCGTAAAATTAATCCTATTATTCCAATAGATATATTCCTAAATTCCTATTTCCTAACCACAAATATATAACACAATAAGCACAAACACTATGCACATTTCACTAAGCACAAACACTATGCACCTTTCACTAAGCACAAACACCATGCACATTCACTAAGCACAAACACTAAACACTTAGCACAATTATAAACGCTTTTCTAAAACTATTTTTTTCACTTGGAAATCTCGTAGAACACAGAACTGCTATACCCTGAAATTGGATGGTAAATCAGTTAACAATGGAATGAAGTACATATCACATTTAAGGGGACACAATTTCTGACAATTATCTAAAGCGGGTGGGGTATGGTAAGAATTAATAATTAAGAATAGGCTTGTATTTAAGTAAAAGAAATCAATGTAATTTCAAGTCATATTTGCACTGAAAGGAATGTTGACAAGAATGGAGAAAAAAGGATAAAATGGCAAAGCTAATGTGGATATAAGAACAAATTCTCGCGTACATTCAAACACAAATATTAATTCATATTTCAAAGAAGTATTATGCACTACACAATGTCAAAACATTTATCAATGTTGTACGAGTGAAATTTATTTGAAATAATGAGAATTAACACTGCTAACTTCATTTTATTACACACACTACCAGGTAAAAACACGATCTGTTTTGCTCATAAAGTAGTACAGGTAAAAAGGTATGGTGGTCAAAAGTGCCATGGAACAAAACAGTCAATAGTTAGAATTTCCCCTTGCCATTTAAAGTGTATCATATTTTCTGATAATTTTCATGTTAAGCTTATTGAGCCAGTTCTGTGACTTATCAAAATACATGTCAGTTACAATAATCACAAATTCAATATTCGTTCATAGTATTTATTAATCAATTTATATATTAAGGATCAATATAATAACAATAAATAAGATCGATAGAGGGGCAAAATGGCCATGTAATCGTTTACTAGAAAAAAGAAGTTTAAAAACGATTTGATACTTGATCATAGTATTTCTGTGAAAATTTGGTCGAAGTCCCTTCAGAATTGAAGGAGTTGCGTCCAGTAGAGTATTTCCCCATATATACTGTATATATCACATAGGTTATGCACACAATAAAACACGAGGTCATAGATCGGCCAAAAGGGATCATATCACAAAATCCCTAAAATGCATAGGGGTACTACAAAATAGTTATGTGTAAAAGTTTGGTTGAAATCCATTAAGAATTGTAGGAGAAGTTGCGTCCAGAAGAAATTGTGGAAGTTCGCCCTGCAACCTGCCCGCCTGTCCGTGCGCCGACATTCGCCAATAAAATAGCCTTTGTCTTGGAAAACCTGGTTAAACATATAAAAAATAAAAAAGGTTACCAGAGATAACAAAACACTTTATACATTATGATAGCAATTAATACTGAACTTTACGCATTGTTATTATTTCCTACAGTATCCCTTCACAGACACCATACTATTTACTGATATCTCAAGGACGCTTTGCACGGGATTTCGATAAATTGGGTCAGTGCGATAGTAAATACACATATTTCATGCACTTACCTTTATAAAGTTGAAAACATGGCATGTGCCTACGACAAAAAGTAAATAAATGAAAGCATAATGTTTTGGCATTAATACTTACTTTGATCTGCGTACTGATTACTCATTATCGCAATTTTGGTCTCCTTATTTGTTTTGTTTACTTTTCGAAATTTATAGCGGAATTGCTTCATAACTGAAAACGGAAATGTCTTCGATCGGAAACATAGTCCATTATTTAATTATTTTTCCCCCTAAGCGAATAAAACTTCTAATCTTTACACGGATATAAGTATATTTTCTAATGTTGGTAAATAAACGATATTCTTTCAAAAATCCTTGTCATTTAATAAAAAAAAATGCACGTGCCACCACCTGTTTGGTATAATTCGAGTAACCGTTCCTTTCGCGGACGAATTATTTTCAGTGAATCGGTCAGAAGCCGTGGGAGAATGAAAGTGATCGTAAACATTCTACAATTAACCATAATTCAAATAGAAAGAACCAAAAATCAAAGAAGTGTTTTAGACTTACCGTCTTAATGGAGAATCCCATATGTCTTAGCTACGTTATGCATTACTTACCATGTGTTGCCACAGCTTTAAATGTCTAATTGCACAGATATTTGTTTTGTTTACATTTTAACGAATGGAAAAATGGCGTCCTGTCGAAATTTATGTCACATGTCAAATGTTTGTTTGGTCGTTTCAGTAAACGCGATTATGTCAACCAAAAAATGGATTCGTACAACGTTCAGGGTTACTTCGTATTGTTTTAAAACTAATTTGGTTCACGAACTGTTCGTTACATTTTGAGTTTGAATGTACTTTCATAAACCGTTTTTAACGGTGTTGTTTTCTTGATTAATCAGTGGTAGCCAGTCTATATCATTCAAATAGTGAATATAACATGTCTACACTAATGTTTTAACAACTTACCAATACTTTTGTATAGACTCCCCAAGTAATTATTTCAATTGGCCATGTGACTATTTTCTATGTATTATTTTGAAAGTTGAGAATTGTGTCCCCTTAATTAGGTCCAAATAAAACACCTTACATGAGTAATTGAGCACTGAAAGTTCATTACAAGACACAAATACTTATAATTGCTCACTTGTAATTAAGTCGAATAAGTACATATTTTCAAGACATTAATGATATGCGTATTAAAGTGCTATCAATTACACGTTAGGAGTAAAACAATTGGTAAATATTTATACTTAGTAAATTTGTACATGAAGGAACGATTCAATCGGCAGTATAATGTAACCTCTCTAAAGCAACATCCTTTGGGAGTAGCAAAAATATGTTGTTGCTGAGAGGTTGTTGCTCTAGTAAGCGAGTTTATGTATGTATAGACATGCACGATATATGACATAATGAACTTAGATATACTTATCCACACATGGAATTATCCAGCTGCAACTCAGAAAAATATACAAGATCGCAAAACTTCAATTAATCTATCTTAGATGTTATTGTACGTTGTTTGTCCTGAAATTGAATGGTAAAATAGTTAGTCAAGGAAAATTGCACATGTAAGTATAGAAAATTAATTTAGTACATGTTCATTGTACGAATAATAAGTACATGGGGCGAACAAATCACAAGTACATGTCCTAATGCAATTGGCAATTGCAATAAAAGAAATAAGAATCTTTAAGTAATTAATGTCAGATCATATTAATTATTATAAAAAAATATGCACGTTAGAAACAGAGCAATTGGCAAATATAGCACGTGTATTTCTTATCATGTATATGTGGGACATATTAATCAAGTATGTATATGTATATCATAGTAAGTGTGTCTATGCATGTACATATGATATAAGGAAGTATGCAATTTGAGTTATTCGTACTGCAATGCTGTAAAATGTCTGCTTCCACTGAATCGCTTATTTAAATATAAAACATAAATTACAATCGACAGGTACAAGACTTAGTATTCGTTTTAAATAAAATATAAACAACAAAATCGGTAAACACGTTGTTTTATGTGATATGTTGTTCTCCTAAACATTCTTATTTAATGCATTTATTGAGGTTAATGAATGGCGAATAACGTCTGCCAGATGTGTATGTTTTAAGAACTTATTTGATGAAAATACATTGCAAAACATATGTTTAGAAAATCAACATACTTCATAGTCAACCAATTCCACTTTCGCTATTTCAATCAGAGGAAACGGTTTTATCGCACGTGTACATACACAGGTATTTCAAATAACATTTTTAGTAATACCACAACCATAGAGATTTTACTTCCAAATAGTCATCGTATGGGCTTTTACTGGCGGTTCACTAGGACAAGCAACATCCATGAATACGACAGAATTCCGATTCATTGACAACAGTTTATTAAAACACTTGGATGTAATCCGAAATGAACTTTCAGTCCCGATATTTTCCATGCATATTTTAATTCAAATTATCATCCATTATCCGAAATGTTTAATCAGAACACCGTGTCTTATCCAAAGTGATACACAAGTCCCTAATATTACACAAACTCGCAATTACACACCTATAATCCGAAATTGACAATTCAATCGAAAACTTATATCAACTTGTGTTAAAGGGAATCGTCGTGTCAAAAGGTGCAAACACCACAAATAATGAGGCCAAACATAAAAATCCATCGTTTGCTCGCATTAAATAATGGGAGCAAATTTATCATATTATGACGCTAACGCGGTATGATGTTTGTATTCAATTTTGGCTTTATCAATTAAATGTATTATGATATCATGATTGCCGATGGCGCCAGCACCTTGAAAAGAAATGTGAGTATATCGTTTTAAACCGACCTCTGAGAACTATCTTTGAGTTGAGGCAAAGGGGAGACAGGAACAATGTTGCACTTATGATTAGGTGGACCAGCATCCACTTCACGGAAGAGAAATCACTCAAGATGTGTCTCCCCGTGAAAGAAAATACATGAGTTGATAATTTGTAAAAGTTCTAGCAATGTCATTTTGGGATATTTCTCTTCGAAATTGCATGCAAAATGACGAGAAAAATATTCTAGGTCGCATAGCATTCTTTGATCTTTGAAAAACAGGCGTGTTCATTAAAACCGGATACTTTAAAAAAATGTGCTTTCCTGTGTTTTGCACGAGGGCCCTATAACGGACGTGTCGACGGCTGATATTTGACAGATCACAAACATGTGAAAGAGCCACCGTTCAGTAGGGGAGATAGTAAGTAAACTGTGTGTAATAGTAAATAAGGATCAAGCAACAACACATTAGCATTGTGCAAAGCCTTCTCAGCATCGCATAACTGCCATGTGTCATTGTACAATTATAAATGTATGTACTATAAAAAGAATTAACAGAGTATATATGAATGATATCAATGATGGACCATCTTAGATATAGAAATACCACGAGGACATTATCAAGCTAAGTAGCGTCGATTATCGGCAAATTGACTTCACATAATGGAAAATGAACTGTACATCACAGCAAACAAGCATCATACAACAACTAACTATCATAAAATAGCAACTGGTGTGTCTGTTCGTTTGTACGAATTGGGTCTTATACGCCCCATTTTAACAGTGAGAATCATATGAGGCGGACAGTTCAACTAACTATCGTTTCTGTGAAGAACCAGAACTAGACTCCAATCCTCCGTATCAACTGCCTATTTTGTCACATTAAGATACATGGTTGGTAGTGGGGCTCGATCCCACGACCCTCTATTAGAAAATAGCAACTGAACAATGCATAATAAAACATACAGAATAAACGCACGAGCAGCGTATACTGACAAAAGGTCATAATGTAACGATAAATGAACTAAAATGTGAAAAACTGATACATCATATATTCACAGCACACACGTGTTCTACTTATGGCCAGACTGCTAAATAGTGTTCGCTAGAAAGGCACACGAACGCACATATCCTGATTACACGCATATAATTATATCTGTATTAAAACATAGAATACATATTTTCGTAAACAAACAAGAGCATAAAGGTGTTATGCAGACATGCATTTAAAGATGATTGGTGCATTATTAGTGCTATATCAGGATGAGGAAATTCATGTACCCAATGCGGGGCTCAAACCCGCGACCTCCTGCTTGCTAATCGGGCTGGTGAATATTGCAGTCAATTTATTAATTATCAACACACATACTATACCGCACTGCTACAGTTCAAGTACAAACTATCAAATGCTGTCATACGTTTACAAATAATTTCAGAATTTGAATCTAGTGAGGTAGGGGTCCGAATGAAAAAAAAAACCCTGATATCAGGTATGAACACATTAGGCATTTTTATCAGTGCATTACTGGTGGTAGCTGGATGAGTTGTGACTGATGGTAATGGCCAGTGTGATATGCCTTCAGATCTGGTGTTTACTCATTTATACGACTATACCCCCGGCAAAGCTATTCAGATAATGACTTCTCACGTTTTCAAGAAGACACGTGTCAGTAACTCAACTTTCACATGTATATCGTTGTATGAATCAGATACACGTACTCGTAATTTTTCTTTAAAAATGACTTCTTACACACTGCTCGCTAAGATAAACAAACATTTTTACTCAGCATCGCCTCGGATAAAAGATGATGTATGTCTACTGTATCGATTACTTGCATACATGTATTTAAAACAAAGATATTTCGGTGAAAAGCAAGCTGCATGAAATAAGTTGTATGTTAGAAAGAAAAAGTGCACTGAAGTGTTTGTACAAATAACATAGATAGAATCACATAGTTCTATGAGTGATACGTATATGTCGGTATCGTTTCGTTATGCACAGTGAGTATTACGCCGATTTTCAGTAATACATTTGTATCTTAATTGTAATTAATACGGCAACCACATTCACTTAACAAGTTTTCCTGGACTGTATTCTAACCAGTACTAACTTACCCTTCCACAAGGATCTCACTACCTCTCCAACGTAGTTATATAGCAGAAAATCTACTTTTTTTCAACTTCACACACGTGTTTGACTAGCCGCGAAAGTTCTGTTCTGCTCTATGAGAACTATTTAAAACTAGTAGCACTTACAATAATAATATTAAGGAAGAACTGACGATGGGTAAATTTTTCATTTTGGTCAGTGTGAATACAAACTCCTTCTTGTAATCTGTTTACTAGTATTTAGTACTAGCGCCTGTAAATTGTAATTCATTTATGCAACAGTATCCAACTGAAACACAATGTATGGTATTATGTTCTTCGTATATACGTAATCAACTAAACGATTCAGATATTCAATTAAATTTGAATAATACGAATTTGCAAATCGTCAATGTACATAAAGTATTCAGTTTTTGGACTGATAGTACCTTGTCTTGGGACATTGACTGGAGCACTCAGAATCGTAATATAAAGAAAAATACATGTAGAATCAAATTTGTATCAATCGGAAAATCTCCTTAGAAAGCAATCATCGATTTTACAACAAATTTATCGATACCTTGATCTAAATCTAAAGATATTACACTGTTCTGAAACTCTTGAGAAAGTTTGGAACGTGTACATGTCAGGTTTAAACTGGTTCATTAAGTATGGAAGTATATATTTGTATATTTTTGTAAATATGTGCCACTTGGGTCTATGACCTTCTGGTTTATTGAAAATAAAACTGTTCAGAACTGTACATTATAGTAATACATGTATACTCATTAAAGCTGATTGTCGGTTCTTGGTGAGGACACCATAAGTTTAGAAAAGTTTTTGTGTCTAGTCAACAGTCGTTTACATATTTACATGTATACATATTTAAGCACAGAGACTTCAGGTACATGTATCTTACTTTATTTTGATTATGTTTTGGTGTAAATATGTGAATATGAGAAGATTTCTTTGCTAAACGAAAGAATACAAAAATCTCCGCTTGGCCTATCACTTTAAATATTCGACGTACAGTCAACACTGTGCTAGCGGACACCTCCGACCAAAAGCCGCCCTGTTAATAAAGGTTATTTCTAAGAGCTGTTGTTTATTATTTAGAACATAATGATCTTCGATTAAAGGTCACCTGTCAAAAGATGCCATATTTTGTTTTCCCAAGTATTGCCTTTGTTCACATGTTTGTATGTAAATATATGGTGTTCGTTGTTTGACATTATTATGCGTCTGAACATTACACTGACTACAGTACTAAGAACATATTCATAATCATCCAATCGTGGTGTTTTTCATATTTTATTACTGAGCTTTACTCTAAACCTTTCGCGCGAGTGTTGCGCATACATTTACGCGATCGTTATGTCCAGACCACTAAGTGATGATATTTCGCGTAATATTGTACTATATGTCAACTTGTACTATCGTAAGATAGAACCAAGACATGGAAGGAACGTCATTATACAATCATGTAGATGATGTATATACATTGAATTTATCAGTTAAAAAGCCGCATAAACAGGGCAGGATATCTTAAAAGAATACAAAGATGATTGTAATTTCAAGACTGACAGAAGGAAAAATCTTACCATGTTACCTATTGCTTAAGGGCCCATTCGACAGGTATGGTCATTTCAGGGCTGTCATTAAAAAGGGGGGGGGGGAGAAGATGAAGGAGAATCGGGTATTTATATCCTGGTACTTTGTCGTGCCCGGTGTGAAGCACCGATATATACCTCGTTCTTATTCTAGTGATTTCATCGGCACAGTTGTTGACTCGGTAGCTGGGATGGGGACATGGAAAGCGCCACTGATAAATTCGGAAGGCCGAGTCGAGATTCGAATCCTGGACATTTCGTTATGTAGTCCAGCGTTCCAACTAAGTTTTAAGCTCGAAGACAAATCCGATAGCAGGTATATGTTATCCATGCTATGAATTCTTGCAGATAATTTACGGCTGTAATTGTTTAAGAAAGTCATGTACGTCGTTCCCTGATACATATCTATAGGATCTCATTTGTTATACTTGGCGTTTCTATAAAACAAGTACAAATGTCATGGTCGACCATTTGTCTTAATCAAGTTCAATATTCGGAATTCTACATTGTATTATATGTGTGTGAATCATAAGTAGGATTTGGTATTTTTATTGCTAAATTACATTCATTGAATATTATTAATTAGTAAAGCAATGTACTGTATATTGGTACATAATTACTGATGATAACCGCCACACAGATCCGCCCACTGTGGTTGAGTGGTTAAGATCGCTGACTTCAAATAACTTTAACCTCTCACTGACAGAGGATCGTGGGTTCGAGCCCCGCTATCGACCATGTATCTTTATAGGAGAAGGTAGGCAGTTGCTTACGAAGTATGGGAGTCTAGTACTGGTTCTTCCTAGGTGATGATTATGAGTAAACTGTCCGCCTCATATGACCGTCTAACTATTCAAAGGGGGCGTAAAACTCGAACAAACGAACGAATATAGCAGCCACAGCAACAAGTGGAATGATACAATTTTCATGTTCATCAGTATCCAAGTGCATGTATAAGAACTGTCGGAAAGAGACATATTAGTACATGGGGTAAAATTTGTTTTAATCAACGGAATATCTATCAAATATGTGGTATGTAGTTCCTGATATTCATTGCATAATCAAAATACATGTAATAGAACATTACACATATACATGTACTATACAATTATACAAGTGACTTTTGTGTAGATCAAATACAAATTGGTATTTATTGTCTTATATAAGGAGAAACAAATAATAGATCGCATTTCTATTAAATGACTAATATTCCAATGTCAATACGGTAACCTTTATATGGGGTTTATTGTCAATGCGGTTTTGTTTTACGTAAATGAAATATGTATGGCCGTTTAATGATTTATTATATTATTTACATCTCTATTGATTGAGCTTTAATACGTCAATATGCCGAATGTATGACAATGTACTTTTCAGTACTAGATGCACTTATCTGTTATGTGTTGTCTTTATTAAGATGATACCGAAAATAAACTAATCAAATAAACTAATCATATCGTAATTTTTAGTGTAATACGAAGTATTAACACAATTTGGAACATCGAACAAACCCTTTAATTTGTGTACATTTTATACATGTATTGATAAAATATCGCACATACATAGCGTGTTCACCTTCGCCTCTTTTTGTGTTACATGAATTATTTGATTTGTAAATTTGCTAGGAGGTATGTTTGGCATAATAGAAATGAATTTGAGTAACAATCCAGTGTATGAAAGACTTTGTATTACGTTTGTATGAACCATTATGATATATCAATACCAACCATTTTCTGTCAACACATTTTGTGAACTCATGATAAAACGTGCTTCACGAATTCATCCGTTATTAAAGCCAACGTCATACATTCTTCCTTTTGTTCCATATTTAATACCTTGTAAAAGCCATTTTATAATACACGTAACAATACGTGACATATTTCATTCACCGATTGAGAGGAAGTATTTATTATAAAGTACTCGACTGGATCGTCGCCCATTGAAGATTTACAAACAACAATCATTATGGAGAACTATCATGAGTCGATTTATTTCATTATACCCCCCCCCCCCCCCCAAACAAAACCACACACACATAAAACTTGTTGTTGTTTTTCTGATTTTTTAAACAGATGAAGTTCGTTTTTCATTTTGTTGAAGTTATTTCGAAGTTATTTCAAACTTCCAGACATTGAACTGGCGACATAAATCTATAGATTATCACGATTGTACACCAAGACATACTATTTTTATAAATCGCGAAAAACTCGTTCCAACGAATTTATCACGTGCATACAAAATCTGCTCCCTAATTGCACCAATGCTGAATTTATTCGAAATGAAATTTCAAAAGCATGCAGCTCTAAGACGCATCTGCTGAATACTTAAGTAAACACCTTTCATTTTGTACTAAGAATTGTTAATAAGATTCACAGAAGACATCTTAAACACATGGCGTTTTATCATGTTCCTTTTATTCAATAAGTAAACTTACAATGGACATTATAACACTTTGTAAATTAGCAAAGAACAGTGAAAAGATCTTTGAACATGAACAATGAATTATACTCTTAAACCAGTAGAGAGAATATACATACATTTAATCCGTTCAAAAGTCACAAATACCAAGAGGATCTGACAAACAATCATGTGCAACATTAGATTTAATGATGAATAATCATCGAAGATATTGTGGAAAGGTCTGATTGCTCATACATGGAATATTTGTCCATTTTCTTCTCATTATTTTTGTCATTTCTCATATTTCCTTAATCCAAATGTTGCTACATGCATCAGACTGTGATAAACTACGTGCATAATAAGATAAGATTTAAAAACAATATCTTTGATAAAAAAATACACGGAATCTTTCTTAAAATAGTATGCTTTCAAAAGTTTCTTGAAATTAGTAATGGACTGAGCACATTAAATCTCACAGGGTAATGAGTTCCACAGTCATGGAGCCACATACTTAAACCTTCCCTCACCAGAAGTGATTGTCTTAATTCTTGGCACCACTAATATCGGCGTATTAATAGATCGCAAGTCTCGTGCCTGATAATAAAATCTTAACATATCCCTAATATATTGTGGTGATTGTTTATGCAAAGCTTTATAAGTTTGTAAGATAATTTTGTATTCCATCCTGAAACATACAGGTAGCAGTGTAATTCCTTCAACAGAGGTGTCACATCTTCACACCGTGCTGTTCTCATAATTACGCGTGCTGCAGTATTTTGCTCACGTTGAAGCTTATTTGAGGAGAACTTCATCATTCCTATGAGTAATGCATTGCAATGTTAACCAATGTTTTTGTACTATCAATTGAGAGGTACTTTCGCATTCGACCAATGTTTTGAGTTCAATATAAGCTGATCTATATACACTATTAACTTGACTTTCCATATCCGTAATTATGTTGTGTAAATAGTGTTCCTAGGTTTCTAATGGAATCAGTAGACTTAATAAGAGATTCACCAACTCGGACTGTCACTTGTTTTACATGCTTAAGGGTGATGTTTGACGAGAATTACATCACTTCAGTCTTGTCGGTAGTGTTTAAGCATGTTAACATTCATCCGGTGGATAATGCCTGTTAAACAACATGCACTCAAAAAAGAATCAGTGGGTTTGAACAAAATGTATAATTATGTATAATCTGCATAAAAATGATTCAGGAGTCCGTGATTGCGACAAATATTAGCAATGGGTTTGCTGCACATCACTTCATCACCGAGCCCTGTGGCACTCCGTATTTCAATAGGACAGGCTCCAGCAAATCACCATCTACACAAACTGTTTGCAAACGCTCACTTAAGTATGAAGAAATCCATGACAGTGAATCTTTTAATATTTAATGACGGCAAAATGTAACATTATTGACTTTTTCGGATTTGTAAATGATTCAGCATTACAGTAATGTAAATTGCAAAACTTAATATACAACATTATCGGAGTAATACAGGAAATAACGCGAAAATCAAAGACAAACATACTACTCTGCTAGATGGCGCTTTTTGAGCGGTTTCCATGGAAATAACTTTTGGATATATCATTTTGCATTAGCCAATACATTAAATGGTGTTCATGCACAATTACTTTATTGTGCATTGACGTCTAAAAGATCACCATTTTCAGTTATTGAATAATGGCTAATTCTGGAGAAGGTAACAAAGTACGATTTAATATCAGTATGCAATTAATTAAGAAATAGAATAAAAAAATCTCCTGCATTATATAAAAATACATGTTTCACAGACATTATATTTATACATATATCACAGACATTATATTCATACATATATCATAGACATTATATTCATTCATACATCATACATATATCACAGACATTATGTTCATACATATATCATACATATATCACAGACATTATATTCATACGTATATCACGGACCATTATATTCATGCATATATCACGGACATTATATTCATACATATATCACAGACATTATATTCATACATATATCATACATATATCACAGACATTATATTCATACATATAATAACGGACATTATATTCATACATATATCATACATATATCACATACATTATATTCATACATTTATCACGGACATTATATGCATACATATATCACGGACATTATATTCATACATATATCACAGACATTATATTCATACATATATCACGGACATAATATTCATACATATATCATGGACATTATATTCATGCATATATCACAGACATTATATTCATACATATATCATACATATATCACGGACATTATATTCATGCATATATCACAGAAATTATATTCATACATATATCATACATATATCACAGACATTATATTCATACATATATCACGGACATCATATTCATACATATATCATACATATATCACAGACATTATATTCATACATATATCACGGACATTATATTCATACATATATCACAGACATTATATTCATGCATATATCACAGACATTATATTCATACATATATCACGGACATTATATTCATACATATGTTACAGACATTATATTCATGCATACATCACCGATACTGCATTTAAGCTATCGGGTTTGGTGAGTACCATGTATGCTAACCAAAAGACTCATGCTATGGTGTGATGAAAATAATGTTCTTGATGAAGCTCAAGCCGGATTTAGGTCCTGGTATTCAACTATTGACAATGTATTTAATTTACAGTCGATAATACACAAGTACACAACAAAGAAAGGAGGTCGCTTCTATGTATTTTATGTTGATTGCCTTAAAGCGTTTGATAATTGTAATCACTTGAAAATATGGCAGGCAATGTTTATCAAGAAATAGCATAAATGAACGCTTTTTAAATATATTCAAATCTATGTATAGCCAAATGAAAGCTTGTGTAAATGTGAAAAATGGGCTAACATATTTCTTTGACTGTAAAATCGGCACAAAACAGGGATGCCAGTCTTCGCCGATTATCTTCGTTCTGTTCATGAATGATCTTGTGGGTTTCCTAAAATTGAAATCAGACGACGGATTTCATATTTCGCAAGAAATTGACAGGCTTCATGTACTGATGTACGCGGATGACGTTTCCGGGTTAGCCGACACCGTAGTACGATTACAACGATTAATTAACAATATTGATGAGTTCTGTGATAAGACTGGAATGATGGTGAACATTGAAAAATCTAAAATTATGGCCTTCAGAAATGGTGGCCCTCTTCGACAGTATGAACAGTGGACATATAAACATATAAGACTAGACATTGTTTCATTCTACAAATACCTTGGTACATAATTTACACCGAAACTATCTTGGACTATGACCAAGGACACATTGGCGAAACAAGCATCAAAAGCCATAGCATGTACGTATATACATATGTCAGACACAGTTCGGAAACCTCACACCGAAACAATCATTTAAACTTTTTGACGCCATGGCCTTACCAATTCTTTGTTATTCTGCCGAAATATGGGGATTTCAGTAGGCAGAGAGTATCCAGCGAGTACATGTTAATTTCTGTAAACGAATGTGTGGACTAAACAGAAATGTGTCGAATTTCTTCGCTGTGTGTGAATGTGGTAGGCTACCTATAAGCGTGACTTATATGTTCAAATGCATATCATATTGGGTAAGACTTTTACGGATGCCTCCAAATAGATACCCACGACATATGTATTTATTTCTCAGAGACCAAGACATGCATGGTAGAACAAACTGGGCTACTTGTGTGAAACGACTTTTGTACGAAAATGGATTTGGCTATATTTGGCTATCTAATGACGTTGGAGACTCAAAGACTGTGCATTAGAAAAATTTAAAGCTCAAATAGATGATTGACCAAAAGCAACGTATTATAAGGAGTTTAAATCTCTATTAAATGTTGAACGATATCTGTGTATTAATTTACCTTACAAGTTAAAGATGTGTTTATCTAATTTTCAATGTTCCGGTCACCAACTTATGATCGAAAAAGGTCGCCATATGAACATTGACCGTGATTATAGATATTGTCATTTTTGTCTGAAAATTAGAAATGTTAATACAGTAGAAGATGAGTACCATGCATTTATGTTATGTCCACTATATAGTGCCTTACGGCGTGAGTTGTTCATTCCGAAATATCTACATCAGATAGAAACTGTGCATCGAGATCTATTCAAACCTATTATGGCTGATAGTAAGGATAGTCATATATTGCTGACTGCAAAATTTATACTTGAATGTACAAAATTAAGGTCTGAGTTTCTTCAGAGTCAAATTAGTGAGTAGACTGATTTGGTGTATTTACCACTACTGCTATAAAATAGCACAACACTACAACGTTCGATTGATCGTACTCATATTTATCATATATGTAAATCGTATTTACCATTATACCTTTATTCCATGAAACCTATTAACATTATTACTATTTAGATGACATGTCTATGTTCACATTTATTTTGAATTTGCATGAATATGTATTCAAAAATGACATTGCTAGATTTTTAAATGTAATTTAATTGCTATCATAACTACGCTGTATGTATTTTGGGCTGGAGGCCTTCAATTGCACTGAATAAACTACATGTATATTGTATTGTATATTGTATTGCACAGACATTATATTCATACATATATCACGGACATTATATCCATACATACATCACAGTGATTATATTCATACATATATCACAGACATTATATTCATACATACATCATACATTTATCACAGACATTATATTCATACATATATCACAGACATTATATTCATGCATATATCACAGACATTATATTCATACATACATCATACATATATCACAGACATTATATTCATGCATATATCACAGACATTATATTCATACATACATCATACATATATCACGGACATTATATCCATACATATATCACAGACATTATATTCATACATATATCACAGACATTATATTCATACATATATCACAGACATTATATTCATACATATATCACAGACATTATATTCATACATATATCACAGACATTATATTCATGCATATGTCACAGACATTATATTCATGCATACATCACCGATATTGCATTTAAGCTATCGGGTTTGGCGAGTACCATGTAAAAACAGTAATACTTTGAACAAAATGTGTAATCTAAGATTACATGCATATTTCTTTCTATCTCTATATACATCAAATTGGTAAATGAAGGTCAAGGTGAAAAAAGATCACAATTATTTCGCATGGCTCTTTAAAAGATTTAGGAAATATTGGCAACTTTTGATTTCATTTTTCCAGTGTGAGTATTTATATGTTACATATATATTTGTAGATATAGTGGTCTCACGACGTTTTATTGGCAACCTGCTCTGTTTTTTTTTATTGAATGACATAAATACACAAGAAACGAGTCCCAACAACTGACATTAATGAAATTTTCAGTGTACGAGGGTTTAACTCATTTTTGTGCAACCAAAAATATATATCGCACATGCCTACATGTATATAATAGGTGTTCACCTTCTTACCTTTTTGAGTTACACAAATTACTATAATTTATGAAAACACGGTATTTTTGACGTCATAGAAGTCTGTCTGAATATAACACCAATAATTGTTACACGAAAGACTTGGTATATATATAGATACGAATCACTTTCTGTCAACACATTTCGTGAACTCTGGATAAAAACGTGCTTCACGAATCTCTCTTATTCATTAAAGCAAACATCTTTTATTACTCTAAATAGTGCACATTCTCTCTTTTGTTACGTATTTAATACTTAATCCAATTATCCACACATACCAAACATTAACCATATAAAACGATGTCCAAATGAAGGGAAGTAAATCGAATAATTAGCAAAGAGTACTTGACTGGACCGTTGCCCTTTATAGATTGACAGATGACAGTCGTTATGGCAAACTCGCTTCAGACGATTTTTTCACTATGAGAGGAAAAAATGAAACAAAACATTTTGTTCTACTCCTTTATATACATTAACAATTAAATTTAGGTTTGAGGTTATGTTAATGTCACGAACAAGGATTTTAGCATCTTAAAAGTAAAGTTAATTCGCGTCACATGTGCGTTCATTGTATGATATGGTATTTATGGTTGGCCTATTTTTCTGCGGTTCTTGCGTAGTTATTCAATGGACATGCACATGTCTTGGGTATCGTTTGAATATTTTACCTTTCAGTCTATTATATTTATGGCTTATGGTCAGTGTTTACAGAATGATGTACAGTAGCATTTATTTATGTTGTTCATAGCAACAGCGTTGAAGGCACTTAACTTTGTTGTGTTTTCAAGATGTGTATTAAGAAAAGAAGTCTTTCTTCCAGGCAAACAGTTAAAAGGTGTAGCATTTCCTTGGTAATTGTGGTTAACTGACCTAATGATTCATATTATGTCAAGACTAAATATACTTGACCTTCAAATTCTAATTCATAATTATGATAACATTAGCCTTTAAAGCCACAATAAACTTCAGAAACGTTGTATTACCATCCTTTGATAATTGTAAATCTGTGATACAGAATTGTAAAATGTTTCACATTATACGGAATTACAAAATTATATTAAAACACGCCAGTAAACGTCTACAGATACTAAATAATCTTGAATGAAAATTTTACATATCAAGCTAAATTGATTTCTAAATGACGCTTCGTAAGTAAATCCGAGATTGCCGTAATTTTTCCTTGAGTTTTCTGATAACCAATAGATTGATATCACATATATACGGGTACATGATGTAATACTAGTACTCATAACATTGCAACAATGTCAAACTGTTTGTAAGTTTATTTTCGAGTCGTATCGCATCACAGATATGTGCGCAGTTTTGATCTTTTAGGAAGCTTTCGGAAATGCTCGAAAAATGTTAAATGTAAACACTACATCGTAGGGTTTATCTAAAACATTTGAACTTCACTTCTGACAGTGCTCTCAGTTCTTTGATTTGAATCACGGAATTAAAATTGACGATAAAATTGGCTTCCCTTATGAACGAGTAAATGTAGTTTGATTTCATTTGAAAATAATGCATATTTTTATCGTTGTGATTGATTATTCCTACAACAAGAGGTATGGACATTCAACTTCCGTCAGAACTTTCAATATTTTGTGTCAAGATGGGCAGGATATTTGTCGCCTGCTGTAGGCAGAAAATTAGAAACAGGTCTATCTTCATATACTATATGCATTATATGATTGTAGTGCATGTATATTTCATTCGAAAATAACAATAGACGCCATTAGACGGACTAATATTTAATCAAATCAGGTTCACTTATTGTTTATTTGAAAGAATCTGATATAATTTGGATCATATTGTGCGTATAGCTTTTTCTTACGTACTCGGGTAAATTAAAATTACCGGTCGCTGAAACATATATGTTTTTAATCGATTTACTTGTTGTTAAACTTAGAATATAAATATGAAATCGTGTCTGTATCACGATACGTATTGCGATATGGATCGACTGTATAGCAATATGTCACAATACAGGCTATGCCATATCGTTGCACCTCTTAATTTTGTAGATATACGAGGGTCATCCATAAAGTTCGTTGACAACCTAACTTTTTTTAGTTATAATGAAATGATGGTTTTAAAAATTGTCATGGCAAGAATTGACTTCTATCGTCTCAATTTCTATTTCTAAATTGTCATTTTTGTTCACGTAGTCACTGGTTACGAGTTACCAAGGTGACCCTAGTCAGCGCGTACGGAGCACTTTGATTTTTTGCAATTAAGCGGATTCATTTTGTTGCAATCTTTGTGCTGTAATTTGTATAAAAATGAACGGAAGTTTACAGAATGACGGACGCCGTAAGCAAATATTCGTGATGTTTTCCGCAAGATTTTAACGTCATTGCGAGCGTAATAATAAAGTTATTGAGCATGGAAGAACTGTGCTTATTTAAATTCATTACAGAAACTAAAGACGAAGTTAGAGCGTACGGAGCAGCGCGGTGCTACCAAGTACTGCGTAAGGCTTGGTGTACACCCATGCAGACAGTAAAGTTCATTTCAAGTGTTGAAAATTCTAAAAAAAGTATCAAGATCTTTGATATTTAGGTGATAATTTGATATTTGCTTTGAGAAATTAGCATGCTGTCCAGATTTGGCACCGAAGGATATAGTAATCTATCCAAAATTGAAAAGAAAACGATTTAATTTAACTGATAAAATTAGTATGGCCGGGTGGGCAGTTTTGCTAGAACATGTGACAGTAGCTGGAATAACGATATATTCTCTCAATAGATGGAAAGACACAAAAATGCATTTCATTTGCGGGCGAGTACATCGAGAAAATGTGATTATATGTGAGTATAACGTCATGACGTCGATGTGAAGTATGTTGAAGTGCTCCGTAGATCTATATGTGTGTCATAATACATTCATGATTAGTCTCATTAATAACACTGTCCACGAACTTGACGGATGACCCTCGTATATTGTTACTGGAGTACATTTATACTTGTGAACAAATACCATTCATAGGAATGGCGTAATGTGGCCTTGTATTGACAATTAGCCTTTATTTAGAGGTCATTTTGTTCTTGATAATCATTGACGGTATGTAAAGGTATGGTTTTATTCACAGGGTTATCTATATTCGGAGGTGGCCGCTAACACAGGGTTGACTTTAATAGAAATGTTACATAAAATTAGATAATAAAAAAATTATAAAACTAGAGACACAGATAACATGTTATCTATGTCTCTGATAAAACTATATCTATATCTCTGATGAAACCAATATTAATTTTAACAATTAAATTTGGTAATTAGATTAATCTGTGTGGACACATTCAAAGAGGTTTGTCACGAAAAAAGTCTCTTTTCTATGTAATCCACATGTACGTATACAGAAGTGAAAGAACTTCGACAAATCGAATTTTCCAACGCATGTTATAAACTTCCATGTTATTGCAACGCAGTATGAAATATTTAACTCATATATAGTGAAACGTTTAGGCACTTCAACACTCTAACTTCTGGACAGTGGCCATCAGTTGACTAGTTATACTGTACATACGGTATCATCAAATATTAAGAGTTGGGAGAATTTGTATGAATCACTGAAATCATGTGCAGTTTGAAATGTGGAATGTCACTGACGGAGAACTGACATAGATGTAGGATTTACGAGTTAAAGCAGAAAGGAACTGGGGTCTGAGCTCAGAAACTGTTCTCAAGTTTTATAACCATAGGGCCATTTATTGTCTTTTTATTATATATTTATTAGTTAATTGTGTTCTGATAATAATATTATTGAACATTAGACTTGCAGAACAATTAGTCTGAACATGTATTTACACATTAATCTGTTCTATTTTCAAACCATTATACTGGTATTTGAGCTTTATAAATAATGATAATGGAATTACAATGTATGTCCGATTTGTAAAAAAATCAAGAACAATCATACAGTATCGTCTCAGAGAAATGCGTAGACAATGCAGTGAATTAATACGGCCGCTTGGTCGTCAACTTCACAGACATCTCTTTCCAAATTTTTTCTTTACTGTATCAGTAATTTAACATTTCAAAAATTGTAGCATATCTGCTGATATATAAGATTTGAAATGCTCATGTTGACAATAGTGGAAATAGTCAGTGAAAGACGCGTAGTTCTTACATGCAGAATGTGACTGTTAATGACATAAACAAGGGAGATAACCGTAACTGTCCTGCGGGTACTTTTACAACTAGTTACCAAACATTGACCGATATTTATTTGGTATCAGGCGAATTATTGAAGACAGATAGATAAATAGGCAGACAGGCAGACAGACAGGCAGGCAGACAGACTAGATTATTTCGAATTCAGTAAGCCCATGTGAACGTATGCAGAACTCACATGAACCGTATTAAGTACGTGCTCTGCACTGATATGTGCAGTATATATAAAAGCAGAGCCGGTGGACGTCGTTGGCAAGGGACCTTGGCGACAGGGAACAGCAACATGTCCCTAGCCTAGCTACGACTTCTCTCGGCTCGGCTTACCTATATAATGTTAATTATTTTTTATTGTTTATTTACTTGACTCGGCATAATCTTTAACATTTTATATAATATACATATAGTATACCATAAAATTATATCATTGTATATATCAAGGTAATACCTGTTGTTATGATAACCAATACCTTAATCACTAATTAACCATTCGTTTTTCTAATAGGACTCAATTTGGAACGGTAGCTACTATTGACGACCAATGCAATAATGTGCCATATCTCAGAAATAACAAGATAGAGATATTAATGGACTAATATAATGTATTCGTGAAATGACAAAACAACATTTGTAAGCAAATGCAAAACGCAAAACCAAGCATTTGTTATGGCAGAAGTGAAGACACACGCCTCGCACCCTCGGTGATTCGAGGGGTCTCTCGGACCAGGAGCTCTGCAAAGAGCTTGGGGTCAATTCTGGTGTATCCGACGTAGAACCCGCTCGATTACGATCTAGTTCTTGGAACAACATTTCGTACCGCCCGAAAAGCCTCATCTTGTCCGTCCATGGACAACTTGAAATGTAATATTTTCATTCAAGATTATTTGGGTTCGGTAGAAGTGTACTCGCGTGTTTGTATATCATTATGTCATTCTGTATAATTTGAACCATTTTACAATTCTGTATCACAGATTTGCAATTTTCGAAGGATGGTAATGATGCTCTTGATTCCTCTAAAAGCGAAAAAAATTAATTTACGCGAGTTCGCCATAACGGTCGTCGTCTGTAAAGAGATAAGGGGCGACGGTCCAGTCAAGTACTCTTTGTCAAGTTTTTGACTTACTTCCCTTCATTTGGACATCGTTTTATAATGCTTGTTGTTTTGTATGTGTGGATAATAGGATTAGGTATTAAATACATAACAAAAGAAAGAATGCGCGATACCAAGAGTAACAAAAGATGTTTGCTTTAATGAATACATAGGGATTCGTGAAGCACGTTTTTATCACAGGTGGCAGTATCAGTGTTTGGTCCACAAATGATGAAAACAAGTATCAGTGTTCACAAAAAAAACATCCCGTCACTGAGCTTATATTACTATCAAGGTGAAAAGCCTACTATATGTCTATATGCCAAACAATGTGGAACATTTCAGCATGAAATACGTGCGCTGAAGGAAAATAGCTACACATGTATCAAGCGATCTGATTGGTCGGATATGTGTGTACAATAGTCTGTTCATTTCATGCCGACCAATCAGATCGCTTGATACATCACTCGCGCTTGACTCAAAATGGCTTGCAGCGAAGTTAAATAACGAAAGGAACACAATTTTACCGTTTCACAGTTATTAGATGTAATTGAATGAGATTTTCGATAGGAATGAATATCTTATAGTTTATTTGAATGACATGTGTAGCAATTTTCTTTCAGCGCACATCTTTTATGCTGAAACAACGAGATGCAATGTTCCACATTGTTTGGCATATAGACATATAGTAGGCTTTTTACCTTGATAGTATGTATAAGATCAGTGACGGGATTCTTTTTTCACGGGATTTTTTTTTTTTTTTTTTTTTGTGGACCAAACAATTATACAGCCACCTGTGGTTTTTATCTGAGTTCACGAAATGTGTTGATAGAAATTGGTTGTTACTCATACGAAGTCTATTGATGTTATATTCAAATTGATTTCTATGACGTCAAACATACAATGTTTTCATAAATCGTAGTAATTTGTGTAACTCAAAGGGACGAAAGTGAACTCGCAATTATATACATGTAAGTATGTGTGACATTTTGCAATGCACAAAAACTGAGATAAAGAATCGTGTCACACTGAAAAAAACAACATTTTTGTCAGTTGCTGGGACTCGTTTTTTTTTTATTTATTTCATTTCAATATCTTACACAGTTATATGAAACGAAAAAAGAAGAGCAGCGTCGTGAAACAACTATACATGTATCTACAAATATATCTGTTACTAATAGATATTTACACCAACATTTCCTAAATCTTTGAAAAAGCCATATAAACTAATTGTGACCCTTTTCCACCTTGACCTTCATTTACCAGTTTGATATATAAAGAGAGAGAAAGAAAGAAAATATTGTATCAAACGTTTTGTTAAAAATATTACGACTTTTTACATGAGTGGCCTTTTTGATATTTAACAAAAATAGAGATTGTTTAGATATAATGTCGGTGATATATGTATGAATATAATGTCGGTGAAATATATATCTTTAAATAATACAGGAGGTTGTTTAATTCTGTATTTCTATTGATTGCATTTTGACATTAAATCGTACTTTGTTACCTTCTCCAGAAATAGTCATTTTTTACTAACTCACAACATTTAACCTTCTACTGATAATTTATTGTCTGGCTTAAGTTATTCTTTGACATCTAATTAATCAAATACATTTTACATTCGGAAACACAGTCAAACCTGTGATCAAATACCACCCTTGGGAAATGCATAATGTGGTCTTAATGAAAGATGGACTTCATTTGGAGGTTTGGTCTAAATGATCAATGACTTTCATAGATAGTGGCTTTTATTTACATGAGTGCCTTTATTCATTTACGAATGTGACATTACATCAGTTTAACATCGAACCACGAGTCAGTATCATTAAGCGACTCATGAACCTAAACATACACCTGAATAGATACATCGAACGTCTGTATGCTAGCTGGACAGCTTCATCATTTCTTCAGGTCCTGGGTGTAATTCGAAGTCATGGTAGTGAGGGGCTACAGTCAACAACAGATAAAATCACATACAGTCAACATCAGATAACGTCACATACAGTCAACATCAGATAAAATCACATACAGTCAACATCAGATGACATCAACTATACAGTCAACATCAGATAACATCACCTACAGTCAACATCAGATAACATCACCTACAGTCAATATAAGATAACATCACCTACAGTCAACATAAGATAACATCACCTACAGTCAACATCAGATAACATCACCTACAGTCAATATAAGATAACATTACCTACAGTCAACATCAGACAGCACACCCACAGTCAACATCAGATAGCATCACCTACAGTCAACATCAGACAGCACACCTACAGTCAACATCAGGTAGCATCACCCACAGTCAACATCAGATAACATCATCGTCAGTCAACATCAGATAACATCATCTACCGTCAACATCAGATAACATAACCTACAGTCAACATCAGACAACATCATCTACAGTCAACATCAGATAACATCACCTACAGTCAACATCAGATAACATCATCTACAGTCAACATCAGATAACATCATCTACAGTCAACATCAGATAACATCACCTACAGTCAACATCAGATAACATCACCTACAGTCAATATAATATAACATCACCTACAATCAATATAATATAACATCACCTACAGTCAACATAAGATAACATCACATACAGTCAACATCAGATAACATCACCTACAGTCAATATAAGATAACATCAACTAAAGTCAACATCAGATAACATCACCCACGGACAACATCAGACAACATGAAATATAGTCAACATCAAATAACATCATCTACATATGACATCTGATAACGTCATCTACAGACAACATCAGATAACATTAACTATGCAGTCAATGTAAGGTAACATTATCTACCCTCAACGTAAGATAACATTATCTACACTCAACATCACATACCACCAACTACACTCAACATCAGATAACATCATCTACACTCAACATCAGATAATATCACCTACAGTCAACATCAGATAACATCATCTACACTCAACATCAGATAATATCACCTACAGTCAACATAAGATAATATCAACTAAAGTCAACATCAGATAACATCACCTACGGACAACATGAGATAACATCATCTACATATAACATTAGATAACATCACCTACAGTCAACATGAGATAACATCACCTACAGACAACACCAGATGACATCAACTATACAGTCAACATCAGATAACATCACCTACCGTCAACATAAGATAACATCACCTACAGTCAACATGAGACAACATTAACTATGAAGTCAACATCAGATAACATCAACTACAGTCAACATTGCAGCACCGAGTTAGTCTACGTCAGTTATCATTAATTACAGTCAACATCAGGAGACAGTGCATCAATTGTAGGTTTGGAAGTTCACATTGAAACTTAACTAACATATACTTGCACTGCAACATTGATAGGGAACTGGTTAAACAATGTAAGGTGAATGTAGAAAGACATACTAGTAGTACTTTGGTTAGCATCAAAATCTCAAAATTTCATTTGTATTGCAGAATAGATAATATAGACGAAACTTTGAGGGAATGTCTTTAAGGTATTGTTTATTTACGGTTGGATAACCTATCATGTTCCATATGGTACTTGTATTTTCAATGCAAACTGACACTTCGACGGCGTCTTGATTCTGTCATTCAAAGGTTCTTTTGACAGTTGACATCCCGATAATCAAACAGAAAACATCAACACTTAGTGATCTGGACAAGACAGTAGTCGCATAGATTTTTGTTCAGCATTCTCGAGAAAGCCTTAGAAAAACATAACTTAAGAAAAATAGAAAAAGTCAACACTACTGTAGTACTGTATATTTTTGTGGTTCACATCAGTGTTACGTTCTGACACGATACTTGCTCTCAGACAAAATACTTGATGGGGTAGCCCAAACAGCGCATTCTTCATTCGTTTAAAAAATATCGTAAATGACTCTACGACATCGTATATATCATCTCTGATTGGAGTCACTAACTCTAACATTACGACGTCGTAGCGATTACGATGTTGTAAACGGGATTTTACGAGATCGTTACAACCTTATTATTTGGTTAACTCAAACGACTTTGTAAGGAAGTCGTATTTACGACCTCGTAAGCACTTTAGACACACGTGTAGAGATAAAGAGAAATTGAAAGTAAACTTCTCGTTTGAAATTGGAGCCGCTCGCCGATGGTTAAATGCCAATTAGCATTGTCTTTAGGAAAAACATCTTGTTGTCTAAATTCGGGGAACATAAAAATGTAACTTAAAAATTGGTTCTTCATGTATTTTACACGTTAATAAGTAATTTTGTGTGAATATTCTTAATATGTCTGGTCATCGGGAATGATACATACTACATGTAATTGTAAAGGCAACACAATTCCGCTGACTCTAAATTAATACGACTGGATATTGTATCTAGCCATGAATACATAAAATAGTGGAATTTAAGTCAAATTGCTGAGATCTATAAGCTATTTACTATACATAATAATAAAGAGTGTAAAAAATCAACCCATGTTACAAATACGTATACATACAGTTGGTTCTTCTTCAACGCATGTCAAAAAGAAGAAGGTACATGTACTTATAAACGGATAAACTTGTAATGAATATTGAATCAAATTTTATGTTATCTATTTATTTAACACGCATAATGCCATCATACTATCAAACGCAAAACTGTAGAATGCATTTCAATCGTCATTAGTTTATGTTACAATCGGTAAAGACTCGTTTGTTTTATCCATTTAATATACCCTTACAAAAAAGTACAAATTATATAAGGCATTTTCTTTAAAAAGAGGATAAATTATTAACCTCCGAATCAAATAGAAGTCTTAAATATCGACACATAACTTACGACCCTCTTATCACCTAGATATTTTTCTCGTAAATATGTGTCAACTTTACGAGAATGTCGTATCTTACAACTTCGTTAAGTTAGCCACGAAAATTGATACTTCCTCTTTACTACCGTGTTACGAGAGTCGTAAGCTTTACGATAGCTCCTTGTGAATGTGGTCATGTTCGATAGACGATCCAAAAGGGGATCCAGGATTTCAGACTAGGGGCAGAGGCGTACTAGTAAGGAAATTAGGCAGTGGGGCGGGTTTCCACTCCTCGAAAACTTTTAATTTGAAGGAGTGAAATGGTGCACTTTTGCACATCATAAAAGGATGACTCGGGGGATAAATAACCAACGTTATTGTCAGACTTGCATATAGTGGCACAGTATCATAATGATTAATGAACATGTATATCATATAATAAATGCGTGCATTATGTAATGATGACACATTCATAGCGTGTAATAACAAATAGTCTTCGTACAATGAAAAATGAACAGGACATAATTATGCAGATTGCACATTAATGTTTGATGTATTAACAGCGCATAAAGGTTTTCCTCGTGTTTAAGGCACCAAATCGTATAATGTAAAGAGGAAAGAGGAAGCGTGTATAAAGACAAGCGATTATCAAACAAGAAGTATTTGCGAAACATGGATAATTCTAAAAAGCCAACTGGACAGTATGACCTTGACCTTTGACCTACTGACCTCAAAATCGTTACGGATAATCTACATGTGATGACCAACCTCGCAACCAAATGCAAGGAGCTTAGGCCAAATAGTTCTTTAGTTATTACCCGGACGAGGTTTGGTAGATGGCGTATAACTAGGGCTGGCGCGAGTATCCGAGTACTCGGGTAATTACGAATCAAATTGAAAAATCGAGTACGAATTATCGTCATTACTGAGATTCATGGATCGCGATCTTGTTTGTTTATATTGTAGATTTGTTTCCTTGTAGACGGTTTAGTTAGTATTGGTTATAAATACAGTCCGGGAAAACTATATAACTGTGAAATGGCATTGAATCCACTGAAATTATTGTTTTGCGTAACGTTGTATGATCGCGTCTGGAATATATGCATTTTATAGCTGAATCAATTTGATGGTTGGACCTGGTTCATCGACCCAATATAGTAAATTATGTTCTATTGGATTCTTATACGGTACAACAAAAACACATTTAATAACTGTAATATCCAGGTTCACTTACCGCTGTCAATGGTTTACATAAAATGTTAGTATAGGAATGAAATACAGATCGACATAAATCATTGCCTGAAATTTTCGTGAAATTAAAACAATTCAGACAATTATTATTTCATAATTTTCGCTTTTGAACAAGCAGTATCGCAAATTCATTTTATATATTTAGTGTTTGTCGATGCGACATTCGATGAAAGAATCCTATTGTATCTATAACATATATCTTAAGTATTTATGTGTGCTGTTGCATAATTGTTACTTGTATGTATATAAATGGAATGTGAAACGCATGTTGCCGTGCACGTCCCAAACAAGAAAATCGTTTTTCTCTTTGAAGGAACAATTAGACCTGTGATTTATAAACAATGACACAATCGTTACCACAATTCATGATGTTCGTTAAGAGTACCACGTGTCAAAAGAAGTATGCTTACAAAAAAGACATATAAAGAGTAAAGTATCTGTTTTGTGTATCAAATTCAAATCATGATATATTTATGCACGTAACAATACAACTTTTCACGAGGTAATATGCAGTACAAATATGATATGTTAGTAATGTACAATATTGTGTAGAAATGGTACGAAAAAATCCGAGACGGAAGTATTTCTAATTACATGTCTAATACCAAAACGATTAACAATATAAAATCTAGAGAGGTAAGAGAAAGTAACATAGATAACAGCCACGTAAATATATACGTGCGTTTGCATGTTACAGGATTGTAATGGTTTAGATATGTTTATAATTTCTTTAATGAATGCACAGTGCTTTCCGGTTTTTACAACATTGTTGAAATCTTGGTCAAGAATAGATTGAGTCTACGATCTGAGTTAATTGACGATTTAGGATTATATGTGTAGAAAAGCGTTCAAATGGTTTTAAGTACATGTTGTGATAACACATCGAATCAGTCATGACATTCAGATTATACATTACGGATAATAGAGTTAATTTACATTGAAATGTGTTAGGTAACTATCGGACGTGAAAATTAAGGATAACAATAGGTTTACAGATCATCCGTTGTCGAATAATCCAAAGAACTGGTTACACATATGTAAACAAATAACTGTAAATTTTTCATTTTTGGTCAATGTACTTCACATTTCTACTTGTAATTAATTACACGTACTGTTATATTAGCAATTGTACACACTAACGTGTAATAGAATTATTTATTGATATGTTATACTTTTTCAGATTTGATAAATTAACAACATTGATTACAGCCTTGCAGTGAGAATAACCCTTTGTGCATGTGAGTATACTTTCACTAACGTATTTCTATTTCATACATTGATTACCACATTGATTGATTGAAAGTTGCTTACATGTACAAATGTAACAATTCATATTTTTTATCGCTCTATTCCTGGCTTGCACACGTTATTTATATATGTTGTTGATTATAAATCGTTGCAAATTATGACTTATCATCATGAACAGAAAGATACTCATATACTCTTTATAACCACCCTAGAGTGATCTATGCATGGAATTACACTTAATAGCAATGTAGAATGTAAAGTAACATTTAAAACAATATGCTGTCATAAATACTGAAATAGAAAAAGAGTAAAGTATTCATTTTGGATCAATGTACTCACACATTTCTACTAGCAATAAATGACTATTAATTTATTATCAGTATTTTAGTATTTGTACCCTGATGTACCTGTTATTCAGTATTTATTAATATAAGTATGTTTCTGATTTCATAAATCAACTGTAGTGATTGCAGCTATTCAGCAGCAGCAGCTATTCAGCAGCAATGCAGTAGGGATACATTATTTGTGGATAAGTATACTTTAACCTACTCCTTACATATAACACATATTATGTATATCTACTTACTTTGATATACATGTACAAAATAAATTATATTATATATACATGCATGTACAGCTGATTGAAAGTTTTTAACTTGTTCAAGCTTACGCACCATGTGAATAGATTGGATATAAACAACAAAATAACTTCTGAATGAAGGCCACCTGTCAATAAAGGCCACATTATATCATTTTAAATAGTGCTCATTGTTCATAGGTTTGACAGCATTTATATATTTCAATAGCTCTTTTCCTAGCTTATTACTGTATTGTTAATAATGACTTGACATTAAATTTTATTACTAAAATATACTTGCCTTATTTACAAGTTCATTACTATTTGATAAATTGTACTATGTACTTAATCATCACAACATAATTACTTGTAATTTGTATTTGATCCTTTAGCTAACTGATTTGCCATTACATTTCAGGGCAAACCAGCATTCTATAACATCTTAACCACATTGAAGTTTTCAGTGAGGCTGCTTTTCGACAGTGTTTTTTATAATGTGTTTTGTGATCAGTGATGGGCGTAGTTTTTGTGCTTAGTGATTGCGCGTAGTGTTTGTGCTTAGTGATGTGCTTAGTGATTGTGCTGTGTTAATTTGTGTTTGTGAAATAAAATTTGGATTAGGATTATTTAGGATGGAATTATGAAGTAGGTGGAGTTTCTCGATCACGCACCTAAATTTCACAATGATAGGTCCTCTCACATAATTTAACTTCACATGCACTATTTTTTTAGGATTAGGAAGAAATCATGTTTTTTTTTTAATTTTTGAATATTCTAAGTAGTTGTATTTCAAATACTTAAGATACTTTACATAATTATTGAGGTTCAAGATAAAAGAATAGGGTCGTCCAAATATGAGTCTTATAACAACAACAACAAAAAAACATTTTCGTAAATATAATGTTCGAGGATTTGGTTTTCGTAGAATGAAATCAGAAAGGATAGCGTATTTTTTAATCGAATTATATTCGCGATATACACTAACATGAGCTTTTCAACGTTCATAAAAAATATAGAATGATTTTACCATGAATATTGTATATAACATGAAAGATGTGTTTGCGCGAAATCATGTCTTTATTATTACATAAAAATGGGAAGTAAACATTCAAATAAGATTAATACACACATTTTCATTGTTATATAAAGCAGTAGTGTAGAACGCTGCTGACACTAATTTTTCGATGGCCATGAAATAAGTAAATAATATTGTCCGTGAAACACATTAACAATCCTTGTGACATAGACATCATTTATTTCGATTAAAATTACAACAAATCAAGCAAGCAAACTATCCAAATAGACCGGTGAATTGTGTAATTATTTCAAGTTAAAAAGCACGTGCGCGGGTTGTTAGAATTTACTACCATCATATGAAATCATAGATTAGGGCATTTAATGTAAATAATGTAAATGAAAAATTACAAACGAACTTCCTCGACCGAAATACCAGGTATTGACCATTTGGAACGATTTCGTAGCATTATCTAAAAAGAGTCAAGAATATTTACAGACTGTTACTGACGGTAATTCGATCACTATAAATCAAACAATGTAATTGAATTTTCAAAGAAATGTCATAAACCTCATGACCTGATTGCCGTGCATGCATATTTTGTGTAATTCATACAAGTAAATATTAGGATGTTGTATGAAAATGATATATATAACTAAAGACATGATAAGCTTTGTTATTCAAAAGTCATTCCCATCATACTGAGATAATTAATTCGGACGTGTAGTCAAGATATTTTCATTTAAACTTAATTGAGGGAATATAAACAAACCCCGCGACCGTAATACCATGCATTTCCACAGGAATGGCAAGTCCATCAGGGGTCCATTTTTTGTAGTTAAGCACATAAATTAGGGCGTTTAGTCAATATACTGTCTCCGCAAATATACATAAGAACCGCATATACATTACAAACATTTTCATTATAAATAGTAACCATTTTGGTATTTTTTTTACAAGCAATCATTACACATGAACGATTACACGCGCATTCTGTGATATTCAATACGTTTGTAAGACGTTTATTTCTTCACTTGGACATACATGAATTTGATCTTACATCTAGAGATAAATATAAAATATTTTCCGCGAAATACGTCAACAAACCGGTGATATAAAAAAATCATTATCATCTTAGAAATTTACAAATGTGTAGGTTATTTTCAACTTCAGCATATAAACAAATAAAATTATACACATGTCGTTCGATACATAGACTATTGAGGAACAACGTCTATTTCAAAATTCATGAAGTTTAAATTGAAAGCAAAACAATTCATTTCTGATGTTCTATGTCCATGCTCTTTTATTACATAAAATTCCACATGCTCAAATTCATAAATATGGTACATTGTATGTTTTACTTGCGATCATTTTGAAAATACTAAATGCGATACACACGCTTTGTAAGTATTCAATTCTTACTCGAATCAATACTGAATATTGAATACACAAAGAATGCGAGAATCAATCTTACACAATTGAAATACACGCTGGTTTGTTTACTTTAAGATCCGTTCAAAAATGTTATTTTAATATCCATCATCAATAAACATAAATGATATACACGCGGTATTCTTACATAAATTTTGCCTATCTTACACAATTGAAATAGACAATGGTTTGTTTACTTTAAAGTCCTTTCAAAAATGTTTATTAGTATTCATAATTAATAATACATGCGTGATTCTTACAGAAATTATGCCAATTTTACACAATTGAAATACATGCTGGTTTGTTTACTTTAAGATCCGTTCAAAAATGTATATTAATAATCATAATCTATAATCATATGCAAATGAAAACACGCGGGATTCTTATATTAATTACGCCAATCTTAAATAATTGAAATACACGCTAATTTGTTTATTTTAAGATCCGTTCAAAAATTGTTTATTAATATTAATAATTCATAATGAAGCACAATCGAAATACACACGGAATTCTTACAGAAATTATGCCAAATCTACAGAATTGAAATATAGGCTGTTTGTTTACTTTAAGATCCGTTCAAAAATATTTATTACTATTTATAATCAATAAACACAAAGGATATCAACGGGATTCTTACATAAATTGTACCAATCTTACACAATTGAAATACATGCTGGTTTGTTTACTTTAAGATCCGTTCAAAAAGTGTTTATTAATATTCATAATTAATAATCAATCACAAATGAAATACATGCGGGACTCTTACAAAAAATATTCAAATTTTACACATTTGAAATACATGCTGGTTTGTTTTCTTTAAGAAAAATGTTTATTAATATTCATAATCAATACATACAAATGATATAAACGCGGGATTCGTACATAAATAAAGCCAATCTTACACAATTGATGCACGTTGGTTTGTTTACTTTAAGATACGTTCAAAAATGTTTATCAATATTCATAATCAATACACACAAATAATATACACGTGGGGTTCTTACAGAGATTACGCCAGTCTTACACAATTGAAGATCCGTTCAAAAATGTTTATTCATATTCATAATTAATAATTAATTACAAATCAAATACACGCGGAATTCTTATATAAAAAGATGCCAATCTTACGCAATTGAAATACATGCCTGTTTGAATACTTTAAGATACGTTCAAATATATATGGGCATTTTGCAAAAAAAATGTGGATCAAATAGAAGTGAAATGCGCACGGGTTGTTAACATAATGTTCCTTTCGAATGAGCCAAATAATATTCATAATTAATACTCAAAAGCAAATGACATACACCCGGGTTTCTTACAGAAATTACGCCTATCTTACACAATTGAAATATACGCTGGTTTGTTTACTTTAAGATCCGTTCAAATATATATGGTCATTCTTGCATAAAATAATGTGAGTAAAAAACTGGAATGCGCACGGGTTGTTTAAATAATGTTCCATCCAAATGAGTCCATTAATATTCATAAGTAATCATCAAACACAAATCATATACACGCGAGTTTCTTACAGAAATTATGCTAATCGTAGGCAATTGAAATACACGCTGGATTGTTTACTTTAAGATCCATTCAAAAATTGTTTATTAATATTCATAATTAATAATCAATCACAAATGAAATACATGCGGGACTCTTACAAAAAATATTCAAATCTTACACATTTGAAATACATGCTGGTTTGTTTTCTTTAAGATCCGTTCAAAAATGTTTATTAATATTCATAATCAATACATACAAATGATATACACGCGGTATTCGTTCATAAATAAAGCCAATCTTACACAATTGATGCACGTTGGTTTGTTTACTTTAAGATCCGTTCAAAAATGTTTATTAATATTCATAATCAATACACACAAATAATATACACGCGGGATCCTTACTGAAATTATGTCAATCTTACACAATTGAAATGCACACTGGTTTGTTTACTTTAATATCCGTTCAAAAATGTTTATTAATATTCATCATTAATAATCAATTACAAATCAAATACACGCGGAATTCTTATATAAAAGATGTCAATGTTACGCAATTGAAATACATGCCTGTTTGAATACTTTAAGATACGTTCAAATATATATGGACAATTTGCACAAAAAAACAATGTGGTTCAAATAGAACTGAAATGCGCACGGGTTGTTAACATAATGTTCCTTTCGAATGAGCCAAGAAATATTCATAATTAATACTCAAAAGCAAAGACATACACCCGGGATGCTTACAGAGATTACGCCAGTCTTACACAATTGAAATACACACTGGTTTGTTTACTTTAAGATCCGTTCAAATATATATAGTCATTCTTGCATAACATAATGCGAGTAAAAAACTGGAATGCGCACGGGTTGTTTAAATAATGTTCCATCCAAATGAATCCATTAATATTCATAAGTAATCATCAAACACAAATCATATACACGCGAGTTTCTTACATAAATTATGCCAATCGTAGGCAATTGAAATACACGCTGGATTGTTTACTTTAAGATCCGTTTAAAAATTGTTTATGAATATTTATAATTAATAATCAATCACAAATAAAATACATGCGGGACTCTTACAAAAAATATTCAAATCTTACACATTTGAAATACATGCTGGTTTGTTTTCTTTAAGATCCGTTCAAAAATGATTATTAATATTCATAATCAATACATACAAATGATATACACGCGGGATTTGTACATAAATAAAGCCAATCTTACACAATTGATGCACGTTGGTTTGTTTACTTTAAGACACGTTCAAAAATGTTTATTAATATTCATAATTAATAATTAACAACAGATGAAATACACCCGGGATTCTTACAGAAATAACGCCTATCTATTACAATTGAAATACACGTTGGTTTGGATACTGTAAGATTCGTTCAAATATACATGGTCATTCTTGCATAAAATAATGAGAGTCAAATAAAACTGATATGTACACGGGTTTTTTAAATAATGTTCCTTCCAAAGGAGTCCATTAATATTCATAATCAATAAACACAAATGATACACATGCGGGATTCTTACATAAATTGTGCCAATCTTACACAATTGAAATATAAGCTGGTTGTTTACTTTAAAATCCGTTCAAAAATGTATATTAATATTCATAATCTATAATCAGATGCAAATGAAAACACGCGGGATTCTTATATTAATTACGCCAATCTTAGACAAATGAAATACACGCAGGTTTGTTGACTTTAAGAAACGTTCAAAAATGTATATTAATATTCATAATCAATAAACACAAATGATACACACGCGGGATTTTTACATAAATTGTGCCAATCTTACACAATTGAAATATAAGCTGGTTGTTTACTTTAAAATCCGTTCAAAAATGTATATTAATATTCATAATCTATAATCAGATGCAAATGAAAACACGCGGGATTCTTATATTAATTACGCCAATCTTAGACAAATGAAATACACGCAGGTTTGTTGACTTTAAGAAACGTTCAAAAATGTTTATTAATATTCATAATTAATAATCAAGCACAAATGAAATACACGCGGGATTCTTACAGAAATTTTGCCAATCTTACACAATTGAAATGCATGTTGGTTTGTTTACTTTAAGGTCTGTTCAAAATATTTATTAATATTCATAATCAATAAACATAAATGATATACACGCGGGATTTTTATATAAATTATGCCAATCTTACGCAATTGAAATGCATGCCCGTTTGAATACTTTAAGATACTTTCAAATGTATATAGGCATTATGCAAATAACAATGTGGGTCAAACAGAACTGAAATGCGCACGGGTAGTTTACATAATGTTCATTTCGAATGAGCCAAATAATATTCATAATTAATAATCAAAAGCAAATGACATACACCCGGGTTTCTTACAGAAATTACGCCTATCTTACACAATTGAAATATACGCTGGTTTGTTTACTTTAAGATCCGTTCAAATATATATGGTCATTCTTGCATAAAATAATGTGAGTCAAATAAAACTGATACGCGCATGGGTTGTTTACATAAAGTTCCTTCCAAACTGAGTCCATTTATATTCATAAGTAATCATCAAACACAAATGAAATACACGCGGGATTCTTACATGAATTTTGCCAATCTTGCACAATTTAAATTAAAGCCCATGGTTTGTTTACTTTAAGATCCGTTCAAAAGTGTTTATTAATATTCATAATCAATACACGCAAATAATATACACGCGGGATTCTTACATGAATTTTGCCAATCTTGCACAATTTAAATTAAAGCCCATGGTTTGTTTACTTTAAGATCCGTTCAAAAATGTTTATTCATATTCATAATTAATGATCAATTACAAATTCAATACACGCTGAATTCTTATATAAAAGATACCAATCTTACGCAATTGAAATACATGCCTGTTTCAATACTTTAAGATCCGTTCAAATATATATGGGCATTTTGGCAAAAGAAACAATGTGAATTAAATAGAACTGAAATGCGCACGGGTTGTTTACATAATGTTCCTTTCGAATGAGCCAAATAATATTCATAATTAATAATCAAAGCAAATGAAATACATCCGGGATTCTTGCAAAAAATACGCCTATCTTACACAATTGAAATATACGCTGGTTTGTTTACTTTAAGATCCGTTCAAAAATGTTTATTCATATTCATAATTAATAATCAATTACCAATCAAATACACGCGGAATTCTTTTATAAAAGATGCCAATCTTACGCAATTGAAATACATGCCTATTTCAATATTTTAAGATCCGTTCAAATAAATATGGGCATTTTGCAAAAAACAATGTGGATCAAATAGAACTGAAATGCGCACGGGTTGTTTACATAATGTTCCTTTCGAATGAGCCAAATAACATCCATAATTAATAATCAAAAGCAAATGACATACACCCGGGATTCTTTCAGAAATTACGCCTATCTTACACAATTGAAATATAAGCTGGTTTGTTTACTTTAAGATCCGTTCAAATATATATGGTCATTCTTACTTAAAATAATGTGAGTCAAATAGAACTGATATGCACACGGTTTGTTTACATAAAGTTCCTTCCAAATGAGTCCATTAATATTCATAAGTAATCATCAAACACAAATTACATAAACGCGGGATTCTTACTAAAATTATGCCAATATTACACAATTGAAATGCACACTGGTTTGTTTACTTTAAGATCCGTGCAAAAATGTTTATTAATATTCATTATCAAACACAAATGATATACACGCGGGGTTATTACAGAAATTATGCCAATCTTACACAATTGAAATGCATGCTCGTTTGTTTACATTAAGATCTGTTCAAAAATGTTTATTAATATTCATAATCAAACACAAATGATAAACACGCGGGGTTATTACAGAAATTATGCCATTCTTACACAATTGAAATATACGTAGGTTTGTTTACTTTAAGATCTGTTCAAAAATGTTTATTAATATTTATAATCAATACACACAAATAATATACACGCGGGATTCTTACTTAAATTATGCCAATCTTACACAATTGAAATGCATGCTCGTTTGTTTACTTTAAGATCCGTTCAAAAATGTTTATTAATATTCATAATCAAACACAAATGATATACACGCGGGGTTATTACAGAAATTATGCCATTCTTACACAATTGAAATATACATAGGTTTGTTTACTTTAAGATCTGTTCAAAAATGTTTATTAATATTTATAATCAATACACACAAATAATATACACGCGGGATTCTTACTTAAATTATGCCAATCTTACACAATCGAAATGCATGCTCGTTTGTTTACTTTAAGATCCGTTCAAAAATGTTTATTAATATTCATAATCAAACACAAATGATAAACGCGCGGGGTTATTACAGAAATTATGCCATTCTGACACAATTAAAGTATACGTAGGTTTGTTTACTTTAAGATCTGTTCAAAAATGTTTATTAATATTTATAATCAATACACACAAATAATATACACGCGGGATTCTTACTTAAATTATGCCAATCTTACACAATTGAAATGCATGCTCGTTTGTTTACTTTAAGGTCCGTTCAAAAATGTTTATTAATATTTATAATTAATAATCAAAAGCAAATGACATACACCCGGGATTCTTACAGAAATTAAGCCTATCTTACACAATTGAAATATACGCTGGTTTGTTTACTTTAAGATCCGTTCAAATATATATGGTCATTCTTGCATAAAATAATGTGAGTCAAATAAAACTGATACGCACATGGGTTGTTTACATAAAGTTCCTTCCAAACTGAGTCCATTTATATTCATAAGTAACCATCAAACACAAATGAAATACACGCGGGATTCTTACATGAATTTTGCCAATCTTGCACAATTTAAATTAAAGCCCATGGTTTGTTTACTTTAAGATCCGTTCAAAAATGTTTATTAATATTCATAATCAATACACACAAATAATATACACGCGGGATTCTTACATGAATTTTGCCAATCTTGCACAATTTAAATTAAAGCCCATGGTTTGTTTACTTTAAGATCCGTTCAAAAATGTTTATTCATATTCATAATTAATGATCAATTACAAATTAAATACACGCGGAATTCTTATATAAAAGATGCCAATCTTACGCAATTGAAATACATGCCTGTTTCAATACTTTAAGATCCGTTCAAATATATATGGGCATTTTGGCAAAAGAAACAATGTGAATTAAATAGAACTGAAATGCGCACGGGTTGTTTACATAATGTTCCTTTCGAATGAGCCAAATAATATTCATGAATAATAATCAAAAACAAATGACATACACCCGGGATTCTTACAGAAATTACGCCTATCTTACACAATTGAAATATACGCTGGTTTGTTTACTTTAAGATCCGTTCAAATATATATGGTCATTCTTGCATTAAATAATGTGAGTCAAATAAAACTGATACGCGCATGGGTTGTTTACATAAAGTTCCTTCCAAATGAGTCCATTTATATTCATAAGTAATCATCAAACACAAATTACATAAACGTGGGATTCTTACTAAAATTATGCCAATCTTACACAATTGAAATATACGCTGGTTTGTTTACTTTAAGATCCGTTCAAATATATATGGTCATTCTTGCATAAAATAATGTGAGTCAAATAGAACTGATATGCACATGGGTTGTTTACATAAAGTTCCTTCCAAATGAGTCCATTAATAATGATAAGTAATCATCAAACACAAATTACATAAACGTGGGATTCTTACTAAAATTATGCCAATCTTACACAATTGATACACGTTGGTTTGTTTACTTTAAGATCCGTTCAAAAATGTTTATTAATATTCATAATCAATACACAAATGATATACACGCGGGATTATTCCAGAAATTATGCCAATCTTACACAATTGAAATATACGCAGGTTTGTTTACTGTAAGATCTGTTCAAAAATGTTTATTAATATTCATAATCAATACACACAAATAATATACACGCGGGATTCTTACTGAAATTATGTCAATCTTACACAATTGAAATGCACGTTCGTTTGTTTACTTTAAGATCCGTTCAAAAATGTTTATTCATATTCATAATTAATGATCAATTACAAATTAAATACACGCGGAATTCTTATATAAAAGATGCAAATCTTGCACAATTGAAATGGATGCTGGTTCGTTTACTTTAAGATTCGTTCAAAAATGTTTATTCATATTCATAATTAATGATCAATTACAAATTAAATACACGCGGAATTCTTATATAAAAGATGCCAATCTTACGTAATTGAAATACATGCCTGTTTCAATACTTTAAGATGCGATTAAATAAATATGGGCATTTTGGAAAAAAAAACACTAGAATCAAATAGAACTGAAATGCGCACGGGTTGTTTACATAATCTTCCTTTCGAATGAGCCAAATAATATTCATAATTAATAATCAAAGCAAATGAAGTACATCCGGGATTCTTGCAAAAAATACGCCTATCTTACACAATTGAAATATACGCTGGTTTGTTTACTTTAAGATCCGTTCAAAAATGTTTATTCATATTCATAATTAATAATCAAAAACAAATGACATACACCCGGGATTCTTACAGAAATTACGCCTATCTTACACAATTGAAATATACGCTGGTTTGTTCACTTTAAGATCCGTTCAAATATATATGGTCATTCTTGCATAAAATTATGTGAGTCCAATAAAACTGATATGCACATGGGTTGTTTACATAAAGTTCCTTCCAAATGATTCCATTAATAATGATAAGTAATCATCCAACACAAATTACATAAACGTGGGATTCTTACTAAAATTATCCCAATCTTACACAATTGATACACGTTGGTTTGTTTACTTTAAGATCCGTTCAAAAATGTTTATTCATATTCATAATCAATTCACACAAATAATATACACGTGGGATTCTTACTGAAATTATGCCAATATTACACAATTGAAATGCAGACTGGTTTGTTTACTTTAAGATCCGTGCAAAAATGTTTATTAATATTCATTATCAAACACAAATGATATACACGCGGGGTTATTACAGAAATTATGCCATTCTTACACAATTGAAATATACGTAGGTTTGTTTACTTTAAGATCTGTTCAAAAATGTTTATTAATATTTATAATCAATACACACAAATAATATACACGCGGGATTCTTACTTATTTGAATTATGCCAATCTTACAGAATTGAAATGCATGCTCGTTTGTTTACTTTAAGATCCGTTCAAAAATGTTTATTAATATTTATAATCAATACACACAAATAATATACACGCGGGATTCTTACTTAAATTATGCCCATCTTACACAATTGAAATGCATGCTCGTTTGTTTACTTTAAGATCCGTTCAAAAATGTTTATTAATATTCATAATCAAACACAAATGATAAACACGCGGGGTTATTACAGAAATTATGCCATTCTTACACAATTGAAATATACGTAGGTTTGTTTACTTTAAGATCTGTTCAAAAATGTTTATTAATATTTATAATCAATACACACAAATAATATACACGCGGGATTCTTACTTAAATTATGCCAATCTTACACAATTGAAATGCATGCTCGTTTGTTTACTTAAAGATCCGTTCAAAAATGTTTATTAATATTCATAATCAAACACAAATGATATACACGCGGGGTTATTACAGAAATTATGCCATTCTTACACAATTGAAATATACGTAGGTTTGTTTACTTTAAGATCTGTTCAAAAATGTTTATTAATATTTATAATCAATACACACAAATAATATACACGCGGGATTCTTACTGAAATTATGCCAATCTTACACAATTGTAATGCATGCTCGTTTGTTTACTTTAAGATCCGTTCAAAAATGTTTATTAATATTCATAATTAATAATCAAAAGCAAATGACATACACCCGGGATTCTTACAGAAATTAAGCCTATCTTACACAATTGAAATATACGCTGGTTTGTTTACTTTAAGATCCGTTCAAAAATGTTTATTAATATTCATAATCAATACACACAAATAATATACACGCGGGATTCTTACATGAATTTTGCCAATCTTGCACAATTTAAATTAAAGCCCATGGTTTGTTTACTTTAAGATCCGTTCAAAAATGTTTATTCATATTCATAATTAATGATCAATTACAAATTAAATACACGCGAAATTCTTATATAAAAGATGCCAATCTTACGCAATTGAAATACATGCCTGTTTCAATACTTTAAGATCCGTTCAAATATATATGGGCATTTTGGCAAAAGAAACAATGTGAATTAAATAGAACTGAAATGCGCACGGGTTGTTTACATAATGTTCCTTTCGAATGAGCCAAATAATATTCATGAATAATAATCAAAGCAAATGAAGTACATCCGGGATTCTTGCAAAAAATACGCCTATCTTACACAATTGAAATATACGCTGGTTTGTTTACTTTAAGATCCGTTCAAAAATGTTTATTCATATTCATAATTAATAATCAATTACCAATCAAATACACGCGGAATTCTTTTATAAAAGATGCCAATCTTACGCAATTGAAATACATGCCTATTTCAATATTTTAAGATCCGTTCAAATAAATATGGGCATTTTGCAAAAAACAATGTGGATCAAATAGAACTGAAATGCGCACGGGTTGTTTACATAATGTTCCTTTCGAATGAGCCAAATAATATCCATAATTAATAATCAAAAGCAAATGACATACACCCGGAATTCTTTCAGAAATTACGCCTATCTTACACAATTGAAATATACGCTGGTTTGTTCACTTTAAGATCCGTTCAAATATATATGGTCATTCTTGCTTAAAATAATGTGAGTCAAATAGAACTGATACGCGCATGGGTTGTTTACATAAAGTTCCTTCCAAATGAGTCCATTAATATTCATAAGTAATCATCAAACACAAATTACATAAACGCGGGATTCTTACTAAAATTATGCCAATCTTACACAATTGAAATATACGTAGGTTTGTTTACTTTAAGATCTGTTCAAAAATGTTTATTAATATTTATAATCAATACACACAAATAATATACACGCGGGATTCTTACTTAAATTAAGCCAATCTTACACAATTGAAATGCATGCTCGTTTGTTTACTTTAAGATCCGTTCAAAAATGTTTATTAATATTCATAATTAATAATCAAAAGCAAATGACATACACCCGGGATTCTTACAGAAATTAAGCCTATCTTACACAATTGAAATATACGCTGGTTTGTTTACTTTAAGATCCGTTCAAATATATATGGTCATTCTTGCATAAAATAATGTGAGTCAAATAAAACTGATACGCGCATGGGTTGTTTACATAAAGTTCCTTCCAAACTGAGTCCATTTATATTCATAAGTTACCATCAAACACAAATGAAATACACGCGGGATTCTTACATGAATTTTGCCGAACTTGCACAATTTAAATTAGAGCCCATGGTTTGTTTACTTTAAGATCCGTTCAAAAATGTTTATTAATATTCATAATCAATACACACAAATAATATACACGCGGGATTCTTACATGAATTTTGCCAATCTTGCAAAATTTAAATTAAAGCCCATGGTTTGTTTACTTTAAGATCCGTTCAAAACTGTTTATTAATATTCATAATCAAACACAAATGATATACACGCGGGGTTATTACAGATATTATGCCATTCTTACACAATTGAAATATACGTAGGTTTGTTTACTTTAAGATCTGTTCAAAAATGTTTATTAATATTTATAATCAATACACACAAATCATATACACGCGGGATTCTTACTTAAATTATGCCAATCTTACACAATTGAAATGCATGCTCGTTTGTTTACTTTAAGATTCGTTCAAAAATGTTTATTAATATTTATAATCAATACACACAAATAATATACACGCGGGATTCTTACTGAAATTATGCCAATCTTACACAATTGAAATGCATGCTCGTTTGTTTACTTTAAGATCCGTTCAAAACTGTTTATGAATATTCATAATCAAACACAAATGATATACATGCGGGGTTATTACAGAAATTATGCCATTCTTACACAATTGAAATATACGTAGGTTTGTTTACTTTAAGATCTGTTCAAAAATGTTTATTAATATTTATAATCAATACACACAAATAATATACACGCGGGATTCTTACTTAAATTATGCCAATCTTACACAATTGAAATGCATGCTCGTTTGTTTACTTTAAGATCCGTTCAAAAATGTTTATTAATATTCATAATCAAACACAAATGATAAACACGCGGGGTTATTACAGAAATTATGCCATTCTTACACAATTGAAATATACGCTGGTTTGTTTACTTTAAGATCCGTTCAAAAATGTTTATTAATATTCATAATCAATACACACATATAATATACACGCGGGATTCTTACTTAAATTATGCCAATCTTACACAATTGAAATGCATGCTCGTTTGTTTACTTTAAGATCCGTTCAAAAATGTTTATTAATATTTATAATCAATACACACAAATAATATACACGCGGGATTCTTACTGAAATTATGCCAATCTTACACAATTGAAATGCATGCTCGTTTGTTTACTTTAAGATCCGTTCAAAAATGTTTATTAATATTCATAATCAAACACAAATGATAAACACGCGGGGTTGTTACAGAAATTATGCCATTCTTACACAATTGAAATATACGTAGGTTTGTTTACTTTAAGATCTGTTCAAAAATGTTTATTAATATTTATAATCAATACACACAAATAATATACACGCGGGATTCTTACTGAAATTATGCCAATCTTACAGAATTGAAATGCATGCTCGTTTGTTTACTTTTAGATCCGTTCAAAACTGTTTATTAATATTCATAATCAAACACAAATGATATACACGCGGGGTTATTACAGAAATTATGCCATTCTTACACAATTGAAATATACGTTGGTTTGTTTACTTTAAGATCTGTTCAAAAATGTTTATTAATATTTATAATCAATACACACAAATCATATACACGCGGGATTCTTACTTAAATTATGCCAATCTTACACAATTGAAATGCATGCTCGTTTGTTTACTTTAAGATCCGTTCAAAAATGTTTATTAATATTTATAATCAATACACACAAATAATATACACGCGGGATTCTTACTGAAATTATGCCAATCTTACACAATTGTAATGCATGCTCGTTTGTTTACTTTAAGATCCGTTCAAAAATGTTTATTAATATTCATAATCAAACACAAATGATAAACACGCGGGGTTGTTACAGAAATTATGCCATTCTTACACAATTGAAATATACGTAGGTTTGTTTACTTTAAGATCTGTTCAAAAATGTTTATTAATATTTATAATCAATACACACAAATAATATACACGCGGGATTCTTACTTAAATTATGCCAATCTTACACAATTGAAATGCATGCTCGTTTGTTTACTTTAAGATCCGTTCAAAACTGTTTATTAATATTCATAATCAAACACAAATGATATACACGCGGGGTTATTACAGAAATTATGCCATTCTTACACAATTGAAATATACGTAGGTTTGTTTACTTTAAGATCTGTTCAAAAATGTTTATTAATATTTATAATCAATACACACATATAATATACACCCGGGATTCTTACTTAAATTATGCCAATCTTACACAATTGAAATGCATGCTCGTTTGTTTACTTTAAGATCCGTTCAAAAATGTTTATTAATATTCATAATTAATAATCAAAAGCAAATGACATACACCCGGGATTCTTACAGAAATTAAGCCTATCTTACACAATTGAAATATACGCTGGTTTGTTTACTTTAAGATCCGTTCAAATATATATGGTCATTCTTGCATTAAATAATGTGAGTCAAATAAAACTGATACGCACATGGGTTGGTTACATAAAGTTTTTCCAAACTGAGTCCATTTATGTTCATAAGTAACCATCAAACACAAATGAAATACACGCGGGATTCTTACATGAATTTTGCCAATCTTGCACAATTTAAATTAAAGCCCATGGTTTGTTTACTTTAAGATCCGTTCAAAAATGTTTATTAATATTCATAATCAATACACACAAATAATATACACGCGGGATTCTTACATGAATTTTGCCAATCTTGCACAATTTAAATTAAAGCCCATGGTTTGTTTACTTTAAGATCCGTTCAAAAATGTTTATTAATATTCATAATCAATACACACAAATCATATACACGCGGGATTCTTACTGAAATTATGCCAATCTTACACAGTTGAAATGCATGCTCGTTTGTTTACTTTAAGATCCGTTCAAAAATGTTTATTAATATTCATAATTAATAATCAAATACAAATCAAATACACGCGGAATTCTTATATAAAAGATGCCAATCTTACGCAATTGAAATACATGCCTGTTTCAATACTTTAAGATCCGTTCAAATATATATGGGCATTTTGCATAAAAAACAATGTGAATCAAATAGAACTGAAATGCGCACGGGTAGTTTACATAATGTTCCTTTCGAATGAGCCAAATAATATTCATAATTAATAATCAAAAGCAAATGACATACACTCGGGATTCTTACAGAAATTAAGCCTATCTTACACAATTGAAATATACGCTGGTTTGTTTACTTTAAGATCCGTTCAAATATATATGGTCATTCTTGCATAAAATAATGTGAGTCAAATAAAACTGATACGCGCATGGGTTGTTTACATAAAGTTCCTTCCAAACTGAGTCCATTTATATTCATAAGTAATCATCAAAAACAAATGAAGTACACGCGGGATTCTTACATGCATTTTGCCAATCTTGCACAATTTAAATTAAAGCCCATGGTTTGTTTACTTTAAGATCCGATCAAAAATATATATTAATATTCATAATTAATAATCATAGGGAAATGAAATACACGCGGGAATCTTATATTAATGACGCCAATCTTACACTTTTGAAATACACGTTGGTTTGTTTACTTTAACATCCGTTCAAAAATGTTTATTAATATTCATAATTAGTAATCAAGCACAAATGTAATGCACCCGGGATTCTTTATCAATTATGAATATTTTACACAATTGAAATAGACGCTCGTTTGTTTACTTTAAGGTCCGGTCAAATATTTATACATGTTGTCATTTTTGCATATGATAATGTTAGTCAAATAAAACTGAAATGCGCACGGCTTGTATACATAATGTTCCTTCCAAATGAGTCCATTAATATTCATAAATCATCATCAAATACAAATGAAATACACGCGGGATTCTTACTTTATGTATATTAGTATTCATAATTAATAATCATAAGGGAATGAAATACACGCGAGAACCTTATATTAATGACGCCAATCTTACAGAATTGAAATACACGCTGTTTGTGTACTTTAAGATCCGTTCAAAAATGTTTATTAATATTCATAATTAATAATCAAGCACAAATGACATACACGCGGGATTCTTACACGCATTATGACAATCCTACACAATTGCAATATATGCTGGTTTGTTTACTTGGAGTTCCCCTCAACTATTGATATATATGGTTATTTTTGCATAAACTCATGTGAATTAAATAAAATTAAAATGCGCACGGGTTGTTTTTATAATGTTCCGTTGAAATAAGTTAACTAATAATCATAATTGCCATGCATTTCGGACTTAAATATTCTCTATAAGCACACTGCTAAATGTGGTATAGAAAATACTAAATGCGATACACACGGTTTGTAAATATTCAATTCTTATACAAATCAATACACAATATTCAATACACAAAGAGTGCGCGATATTCACTTGTCGTGTAAGACGTTTCTTTATTTATATTTCATTAATAAGGCCTTTTAGCTAACTATTTTATTTGACAAAAAAACAAAGCCCTCAATTGTGTAATCATGCACTAATATATAAATATTGACCTTCTTGGTCGATTATGAAGCAAAATAATTCTTTTTTTAATAAACATAGAGCAAATAATAATTAGCAGTTGGTATGGGCGGTATTAAGCTCATTGTTTAAAATGCATTCCTATCATGTAATTTTCCTTAATTAGGACGTGTAGTCAAGCCATGTTCATTGCAAGGATATAAACAAACCCCGCGATCGTAGTACCATGCATTTCAGATATAAATATTGTCATTTTTTGTAAAGTTGATATTATCAATCGCTACGCGCATATAATACTCATTTGATTCTATATATTGATATTGTGCGTAAAATATGCATAACGCACTTTGTTAAGAAAATATACTCAGTTCATGATAAGCTTATTAATTTGGGCATTTAGTCAACCTCATATATATTACATACATTTTCATTATTGATATTGTCCATTTTGGTACTTTTTACAAGCAATCAATACATATGAACGATTACACGCACATTCCGTAATATTCAATAACTTTGTATGACGTTTATTTCTTCATTTGGATATATATTAATTTTGATATTTTATATAGATATAGATATAAATATTGTCCGTGAAATACGTCAACAAACCGATGATATATATAAAATTCATAATCATCTTCGATATTTACAATTGTGTAGGTTATTTTCAACCACAGCATGAAAACACACATGATTATACACACGTCGTACGATACATAGACTATTGAGAAACAACGTTTCTCTCAAAATTCACGAAGTTTAAAGCAAAACAATTCAATACTGATGTTCTATGTACACGTTATTACATTTAATTTAATATAATCAAATTGATTTATATGATATTTTTTACTTGAAATCATTTTGAAAATAATAAGTGCGATGCACACGGTTTGTAAATATTGAATTTTTATACAAATCAATAAACAATATTCAATATTATAAAGAGTGCGCGATATACACTTGTTGTGTTATATACGTAAATTTCTTTATTTTTCACTATTATTTTGATGACTACTGTATATAAAATTTGTCTAATATCCATCCATCGTTACTGTCATATTCCTCTTTTAAAAATAATATTGTCCGTGAAATACATGAACAATCTTTGCGACATAAATATCATTAATACGATAAAAATAATAACAAATCAAGTGCGCAAAATATTCAAATGGATCCATGGATTGTGTAATTCATTCAAGACAATAATTTAGTATTTCTTCTAGGTAAACAGTTAAAAGAGGTAGCTTTCCTTGGTTATTGTGGTTAATTGGTCTAAAGATGTACATTGTGTCAAGTATATGTATACACTTGACCTTCAAATTCATAATGATGATAACACAGGATGGCTTTATCTCACACATTTAAACTTCGCTTCTGACAGTGCTGTCAGTGAATTTGAATCACGGAATTTAAGTTGATGCAAAAATCACATTCCGTCAGTACTATCAGTACTTTGATAGTGTTTTACTGATAATATCGGGATACACTAAAATGAAGTATTGCTGCATTATGAATGTTGCGATTTACAAATTCTAATAATCATTTATGAAATATCTGTTGTTAATCACATCAGGATGTACAAACGTAAACGACATGGAGAGATCGTGTTTGTATACAGTATATCGAGGGCTCAGTGCAACACTGTTATAACTTATTCTTATTTCAATATGAATTACGACACTGTTGCGTTGAACCCTCGATATGTTCTGTTCTGTTCTATATACAGGGGTATTCATGTGCAAATGTGCCTACCGAGTCAGCTATTGGTGATTGGCAGATTATTTTTGTTCATTCATCCAATAGATTGTCGGTGGTCACTTTGCATATGAATGAGCGATCTCTACTTATCCATTGATTTATGTTCATTTTTATGACATATTTCGCCTAAATTAGTCTCAGCTAAATCAACATCACTATAAGTACTATTAAATACGATCTATCCTGATATAAATATATGTATTGGGTATTAAAGTTCATCCAAGCGTTTATTTGCACGTGCGTTCCGTGCTTCTTAGGTGTATAATAGGGTGGATAGATTGTGTAAAGTTCATCCGAGGTTTGCACTGCTTGAGTAGTACATGTCGTTTTATAACTACGTTTTCCCAACCACCCGCACCTTCACGTTATGAGAGATGCATAAGTAAAACAGAGTTTATATTACTAAAATTTACTCATACTACTGAATGATTATGTCTTTTACCTACTTTGTTTTTGACAGATGTTCCAGACTACAAAGCATTCGAACATGAAATACAGTCGATCTTGATTAACTGATTAACTAAACTTTATTCAACTCAAATTGTACAATACAATACACAGGTGCCTGACGTATCTGGTCTGACACGCCCCCAATATACACATAATAAATACGTCAGGCACCTGTGATACAATATATAAGTATACAATATATACAACAGCATGGTGTAATATAAATATGGACAGTGACAGAATTAATACAGTCATGCTTTAGGAATAAGTCTAAACAATAATTATCATTTTTATGTTTCTTAAACTTGAAGGACAAAGATCTTGAACGGAAATTTGAATTTTGAGTTGTTATGTATGACATATACAAGCTATCCAACACCATTGTCCAAAGAACCAAGTTTTTGAGTTTGTTGTTATTTAAGTCCATAAGTTGGATAACTTAAATAAGTTGGTAAATACTGTATTTTCGTTTCAGCAAAGCGAATTAGAAAATGACAAGTTCATATAACCACTAATCGACATGTGCATGGTTGAGTGAAACCATTGTCGCATAACGAATATGTGTTCAGATTATATACTAGCGTTGACGGCGGATGCCGGGTGCCGGTGTTCAGTCCCCACTCATAAATCTGTTGGTAAATATGAAATATTTCCCATTTATAACTCACATTTTATTATTCTATTAAAAGTAACAATAGTGTTAAATTTTCTACCAAATCGAAAAAAGTTGATCAAACTTCAACTAATCTTATCATAAGGCACACTAACAAAGCATGGTTAAAATTAAAAACGAAGGGTCGAAATCACTTTTTGGAACGTTAATTACCATTTATTCATTTACAAACAGATATATATCTTTTAATATAATAATAACAATAGATATTTTAAAGACCGTTGAATATAATAGAAGTATTACTTCTTTTATTCGCCGTATAATGAAGCGAGTCATTGTATACTGACGAGTCTATTAATTGAATTGTGTAGGTTCGCAGTCCCACCGTATATATTTAGTATTTAATATCCAAGTTGATGACACATTCAACATTATATTGTTTAAAATATATAAAATAAATAGTATAACATGATATGTATATGAATTTTCCATTGTGTATCGTTATGCTCATGTTCCATTGAGCATTATGTCCCCCTCTCTCATTCAGTCAGTATTTCAAACATGATATTATTTGATTGGAAAAACGTATTTAAATTACACTATGCGAGTTTTTCATAATTGTCAAAGTGATCATTTGTATTTTAGGACAAAATCAACCAGCGTCTGAGTCGATTAGTGACAAGAATGGATAACGAAGATATACGATTCTGTGTTCAATGTTTAGATGATATCGTTGTACCACATAAGGTGTCCGCTTATTGCAAACAATGTATGGGTTTTATATGTTCTGCATCGTGCTTCAAGCGTCATGCAAAGTTTAAATTGACCAAAAAACATAGCTTCCTTCTTGGAGAAGAGTTAAATCAGGTGTTCAATAGACTTGGTATTGCTCCTGTCGAAGATTCGACAGCGGAAGTAACTGGTGATACTGAAGGTACTAAATACATGCTGGCAAACCTTCGAACAGAATTTAATGTGAGATCAAAAGAAGACAGAGAAATCTGCAGCATACACGCTTCTGTTGTTCTGAAGAATGGATGTATTGTTGTTGCTGATTTGAAAAACCAAAACCTGAAATTGTTTGATACCACTCTGAGAAAGTGTATAGCGTTACTTCATGTCGAGAAAGGACCTCGTGATATATGTTTGAGTAATGCTGTGGGTAATGAAATGTATCTGATAGAGAATGGTCTTAAATGTATTCATGTTGTAAATACGGATGAATTGACATTAATAAGAGATGTTCCAACATCAGGAGAATGTTTTGGTATATGTTGTTGGAAAGATGGTATAGCTGTTTCAACTAAACTATACAAGGACTACCAGGGTCAATATGCCATCCAACTCTTAGATTATAGAGGCAGACTAGTTAGGAACTTCATCGCTAGTAAATACAAAGATCTGGATTTTAACCTTCCTTGGTACTTATATTCTGACGTCAAAGGCCAACGTGTGATATTTTCGGATTTTGGAAATCATTCTGTGACGTGTATTGATGTTGATGGTGGTGTGCTTTTTGTTTACAAGGACGACGAATTAATGAGACCAGTAGCGATTACTATGGACACTATGGAGGAAGATATTTACGTTGTAGGTCAAAGGTCACACAATATACATCATATCTCGAAAGAGGGAGAAAAGAAAGGTATTGTCTATTCCGACAAGTCTTTGGAATTTCCAGGCGGGATTTCCTATGATGCAGAAAATAAACGTTTTTATGTCCAATGTGTAGGGTGGTCGGATACCATCCAAGTCTTTGATTTAGAACCAACAACAGCAACAGAAAACTAATAGAAACGTTTGATTTGACTTAGGAGCTTTAAACAAATTGTGTATTATCGATAAATAGTTACATGGATGTGATACAAGCAAATGTAATGTATATACAAGTATTATACTAATAGTGTTGTTAAATGTTGCTAATGTTGTAATTGTAGGAAGCCATATAAAATCAACTTCTGTGACGCACCTCCTAATTAAGTCAGCGATACTGCATGATCTTCAACTAAAGATATTTGTTTGAAACTCTCAGATTTTTATTTAAAAATCTGAATAAGTTATGATGAAACTGTGCACAGAATATTATTTTTAAAATTAGCAATTTAGATCGAAATTATATATATAGAGAGAAAAACAATAATGTACGTTCTATACATGTATCAGTCATTTAATATAAATGGTATTTGTTGGGTATCCAAAAATTCTCATCAGTTGACTGGTTGCAAAAATAGTTTGTTAGTTAAAGTCAGTGTCAGAATGATTTGTTGCTACGAAATTAATCATGTATTTCATATACTGGATTAACATTGTTTTACAAACTAAGCTTGCAAGCTGCACAGTTAACGTACTTCATGTAAAGAATTGAATCAGAAGTTTGAGTAAACAACTGACCGTTTTACCTAGTCCTAAACGATCTGTACTAAAGTTTGTGCGATACATTATCCAGGATGAAAGAACAAGGGAGGTAACTATTTAAACATTTATCACGACGATCAATCTACGAACATTGACATGTATACCACATTCATCTTAATATTTTCATCATTTTAAAATGCGGTGTACATTCCTTATATGACGTCCCTGTTTTGTAAAAGAATCTACTACACAAAATCATTTTAAAATGATGAAAATATTAAGATGAATGTGTTTTCTAACCGAAAAACAGAAGTTTCGGAAAATATTTTTTAGACTGCACCACTAGGATCGTCCACAAGCTGGGTAACCACTGAAACTTAGTGGCTCGGAATACTGGCGTTCTTTGTTGGCATGGTAACAATTTGGTCAGAAATTAACCCAGAATAATAATACGAATAATGTACTTTTCGTTGAGAGCCTTTTAAGGATGATGTAATGAACATGTATTCTTGTGTATTCAATTTCTGACGAATAAAGTTAAAATTTGAGAGATAGTTTTGGTTTGTTTTACATAAAGAATGTGTACATTTGTAGTTGAAATTCTATGTAACAACAGATCATTGACATTGATTTCAACTTAGGCTGAAAATAAAAATAAAGTTGCTTGGAGTGCTCCTACCTGCTCATAAAAATCCTAACAAATATACAAAAAAAAATTATTGGGGGGGGGGGGGCATTTTAATCATAGTTATTATGGTAAATAAAGATCCCAACCTACCTTTCCAGTGCCAAAATTCTGGGTCTGAGCACTCCAAACAAACTTATTTTTGTTTCAGCCCTGTGCATCAAGTATTGAATTTTAAAATAATGATGCATGGTGTATCTTAATGTATTATAGTCACACAAACTGACAGCCTGGCGATAGAGGTAGATCTCAGGCGTACGCCTGGGTAGCACAACCGATATTCGGTTAGCCAGCCTTACAGCTTCTTCACATATGAAATTTGTTTGGTCTCGGATGAGATTCGAACTCAAAGCAGTAAGGGGCTAGTGCTTACCATTCAACCAAGGTGGCCTATTAAATACGTCATACTGTACTTGTGCCTTTTACGTTCTTAGATAACATAAAATTACATATTTATTTGTACTCATGTACATATAAATATATTAATCCTAAATGTTTCAAGAAAAGGTTGTTGTAGTATACATGTGTTCAATTATTTACGGTTTTATTTATTACGACACTTACCATAGCCATGTGATCTATTTGTTGGAAAGTTACATGACACAATTAATGAGCTGTTGTACGTTATATCAATTAAATAGACAATAACATATACACAAAGCACTTAACATCTATAAATCACAAATGCAAAACTAGGTGAACATTTATCATCATATCCGAGGAAAGACTTTAAAAAATAAAGATAATTAAAGCTTGTAATTTTGTATTAACACGCCAAGAGATAATACAATGTCGTGAAGGTCTTTAAACACTTCAAATGTGGTAAAATCAACGTTTTATTTCATCTATTTATCGCAGCTGTATCATATAAGACTGAACAATATGTCAATTTCAATATCAGAATACCTAGAAAACCGCCAGATTATGTGATTACAAAAACAAAGTGAGTAAAGCAACATGACACCGAAATGCGTTTTGTATTTCTAATCAGAAAATCAACATTTCGAGCAGAGTAAACTGTTGATAAAAGCATTTTTAGATTTGAAGCAATGCAGGATAAGATGAAAATGATGATGATGATGATGATGACCAACCTGTTTAGCATCGCGCTGTGAATATAATTGTAAACGTAACTTCTTTTTGTCTACTGCATAATCAACTGTACAGGTAGCGATGCATGTCCAAGGAGGGCTGAGTTTTATCTAGCCTATATGATACTGATTAACAGCGGGATAATTGTGCTTAATTCTCCTGTGTCATATGCGGGGTATACTGAATTCTCTGGTCATTAGAGAAGACTTGCTAGAACTTGCAATGATAGTTTAATAACTTCATTCTTTAAAACGTTGGTCAAATTCGAGAGTTGCATCAGTAGCTTCGATCAATGATAGGTTGTCAATTGCAACTGGGAAATTGAAGTTTGTCAATATTAACTTTGATGTAAATACGAATGTAATAAAAATGTGCAAATACAGAGCTAATTACAACCCTGGTACATTTTAATTTGTCGATCATCGATTGGTCTTACAATTAAATAAAATCACACGGAACTATTTTCCATCAATGTTCATCGCCGCGTATGAATATTATTTTCAAATAACAGAGATGAGTATAAGCTTTTAAATGACACAACCGCTATTTATTGAATGTAAATAATGAATGCTTTATTCATACCTAGAAGTTTCGTGCAAATAACATTCGTCATACATCAGTCGAGTCCGAGCCTCCATTCAGATGTACTGAATAATACTTTTGATAAAAACGCACGCGGATGTGACATTTATTTGCACGCATTCAACCGCATGCATGTGCAAATAATTGTTTTGCTGCAGACTCGTTGTACAAATTGTTTATTGATGACATACAAAAAACGTATAAACAAAATCAATATTTCTGAAACAAAACTATGTTCTATTACGTCCAAATATTTTTCATTATGATGCATGTGGTTTGTCAGCCACGTAAGCCCAGTTTACGATAACTTGTAAAATTAAACAATATTACACAAATAGAAGTCAAAAATAAAAAAGAATCTGTCGCACACTTTCCGGCAAAGATAAAAGTAAGCTTACAAAGAGCTTTCCTGATAAAGTATCATTAAAGCTTAGCATAAAAAATGGCGTAAAAGGTCTATCTATTGTTTAATCGATCAATTGTCTGTTTGTTATTAGGCTAAATGTCTGAAATGCATACCATTAGCAATACACAATGTATTGTTAAGTTCTAAAACTCCTATCTTTACGTTTAAAACGAGCCGTTTGTCCATGTAGATGTTGCTTCAGCCTATCGTCAGCTTATTTCTACAACCTCGAAACTATATATTTTGGTGATATTGTGATTTTTGGTATCATTTTTTGTGTCTCGTTGAGCTCTTTCCAATGAACATAAATGTACTTACTTGCTACTAGATCTCCCCTAAACAGGGTTAATCCAAATTCAACATAACCGTATTTCGCTCATTTACACTAAACTTCAAATGCGATTTTCTCAAAATGGAAAATAATGGATTTGTAGAAATAAGCCGACGCGATGTTACAATGCAAGGTTGCAAAAAGCATACAAATGACTAGTTTATACGAAAATACAGTGCAAAAATATGTCACGCCAAACAATGTACTGTTGCTGCATATGAATTCGGTTTGTTATGACAAGCCATGTACTCGTTTCTATATCTATTGTTTCTATGGTTAGTACGGTCATAGGCGATGTTCTCAACATTCAATACCAAGTCACATTCAAATATAGACTCAATAGACATATCAGCTTTCATCTGATCTTGGCATGAAATGTACGGCACCCAAACTTTCGAGTTTGTCGCTTCGCCGAGCATACCTCGACCTGATGCAAATCCGCTGGTATAGTTCATACCTCGGCAAAGGACATCGGCAACGTCATCGTCAAAATTTCTCATAGCACAAAATATACCCCACACCCCACCCACTTTTATCTCAACCATACCGGAATCAGGGTGGATATCGTTCACAAGTCGGAGCTCATACGCTGAAAACAGAATGTCATATTTATATACTATTTCATTAACTAAAACAAACATTAAATATACCGGCAACCATAGGTCGCAGACATTCAAATACAGACACTCAAAGGTGCTTGACAAAAAATCAAATTATAACTTATTATTAGATATAAGTATACTACACAACCAAAATTTGATTCAAATGATATTTATATTCAACAACGAATTATTTTGTATACGCCTATTGGTTTACGACGATCAATCAATTAAACGGAGGTACATATGTATTACTATATGTAAATGCGTATAGATAAAGCTAAAAGAATTGTTGGCTGGATTTAAACAATATTTTAAGCTAGCCACAAAATGAACGGAGACAATTTATTTGATTTATATTTTTGCGATAAAGTTAAGGATAGTAAAACTTGGGTTAAAGACCTCTATCAAATACAGACCACCCTGTGTGTGTGGACCTGCAGTTTTGTTTCCAGCTCAGACATTTACTGTTTTCTTTATAGCCACATTAAGTCTGACTAAAATCAGCCTAATGGCAGACTACTTACAAGGTAAACTGTATAATGGAAATATTTTTCTTATGTAAGTAGTTTAAATCTACATTGATGCAAATACTTGTGCATATTTTGTTCGTTTATTGTTTATTTTTTGTATTGATACGAAAATGTTTATGTTTGCTTTTGTGATGTAAATGTATGTTGACACACCAAATGAACTCTATCTCATATTATACACCTTCTCCGCCTGATTCTGTCCTGTCCTCCTTTTCCCTGTTGTCTCTTCTGATTTCTTCTCACATTATTATTATTATTATTGTACTGTTCATACACGAATCATTATCTAAACTGTCTTGCCAATCTACCTTTCTTATAACAATGTAATATTAAAGCCTATTTTGCCACTTGTCACTGTCATATGAAAATTGTATAATTTGTATATATATGTTCACATGGGCCTATGGCTTACTGAATTTTGAAATAAACTATAACTTTATTACTGTCCTAAAGGAATTTCTCTATATACAGTGTTCCCTTTTTTGAGTAACATGTTGCAGAGACGAGCAAATTGGTAGTTCTAGACAGGAAGTTGTGAACAGGATATAGTTCGTTCATACAGTTAGTTTGAACGCGTATGTGTAATAAAACATAATTTATACAAAGTTTGTACAAAAAAATAATCTTTGTTTTACAATGTATAGCTTACGTCGATCAGTGTAACACAACACAGCCGCGAACCATGTACACTCCGTGACGTTACTCCTCAGTTCAAAACCTTTACACTCACTTATCCTCGTCTCATTACCAACACAATGCAACTCAGAAATAATTGGTTCCAGGCTCGTAAACTTACTGTATAAGGTAGGGTTATATCTGAAATATACATTTATAGACATTTAGATACATGTACATATATTTTTGTATCCTCAAACCTGGGAATATTTGTTTTCAGTTGGAGATTAATGTCGCACCGACAACCAGGGCGATTTTACGACATCTCAGGTTTTAAAGATGGAGAAAGATCCTTTGTGTACACCTTGGGAAGTAGAACCATCGACCATCCGGAACTCAGCTAGATGACTCTCTCGTGTGTGACTTGCTCTGGTCTCGGGTGAGATTCGAACTCAAAGCGGTGAGTGGCTAGTGATTATTTGTCAGAGATTATTTGTTAGCTAGCTTTGGGTTTGCCGAGTCAGCACATGTAAAGATATTGCATGTTGGTGGACAGTTTGATGGTAAAACAGTACGACGCAGTCACTTGAGGTGGCTTGAAAACGAGAATGAACTTCTCGCTTGACCAAATATAACATCAAAAACGTCAATCCTGGTCAATATCTTTACATGCGCGTACTCGGAAAACCTATAGCTAGCCAACTGCATTTCGATATTTCTACACCAAGGCCTGTATTCTTCATAATTTTGGAAAAACTTACCTTGTTGACAAACAATATGGGTGCTCACAACGAGGATGGAAGTTCCTCACAACATGTTTGCCGAAGGATAAATTATACTCGTTATGAGTTAAACGGGCGTGAAAGGACACCAAAGGCAAAAATAAAAAGATGACATTTATATAAAATAAGTCGTTTTTCATTTATAAGTAGACAAATGTATTCGGTTTAATGTATCAAGTGTGTGCCTGTTTTACTATAGACCGTTCAAAGGCGAAATTCTTAGCAGAGATTATGTTTTGTTTTGTTTTCCATATTTGTATATTTCTGTTCATTGGGTGGATTTGGGTTGAAGGTAGTGTATTGGGGATGGTGGGATCTTTTACGAGTACATGTACAATTTTCTGGAAATCCCAATACATCTATATTCAGATGACTTGTATGACGTCACACATGGATTCGCATAGTTTTGCGCCACATGTTTATTGAATTTTATTGTTTGTCTCTTTTAGTTTCGGTACCGTTGAAGCAGGTTTCATATCTTTTTACATTATTTGTAGTAAACAAATAAGTAGGTCAAAGACGAGTTGGACGCAAATTATGTACGTGAGTAAATGCATTAAAACATACAAGATTATGTGTATTGGTTATGTAAATGAGTCATGATGTATCATGATACAACAATTAATGTAAAAAAACATAATGAATCATTACCAGATTACGTATGCATGAATACGAAAAATGAGATATGTTATCATAATATTTTTTGAAAGCACGTGACACTAACCAATTACCCACAATCCTCTAGTATGCAATACAGATCAGCCAATCATTTCCGCTCATTGACAATTAACATCACATTGATGAATTAGACATAAGACTGATTATTGTGATTTATCAATTAATTGTTACAGCGACATCGACGTAAATTTTATACAAAAAATCAAATTCTTTAGCTTATAAGACCGAATAGCTAAACTTTAATAAGTACTTGTACATGCACCGTTGAAAATGGCAATGACTGATGAAGTTTTCTCGTGTCTTCAGTTGTTTAATAAAATAGTCATCTAAAGTACTTGATCCGACATTCTGTACTAACACGAATCGCGCACTACATAGTTTGCGGCTTAGCATCTAATTAATAAAATTCTGTTCTGTTCTGTTCTATTCTAAATACAAACTCAGGATGCATAGTTAATACCATGTGAAATGATATTTTGATAACTATCATGTTTCAGTTAAAAGTAAAACATTGTGTATATAGTTAATTCATGTTTGCACATTTTAATAACAAGTTTGTCTAGTATATCTTTAGCGTCAATACTAACATACTGACCTCAAGATCAATTAGGAGCATCTACATGTGACAACCAACCTCACTACCAAGTCTGGAGGCCTAAGGCCGATTCGTTCTCCAGTTATTGGTATGACAAGGTTTGGTTACGGACGGAACGTCAGACGGGTGGCCGGACGGACCGACGTGTGCAAAACAATATACAATGTACCACCAATTCTTCGAAGAGGGGCATATATTTACATAAATTTGTCTGTATCTTAAATAAAAAAACTCTAACGAAATAAAATGTTTGATGCATGTAATGTGAAAGATCGAAAAACAAGACGCTGTGTACAATAAACGCATATATCCCCAGTGGATGCTACACTTGACTCATACGAACGGACGGACAAGGCAATCACTTTATGTCCCGCATCATCTGAAGACAGGGGCAAAAAACTCGGTATTTATGTTATTTTAATGTGTATTGTAACTATTGTTCTGGCTGTAATTAACATAATGATAATGTTTAACAGACATGTAGGTATTTGATATATATAATTGCAATCTTAATGTGATTAGTTGTTGAAACGAGTTAATTTTGTTTTTAATTCGTAAATCTCATTCTGAAGTGATAAAAACATTTATTGATCAATGCCACGCATGAAACCTGTAAGGTAACAATTATCACTTAGTTACATTTGACTACGCATCTTAAGGGTTCTTAATGAAATAAATAAAGCAATAAGATGTTGCATGTTTTAGCAATTAGAAATAAATTTGACGAATGTTTTTAGAGGATTTTAGTAAATATTCATCAATTTAGCAACATTAAACATCAATCACGTTGCAGCTGTTTCAGACATGTGCAAGTCTTCAATGATAAACGTATCTTATTCTCTTGTTATGATATACATTGCAACCTATCTAGAGCGGCCCTCTCTTGAGCAATAACCTCCCTTCAACAACAGCATGATTTTCCCACTGCTCGATTCAACTATTAATTTAACCTCTTTAGAACAACGACCTCTTAACAACAACATAAGTTTTGCTACTCCCAAAGGAGGTTGCACTGTCCTACATTAGCAATGCCAGGGTACCAGAAACTATATATCACCAAGCATTTGGGCGTAATAAATGTTATTTTGTTCCCTGACCAACCCTATTAGCTCCCCGTGTACGCAGATACGATTATCTGAACATTGCTTAAAAGTCAGTACGTCCTATATTCTATCTTATCAAACTGTTTAGTTCATTTGATTGACTGTTATGTAAGGTATCATACAATGTTCTTGATATTGTGAACCAATTCTGACTGCGCATTTCAATCAGAAACCTAACAAACTTTTTAATACAAGGTATTTTCGCACAGAAGCACGTAGATCCATAAACATGTGTTTTCTTCCAAAGTGTTGTTACTCCCAAAGTGTGTTGCTTTGGAGAGGTTGCACAGTACTGGTAACATTTGCTATCCTTATAAGTCGCCTACAATGGAGACACTGTGCACGCATCCGATGGATGCATATGTATAGTTCTTTTTTGAAAAGCATATACCAAAGAGGCAAAAGCTACAAACGCCATAACTGCTTCGGAATAAAATAGTCTGGTTCCCGTCGTATTATGCTACGTAAATCACGTAGTGTAAGGGGCAGGTAATCCAAGTTACGGAACAAAATAGCATTGCAAAGGGTTGTTTGAACCAATGGGGTTAGGGTGCTTAGACACGCCCCCGAATAATTTCGACTATAATGGCTATCAACAGTACAATATTTCCCACCCCCACTCCGTTGTCAGTGAAAAGATTTTTAAAAATTAGCCCCCCCCCCCCCCCCCAACTGAACTTGCTTTCTACAGGCCTGTTGCACTGCAAAGTTGAGTGCAAACCAATCATTGTTAAGTTTTATAATAGCAGTACTACATTTCCAAAGATTGAACAACAACAAAAAGTACATTTGTTAGTAGTAACAAACCCCGAGATTGCACTTTTTAGCTCACATGTCACATTGTGACAGGGTGTACTTTTAGGATCAGTCTTCGTCCGGCGTCCGGCGTCGTGCGTCGTCAAACTTTATGTTGTGAACACACTAGGGGCCACATTCAATGTCAGAATATTAATATCAACAAAATCTCGGACGAGTTCGATATTGGGACATTTGGGGTCAAAAACTAGGTCACCAGGGCCAAATCTTAGGAAAATCTTATTAACACTGCAGTTGTCAAATTTTGATTGTACATGTATCTTCACCAAACCTTGTCAGAATGTTTGTCTTAACGATACGTGAGACAAATTCGAACATAGGTCATCTGGGGTCAAAAACTAGGTCACGAGGTCAAATCTTAGCTTGTCTATGCTGTAGTTTTCATGGTTTTGATTGGATCTTCACCAAATTTTGTCAGAATGTTTTGTCTTATTTATATGTAGGACAAGTTCTAACATGGGTAATCTGGGGTCAAAAACTAGGTCACCGGTTCAAAACAATATTTTAAAGAGTGAACAGTGATTGTCATGTAAGCGATATAGGGCCATTTTGGCCCTCTTGTTTTAATAACCGTTAATTTACTGATTTCAAATTTATTCTCGTTCCGGGCTTATGAAATTATGTGGAATTTCCAGAGTAGTTTTGAATAACTGATCATTAGCGTTACATGTTAACGGGTTTCGAAAATATGTGTAATGTAAAATTTAACACCAGATTTATTACAAGCAAAACAAGAAAAGTCAGACAAACGCAGATAGATTGAGATTGTTTTTAACCTTTCTATTTGTCTGCACTATCTATCAAACCTAACATTAGCGGTATTAGTCAGTTAAATTATATATGTACGTAAATTGCAAAATGCACCGTTGAGCACCTAATTCATAGTTATTTCGAGCAACATTCTAAATTCTCATCATAGTAAATGTTATAATGAACGAATACGTTAATACTATAAAATGTAGTACGGTCAAACTCGTGTTAGCGGCCACCTCCGAGTAAAGGCCACCCTGTGAATAAAGGCCATTCTTCTAAATGGCATCGACTATTTAGGACGAAATGACCTCTGAATAAGGGTCACCGTACAATTTGTATTTTCAAAGGGTGGCCTTTGTTGATTGAAAGGTTTGACTGTAGTTGAACAATTAGACTTCGATATTAAACCTCTAAATTTTGGTCTCAACATCCAGTTATTCATGAACAAAAATCGCTAATTGCTAATGATCATGTGTCTAGGCCAAAATCCCGTGCACCTACGCAAGTTGAGCGTAGGGGATTTTGTCCGGAGATGGTTCCCGTATCATGCAGTATAGCAACATATTAAAATGACATTGTTTATGTGAAAAAAAAACATTTATTTATTTGTGTATGTCATCGGATTTAACGCCTTTTTCAACATCATTTCTATATCGTAGCGGACAGTTATCCTAATCAGCTACCCGGGATTTAATTAAGGCCTTAACCTGTACAAGCCACATTCTCTCCGGAAGCTACTGCCAAGCTACCCGACATTATTTAGAGGTCGGAGACAATTTAACATAGGATATAATGTATTTAGTCAAATTTGTCACGGACAGTGAAATTAGGACAAACTATAAGAAAGTTTACTCTGTAGAATTCTTGGCAAATGGGCATTTTTTGTCGGTATACAGAAATAACAAACTGTCTCACGGGGTTTATATGACAACGAACAACACACAGACCAAAAGTTGAACAAACAGACAAATTAGACTGGTGGATAATTTATGTAAGACATATGTCGTTCTTACGTTGATTGAGTGTATTAACGTAGTATTACAAAGCTTGATAACAGAATACGACAAGATCGCATCCTATGTAGATTTAAACAATTTAAAGTTTTATCATACAACACAAGAGCTGACGACTTAACCTATATAACTTTAATTATTTGTGACTATTGTTTTAAATATACATTACTAATGAGATCTAAAAATGTATTAATCATATTTTTACCACTCAGTCAAATGTGACAAAATGATGAAATGGTGAAATACATTAAAATACTCAGATAATAAATCACAGAGGCGCAACAGTTATACCAAGTAGGTAAACAACTAAGTTTGGTTCCAGATTCATGTTTGTATAGCAATAGGTTATTTTTTCTGTTCGGGGACCAGTCTCAAAACCCAAGCCTATGATTGGTTGGTTCTGAACATATTGATGAAATTGACCAATAACAAGACTTCAATGTGAACTGGTTCTCAATTTCAGGTTTATAGAATTGGTCTTAGAGCTATGTATAATAAACGAGACAAAAGTCATATTCATTCATACAAGAACATTTAGTTTGTTTACGTTTTAAAGCAGGTAGCACCGGGCTCTGAAAAAAACATTCAATACTTAACGAAAAGGGTAGAAATATATTTGTTTTTCAAAATTCTAATTTTCTTTAAATGAGTTTAATCACAAACACGAAAAGACCATATAAACGTATGCATAATCTTGATTATAGTTGGCGAGCCTACTTACTTATCTAATCAAGTTTTACATTACAAGGCTTACATTTGTCAATAATTAATATTATGAAAGTGATGTTTTCAAACATCGATTCGGTCACCATGAAAAATACACCTTTTTAAACGCTGCCATGAACATTCAATCCAGTGAAAATGCAAACGTTTTTTAATCGAATGACCAAAAAAGTACACAAAATTTCATTTTTGTAAATTTTCTGGATCGACAGCAATTTTGGTAGACTCTGTCTTCGGTCCGGGGTTAAATTCGAAGACTGTGCGATTACATACATGTATATCCACGAAGCTTAAAATCATTAATTCCATTGAAATGTCTTAATACATGAACCTGGGAGTAATTCGTAATTAATAAGAGTTACTTACGGCATTAACTTATAGGAAAGTCCTTTTTTATAACCCAGTTCCTTACACACAACCTGCGCATCTTCATCATCAAACCCGTTGTTACAGACAAATCCTGTGGTACCATTGTAATCTATTAATACCTTACCACTAGAGTTTCCATCGTCTCCCTTCAGTTTTAGCTGATACCCTGTTTCATAAAAAAAATGTCAAATAATATAATAGGTAGGTAAGTAGGTAGGTAAATAGATAGGTAAAGTTATTGACTTATACATACATACATGTATCTCATAAAAAAAAGTCAAATAATATTATAGGTAGGTAAGTAGGTAGGTAAATAGATAGGTAAAATTATTGACTTATACATACATACATGTATCTCATAAAAAAAATGTCAAATAATATAATAGGTAGGTAAGTAGGTAGGTAAATAGATAGGTAAAATTATTGACTTATACATACATACATGTATCTCATCAAAAAAAAGTCAAATAATATTATAGGTAGGTAAGTAGGTAGGTAAATAGATAGGTAAAATTATTGACTTATACATACATACATGTATCTCATCAAAAAAAAAATCAAATAATATTATAGGTAGGTAAGTAGGTAGGTAAATAGATAGGTAAAATTATTGACTTATACATACATACATGTATCTCATCAAGTAATTTACAAATACATACATGTATAAAACAACATAACACATCGTATTGTAGTAATGGTATATGACTTGGAGTAAAACATTCAAATTATGCGAAGAATGAACGTTAATTTTGACATCTATAAAATAGTACCACTATATTAACACATTTTTAACACGACAATCTGTTTACAAGATTTATTGTTTTAATGTTAAGATTTACTAGTATTAAGTGTTAGTTAGCGTTCATGATTAAAATTGTATGCAGCGTATCACAAACGACGCGAAGCGGGACACAGTGATATATAGCATACATTCCAAAGTATGAACAGAGACTTGGATCATAATGTAATATATAATTATATCTCTGGTTTGAAAAATAACAATTTCACAGTTTGTCCTCATTTCTGTTCATATAGAAAAAGTGACTAAATTATCTCCGTGTCAGACTCTCGGCACATTTTATGCGATGTAATTATATTCCAGATTTCAAATGAAATGCGGACATTTTATTGCACGTGTTTATGTATCAATCAAAGTTTCCAAGAGACCTTCGGACTGAGTTCCATATTATGATTTCGTTTTCTTGTGTCTTAGCAACGGACTGAAATTTTTAAATCATGACCTGTATCTGCTTAATGTAATCTTGGGATAAAATTTGTTGCTATGCATTAAAGCCAACCACACACTGGTGCGTTGATCACCGCTTTATTATTATGAACTGAGAGCTGCAGATTTAAGTCTCGCCAGCGCGTCAAGCACTGTTCTATTTCCAGGGGACTCTAGATTTTATCCCACCATAATAAAATTTAATTTTCTATTGTGTTTTTATCTTATAACTTTATAAGTAATATACCTTGATTTTCTGCTTCTGTTGTTGTTATTACTGTTGTTGTTGTCAGTGGTGTCGTAGTCTCCGCATGACTATGGTCATGGTCGTGCTCCGTGGTTTGTTTTATATCCTCCGCGGTAGAATTATTGCACATTTTACCTTCACTCACGTTAGTTTTACTCGACACAATATAGAGCACGCAGAAAACAGTTAGCCCCGCAAGAAGGCCCAATAACAAAAGAAAACTTAAAAATCTCCGAATACATTCTGAATCCATTTTTTTCGTGAATGTTTTTAAGTATAATCACCAATCACAAAATGCTGAAGATTATTCGGCTGTTTTACTCACATCTATGATTGCTAATAAATTTCTCTTTTCTCCGTAATGTCAAACTATTCAGTTTTATTGTTATGAAACAACTATTAATAAACTCAGCAATTCATCACATTTAATCTTCATCATTTTTAATATTTTACGATAACAAATAAATTTAAATGCGTCGTAAACACGGTCGGTCAAAGTCGCATGACAAGTAAGAGAATGTTATAAAAAACTCCCGTTAATTGGATGCCCTCGGTTTAATTCGTCAGCTAATTAAACGCATTTTATTGGAGCAAACCGTTTGATTAAAAGTTATATAGGTTTTAAAAGATGAAACACATTTGATATACATATAAATACATTGTAGATATATATCTCCTTTGACGAGGATCACATGATTAATCAATCATTCTATATGTATACCGTATTTACCATAATAAACTTCCCCGAAGAGCTACATTTTTACAAATTATTTCCTAAACGTGTTACATTCTTACAAATTATTTCGACATTTGTTATATTTTTGTTTCAATATTTTTAGGCATGAATATTAATTTGAAGGATCATTGAAGCATTAATGGTGTTTCGCGATGTTTCATTTTTTACCAAAACGATCATGTGATCTTTAATGATTGATAGTCTATTTATTAGGGGAAATTCAGTAACTTAATTCTGTGTTATAGAGGTATAACGGTGATTTTGAAGATGCTAAATTTAGATCAGCAGATCTGGCCTTTTTAGACAGTAAACAAACAATTGCCGCAGAAACTATCACATCCGATTGGCAAAATACAAATGTATGTTCAATGCAGGTCTATTGATATTATATGTATTGTAATATTCGAGACCAAGGCGTGCCATATATATATTGCTCCGCGACAATTTCAGAGAAAGAGCTATTTTACAGTAAAAAGCAAGTCAAAAATGTAGACAAAATAATGAGGTAGATGGTCTATGTAATTCGTACGTTCGTTATTTAATGTGGTGATTATGCTGGTGGTGGGAATGTTAACCGCACATGCACTGTATGAAGCCATTTCCTGCTTTATGATTGATAAGACCATTTACACGTATGGTTGTTTTTAAAGAATTGAGCATACAGTTTGTTTATATGAAACCACTTCTATGATTCGCTGGCATGCTTGCTGCTTGGTCCCTATAGACGACAAGTCGCGTAAATGCGCATGCTCTACTCTTTAAACAGACCCAAAACAAGAACAGATTCTTAAAAAGAGGTCAAGCTAGTTTACAAACATAGTAATAATTGTAAAGTTAACTCAGATAGATCGAATATGCTGAAACTCTCAAATCTGAACCACTCTTTTTAGCAAATCACTTTCAGAATGTTGAAAATATGTTTATTTTTTATTCGATATTCGTTTCGTATTTCACCCGCTAAATCTGAAAAATAAAACTTTTATAACCCGGAATTTCTTTTTATCCGGAATAAGTCCGAATTACCATACATTGTTGTCATGTCATGACCATTATTTTTATTTTTAAAGCAACTGCAGTTCATGTTAATCTCTGAGTGTATTGACCTCCTCCAGTAAAGAAATTTCCTTTACTGTCAAAAAGTTGATAATTATGTACCAACGCTAGGTGCAGCCGTGTAGTTTTAAGCCATTATAGTACATGTATATGCAATGTATAACTGATTCTGTTAATTAAAAGATCTTTTTGTTTCTAGTGTGCTACGTTTAAAATGGGAAGGGTGATGAATGGTGTAGAATTTAAAAAGAAAATATCAATTCTTCAATCGGTTTGAACTACCGATGAATTAACTTCAAAATACGATGTGATTAAAAAAACGTGACACCGGGCTGAGTACATCTCTTAAATGTTTACGTTGTTCATCAATTTGGGCAGCATTAACCGTTGTGAAGAGGTGCATGTTTTTGCATGTTCTTTTATGTGACACTGATTGAAAATGTGGTAAACACGACTAAGACATAATTCTAACACTTCGTGTATTTACAAAAAAATTAGAAAAAATTTGACATTGTATATTAACATTTACACGGCTATGTAAAACATTGTATTTGAAATATTTCCTCAATAAATTAGTGCACTGCGGTAAACGTTCATGATAAGGTTAATGTATATTCTGATCTGCATTTGGAAAAAAATATATTGATGATTTTAGATTGATAAAGATAGATAAAATAATTATCTTTGCGGTTATCGGAATTGTCTTGATTTTAGCGTCGCCCTTAAACGTCTAGCAGTAGAATCCAAGGTACCAAACTATTTGGGATGAATCATACTTGGTACTTACCTACCTCTACTTGTTTAGTCAAATTACTCAAAACATTACTTTTTATTAGCCTGTATTTTTTGCCGGTGTGATACTTTAATGTAGACCTAAACGTGTCAAACTATATTTCATTTCTTCGAAACATACCAACAGAAAGTAGCTCTCTATTTGTTCGGTCATTGAACGGACAGCTTAGCTCTCAATGTAAGATTTGAATTTCTTTAAAAATGACTTGTCGAATTTGGCAAAATAAACACGTACTGTGCCTCTGTTTTAGAACGGTTTGTCTTATATAATTATGGGTAAGTTTTATTGCATAGAACATGTTTGTTCATTTGAGTGACCCTGCATAGAATAATATCAAATTTAGCTGCTTTGGGCAAAACACGAATGTTCAAATCCCTATAAGATAAGATTGCTGTAGAATTTTGTTTTACCAAATTTAGGATTTAAAGTGTATATCAAGTTCTGTCTTAAACTTACGAGCGATACATTTTTTTTATTCTAAGGCGTAAAAAATGTTTATTTCTGATTATCCAACTTTCCAAAATGTAAATGTTTTGATGTGACCCAGGAACAGTACATCTACTTTCTCACTTTTCGTACATTTCCTTTCGCTTTGAAGAGCTAAAAATAAGCCTCGAGCTATCTATCCTATAGTTTTATCAGCATATAACCAGAAACAAACATTTTATTTATAGCCTTTATATAATCTAATGACAATCAGTTCATTTGGGCCAGTATGAATAAGAGTATGGATTGGTATAAGTTCATTATACGACGGTATTAATGCGACTTTTGACGACAAAGTTGAACTTCAATGCATTTTATCATGACATTATCGTTATAATGGATTTATTATCTGACATGTTCTGTTTTTGGGTTATATTATACTGAATGTACACTAAATATATAATGTCTACAGTCTACTTAAACAGTGAAGTTATTGATAAAATGAAAGGTGAATGTACCAAATACATCGTATTCTTAGCTGTGAATTACCTCCCTTGGCGGATTGAAGTAATTGATGCAATGAAAGGTGAATGTACTGAGTGCATCATACTCATACCTGTGAATTATCTCCTTTGATAGAATAATAATGTATCGTTACTGGAGACTTCCGATCTCGTCGACGAGATAAAGAAAAAAGTCCATCAAAGATTATAAAAGATTGGCTTTGTAAGAGAAAATAATTAACTATCTTCAATCATGCCAAAAAATCATCTCATTCTAATCAAAACAATCAGGCACGTTGTCGTGCATTGTAAACAATAGAAAATCACTTTACAAGTTCATTTACTACAACATACAATCTATACATAATAAATGTAGTCTCTTTGGTGCGCTTCGTCAATCTCAATTAGAGTTGTCGTTCGTTTTCCGACCTGATATATCTGGGTCAAACTCCTCGGCGTTTGCCTAAAGAAAAGTGCGTAGTCCTCAGTTACGGAAATGCCCGAGCAGTTATGATTGTTCTTTTACAGGACTCTGTTAAAATATGAAGAAAAGCCACAAGTGGTACACATTTTACAACTAGGTGAAACAATGCATTAGAGTCAAATGTTCTTATATTGTACCTACGTCTATGTTTATATTCGGTAATTGGGTCTAAATCTCTTGTATGGGACCAAAATTAATTAAAGGGTTACTAGTAATTAAGAATTATGACAAAAAACACGCACTCATTTAAGTATCAGGCGGAAACTAAAGGAAGCTTGGTCACAAGTATGTGAACTCCTTTTCAGAGTAAGCCAAAGATGTACGTAGAGGCTGGGACACATGCCATGTGTATATTGGTCCCATGGAAGAGGATAAAAAACGACAACTCTGGTTTCAGATTGTTGTATCGATTCCACTACCGTATTAACAAAACATTAATAATGTGTACAGTTTCGTTAATGATTAGTTTCGCAAGTTTATCCAATCAGAATGCATGTTGTGATATAGGAATGTAAACTTTATGTTCTCTGAGTGATCCAGGCTTCATTAGGAAGGATTTTATGTTTTATGGTATCTCTGTTGTATGTGTATGATATGTGAATTCTTCCTGTCGAGTCCTGGAACAAGGTGGGATAACTCAACTCTATACTTCTGTTCTCAGATTCTTTCTCTAAATCTAGTGATCTTGTATGGGTCCATGTCATACCCCCGTCAGTAGATAACGAGATGACTATAGGATTCCTGAAAGAATGTGCAAAAGAAGTGCGAGATTTAAATACGTTATTGAGATGGAATGGTGGGATGCACCGTCTAAATAGTCAGTTAGGTATTTGAAACCCGTCAAGCAACAATTTTGAGAAATAGGGTACCCGATTATGTACGTGTTTATGTTCAACAAACTATCAATTTTTTCTGGATTATATACAAAATTATTAAATTACTCTTTTAACCTGTGTTTATAGGATGACAAACTTATATAGCGATATATATTTTATTTGTGCTATTGTGTACTGCCAATAAGAACATCCTGGATCCACTGTAAGACCCTATATAAATGAACTTACCTGACTTTATTCGTGGGATTGAATACGATAGCAACATGGCCAGATTGCAATACTGTTGCTTCAATACCACTGTTGTTGTTTGGTAACGTTGTTTTTGTCGGTTTCGACCAGGTGGCGCCATCATCCATACTTTCTGCGCGATAAATGTTCTGCGCACGTCGGTCACGAAAAAATGAAACTAGTTTAGTTGAGTCTGTTCAAAGTAAAATGTTCCTCAATATTAGATAAAATTTTGAACAATGGGACAATAATCGTGGTGATTTCGAAAGGAAATCATAAATTTAAAATATGTAAATGAGTTTAAAAACAATGATTGAAGAGTCGGTGTTCAGAATCAAAAACCTGTGACAGTATTATATATATTTGAGTCTATATGTCTTTGATAGGATCGCATTCTGGAACGTGAATGTTTCCCGGCATATGCATTTTTAGTATGGGGATCAGTGGATGTGTTGTTTTGACGATATCGTCCATTTGATATTGACAACGTCTTACAAATAGCGTTATTGATTTGAAAAACAACATCTAACAAATAGATGTATTTAACACCAACAACTTACTTGCAACTGGTCTGATCACGGAGGGCTGGACAAGATGGTCGGAGTCTGTAAAATAATGTTCTAACCAGTTGTCAAATGGCTTATGTGATAAATTTTCCTGAAGGATAAGTAAAGTTAATTGTCAATATAAGATTTTCTTATACTCCATAAGTTTTAATGTTTTAATGCAGTCTTGGTAGTGATCCACCTTTTAGCAGCAATTAGTAAAAGATGAAACATTGTCGTTGTTATATCAAATGTTGCATTCCTTTTGGCTGTTTTTTTTTCACATCTAACGTAAATTGGACACACCAGTTGTGTCTTTATGACTCGTGTCGGAATATTTGGACGTATAACAACCATTATGTCGGAGAACCAGATTGCTCTTAAACCCGTAGATTACCTATACCCCAGATGTCCGAAAAAAATCTAGAATTAGCCATCCACACCCAAAATCTGAAATTGTTTCTACGGGCATGACTTGTAGCGATCGTTTATTTTTATAGTGTTATTAGAACATTATTTGAACAAATAGAAATGAGAAAAGTACAATGAAAATATTTTGTGAATACAGGAACACGTACGTAGTAGAGAAACATGAAAAAAGCCTCTCTCGCTAGGGCGCACTCTCTCAAAATACAATTTAAATAAGACACTTTACTTTAATGTAAGATGTATCCTTCCGGCTTCCACCAGCATAATATATAGGATATAACCAAGTGTTCTTCAATGATAATATGATACGATTTCTATCAAATGATCCCGCTTTACCATAACACGTGGTGCGGACCACGTGACGCCGAAGTCGGTCGATTGCAGCTCCCATATATTTGCTGCATAACTCGCAGACTTCCAGGAACCTTGGTGCCAACCGAGTTAAGACTAGTTTTGGCATTTAGGGACGCTCCCGAGTCTATTGCACTGGTCTGCGACTCTTCTGGTGGACTCGCAGACTTTCAGGAATCTTGGTGCCAACCGAGTTAAGACTAGTTTTGGCATTTAGGGACTCTCCCGAGCATATTGCATTGGTCTGCGACTGTTTCTGGCGCACTCGCAGACTTCCAGGAATATTGGTGCCAATCGAGTGAAGACAATTTTTGGTATTGAGAGACCCTACCGAGTCTGTTGCACTGATCTACGACTGTATCTTACGCACTCGCAGACTTCAAGGAATTCCGGTGCCAATCCAGTTAAGATCACTCCCGACCATCGTAATTTACCGCTTTGTCATGCTTATCGCCTTTTCGCGCATGCACAGTACGCCAAAGGGCCGATGACCCCCCCCCCCCCCCCCCCTTTACACTACTAGTACGTACTATGGACATACCTTCACCACCAAAGCCCTCCTGATACAATTTCTTTGCGTCTTGTTGTGAATGAAATAGGTACAAAATTTTAGCCTGTGTATCATAGAACAGTGCTGGGTTCTGATTGGAGTATCCCTTTCTTTTAGACACCGTTTTTGCTTCAGTCCATTGGTTAGTTCCATTTGAAAGCCGTGCAACAACAATCGCAACCTGTAATATGACGTCATTGTTATATCATTCGTTGTATCTATATTATATGTTTACAGTACCATAATATATGTTTTACTGTCAAAATATTACAACAATAATTGTTCCCTTGAGGAAATTTCAATATTATGAACACCAATCGAGCGGCTTTCAATATGTTTTCTATATAATGATCAATCGAAATTACTCGGGTATTTCCGTAACTGAGAAATACGCCTCGTACATAAGTGTTGGATTACAAATTTTGGTTATTTGGTATCCGGTAACTACTATTTTTTCAATACTAGGTACTCGTTTTCGTAGAATTTCAGACTTTCAAACGTGTTTATCATTTGCGATTGATAAAATGGGCATCATATTCCCATGGGAAGAGAAACAGGTTGTTGCTATCGTTGGACTCCCAGGGTCAGTCATGGCGGAAAGAAGCCCGTGAAGAACTACAACAAAATGGCGACCTGTCCTATTATGTCCGAGGCACTTTCTTTAGACAAACGCCGAGGAGTTCCGATTGTATAATGATATGACCACTTCGATGTTCATTCAGCACACCTCGGCCTATTACATACGTCAGTCAGTCTCCTAGGTTAAAGCTGGTCATATCGCTATCAGAGTACTCATGTGACGTGAACTTAATGCAAGATAATGCAAGTCTTGTTTAGTGACTTTAATAGGCCTCTATCCTCAAATTGGTAATTGAAAAAGAAAAGGCCTAGGAAATGTGTTAACAAAGTTCAACACACAAATATAGTTTACACATGCATTTGTATAGCTCATGTTCGAATAAGCTTTTTAGATTCGTGTGTGATTTAGTGTGTTACACAATACGTTAACTTACATCACTATAGCCTTCAGCACTTCCACTGAACCATCCCATAACTAAGTCACCATTTGGACAGGGTTCTATGAATGAAGCATGATTGGATTTATATGGAGGACGCATGTAGGCTTCCATCGATCCGTCCGTAGCATTTCGGATCATTCCGTCAAAGTTTAGGCCATTCAGAAATGCTGAAAACCCAGCTATTGCCAAAATTAATATCAAAATTGTGCTCATCTGTAAAAAAGATATTTAAAGGCTTGGGCAACCATGAACATTTTGACTAATTTCTAAATGGAAAAATGTTCAAAACATCTCAAATATTTTTTTTGAAATATCATTTAGATGATGTACTGCAAGATTCTTATTGAGCGTGCATTGATTGCTTAATTACTTGAAAGCTTTTAGAAGTGCATTAACTTACTGTTTAAAATTTCATATTAACTTCAGTGAATAGTGAATGTTCTTTATCTCGAGAGACAGATTTAGGCATGTAGAGATATTGTACGAAGAAGCTGAAACTTACAATTTTATTCTTGTCGACAGTACAAGATTTACTTAGATCAATAGATAATTTTTTCGAAAAAAGGTTCTTAAATCGATACCCCTATTCCATACGAATCGAATTTTAACAAGCATTTAATTAGCATGGATAACAAACTCTATTAACAGAAAACACATTATTATATGATATGTATTAAATGTTTCCATACAAAGTATACTTCTGAGATAAATCTTACAATTCGTGAACTGAAAACTATTCTTTAATCAGCTATAGTTCAGTATACAAACTTACTTCGTATGAAATTAAAAGTCCGTTAGGTTTGCGATTGAAATATGTAATCACAATTGGGTCAACATATCAAGGACATTGTACTCACTTGTACATACGATACTTTACATAATTAACAGTCTATCAAATGAAGGAATTCATACAGTTTGATTAGATAAAATAAAGGTTTGACATAGTGACCTGTACACAATGTCCAGTTAATCGTATTTGTAATGTATATTCTGCATACGCGGGGAAAACAAGTATTGGTCGGGAAAACAGAAACTATAACAATTTATTAGGCCACCATGCTTACAAAAATTGCGGTAACGTACCTACTCACTAAAATGCCCCTACCCAACTTTTTGGCCTCTCAGGATTTTTTTTCATTAAAAAATAGCATTCTGGCATGTATTTTGCGTTCATTCTAAAAAGAATATTGTAAACAAGAAATATCTTTTAAAAAGATCATCGGCGTGTATACAGTAGAAAATTAGTACTTAGAAAACTAACACAGCAGATTATAGGCTATGGGCTACTGGGCGAAACCCTCCCCCTCCGGAGGCATTTTTGTAGACACCATTTTTTTGAAAGCTCAATGCCTGCTGATCATTTTTCCAGTGTCTACAATCTGGGCGTTGGGGCGTTTGTGAACTACAGCATGCTAATTACCGTTACCGAAAAATACGTTTGACAATAATTTTATTTTGTTAGAAGTCTTATTCTAGATATTTTCTATAATTCATCAATTTGAACAATTCCTTTGACCATAATAAGTTAGGAGCGGCTTTACTTATCGATCAAATGCATGTTTTTCACTTTATTGCATTGTATATGCTCTGTAATTTACGTTACCCTGCGTTACCCCAAAATGACAAGGAAATGACAGGTGTATATGTTGAATTAACACAAAAGCAATCATAAACAATGTTGTTATTCATATTAGGCAAATACTACCACATGTTCATGTTTTTCTTTCATTGAATGCTCGTTTATGTCTTCATTGTACGTAAAATACGTTACATATAAAAGTATACGTGTTACATGGAAATCATTCATATTACTGTGATCACATGCTATGATCAAATAGGTATACAGTGACAGGTAATCATGATGCATTCATTAATACCCATAACTGGAAAACATTTCTAGTTACAAATGTTGTAAAGTTTGACTGGGATAATAGTAGTTTACGTTACATAACGTTACCTTTATCACGATAAGTGCTTAACACGCTTTACAATGCATAAAACATTGATTTGATATACAAAATGTTTATACTTGATTACTGGCAATACGTACGTGTAAATTAACATTCCAACTTTTTTAATTCATCACTGATTGTGTTTTACGTTACATGGTTTTATTCGTGTTACGTTTGAAATTATTCATAAACGAGTAACAACATTTCTATGAAACTGTTATAAAATCATCATCGATTGTATTCTAAGAATTTTTATCTATGAAACAATCAAATTTACAATAACAACGACAGTGCAATAAACATTGTGCCATTGACACACATAAACATGTGTGTGTCATTTACGTTACCATTTGTTACATGATTATTTATATATATATACTTAAGTGCAATATTGTATGTTATGTCAGATTGATTTCATTAGCTGTACATATTGTCATCAAGGTATTTTTGTTGTTCTGATGGCAAACGTTCACGAATTTCACAAATCCTCATCACTTTTCTGTTTCATAGACAGCATCGACCATACTAATGAGCTCAATGTCGTTGTTATCATCAGTGTCTTCTGTGTCCCTAGCCTTTGGCACAATATTATCCTCGTACCAGTTGTATTCCAGCATGTTGTCAGGATCAAATTTCCAACCACTTTCATCCACTTTTAGAAGATCAAGATTGCCCTCTTTGCATGGGTCCAACTATACACCTTATAACTATCCGTAACACATTGAACATACGTGACGGGATCTGCAGGGAGTGAGTAAGCTCATGTCCATACCACTTAAAGCGTTCAGAACACAACCATGGCTTTGATACTTGTTATACCTCAGTTTATTGATGTCGTATTTTTAATGACCAAACAACACACATACAAATGTCTCAATGGCACTGTAAAGTTCATCCGAACAAACATGCTTGATAAATTGGCTAATATTGTCATGTAATCTTCATTTATAGGAGCAAAGCTCCTATAGCTATACATTACTTTTTCTAATTACAATTACGTGACGCATATACATCCGCTTTGAAAAATAGTATAAGTATAATTTGCAGACTTTGCAGTTTTGATAAAAGTTAAGGTATATACCTGATTCTGTTCTTTTCCTCCGTTTCATCATTAACTGTTGAGGTAACGAAATTTACTACATATTGAAAATAGTTTCATTCAGTAAAGTAGCGCTGGAACACTATATTGTCTCTGAGATTAGTGAGATTGCGTATTGACACATGATAGCTTTTCCTTGGTAATTGTGGTTAATTGGTCAAATGATGTACATCTGTACAGACTATACATACTTGGCATTCAAATTTTAATTCAAAATGATGATAACACAGGCCTTTTAAATTTAATGGTTTAACGATGGTTTTGTCTAACACATTTAAACTTTGCTCCAGACTGTAATTTCAGTGCTTTGAATCTCAGTTAGTGTGACTATGACACCATCTCTATAAGACTGCTCAAAGATTAGCTTTATTGACTGTGTCTTATTGTCGTCATTAGATATGAAGTCCATCCGATTTCATGGAGTTATTGTTTTTTTTTACCTGAGAGCAAGAACGTTGGAGCTGCCAAACGTCATCGGCACTCATCTGATTTAATAGACTGTTTGTTGTAAATGTCTGATATAAAGTCTACACGAGACGTTTTAGGCAACTGATAAGAAATCGCCTCAGCTACTTGCTCGAATGTGTCCGGAACTGCTATAAGACTCTGCAGTTACCCAATTAGGCGTTACCATTAACAACATAGGATGCGCCTTCTGTAGAATGGCTAGTTGTTGGTTCTGTTGGTGATTCAATATAAGGCACTCGACCTAGAAGAAATGACTAGGTAAGCTTCAGGTCTATGTCATGTTGAACTGACAGGAGCATAAGCAGGTCAAATGCGTCACGTTCTGCTCGTATCTGAGTTATTATATTATGCTGAAATACTGTGTGAAAGGTTGTGTTTCTTCAAATCTTGGCCGGGGTAATTGACCCTTCGATAAGGGCTTGTGCTACCATAGAGCATGGTTTTAGTGTTTCCCAGACGTCACTTTGTCAAGAGAACCACTGGCACAATTCCGGAATTTATCATAAGTTCCGCGAGACCACTGTCGTTCATTACTTTACCTAGATGTATCGAAGATGTAGCATACATGTGTGAAATACACCCGTTCTCACTATGACATTAGTGAATTTGTTCCGGAAACTGCCAAACCAATGAGTACGATTTCATGGCCACTGCTAGGTCACAGGTTACAATTGCATAATCATTGAAAAAAGAAACATCTATAAATTACTATGAAATTGATAGACTAAATTAAATATTTATTTGATTAATGAAATTATTTATTTATTGACAATTGATTGCTTTTATTTTATTGGTTGATATGAAAATTTTATAATGAAATGTTTTTTTTTAATGTAAGCCTAAATGCCACTTTAGATTTTATAATGTCTGATGCAAAAAATGTCAAGGTTTAGTAATACATGCACTTATGTTCATAGTTATATTTTGGTAACGCATGCGGTTAATAATATACACGTATTTTCTGCATTATTGTGACCTTTTTTCACCTTGTCAACATGTAATACAATTGAGTACCATTTACTCATTAGATAGTGTTCTGCTTGATCCAGAAACAGTAAGTATATGATGCTAATCGAATATTTTAGAGTATATGTGACCTTATTTCAGTGATATAATATTGGTAACGTAAATTATACCACATTTGATGATGAGATTTAACATTTCTACACTCTTGTTTACATTCTCTGTGCTTATAATCATAATTACAAAGCCTTTAACACAAATTATTTTGATCTCTTTGCGGTATTGTGTTAACTTTAAAATTTCAATTATGGTAACGCCCCAAAATGGCGGTAACGGAGTAAAGGCCCAACATCCAGATGGTAGACACTGGGATTTGGTAGGTCTTTCCATACACTTTCAGAAAAACATACTGTAGAAAAATGCCTCCGGGGGGGGAGGGGGGGTATTGGTGCCCCATAGTCTATTATCTCATGTATTCAAATAACTGGAATAAGATAAAATGGTTTACCATTTACAAATGGGATCGTCCGTGTATACAATAACATTGCTTACCTAAAAACTGAACCATATTGTGTACTAACAGTTAAGGCTATAGACAAAAAATCTTGAGTTTAATGCTAAAAGTATATACATTCTATTTTTCATTAAATTCGATTATATATAATTATCTTATTTACTGTATATGAATTCCACATAGTGTAATTTTTCATGGTTTAAACGTTTCGATATTTAATGTGTGGTTGTATTGATGTTTTTTTTTTTTGCTTTTATTATTGCATTATTTTCAGAGGCAGTAAAACAAATAATTATGGATTCTGCCCTAAAAATTTGTAACAAAATAGCCTTTAACCAATGAGAAAACTCCTACTTCAGCTGAAGATTGTGTATCGAACACTTTCATTGGTTACAATTGTAGGTCAAAAGCAATATCAAGACAGCACGCCGAAAAAAATATATTCTCTACCAACTTAACCACTGAAAATTCTCTGTGTAGGGTTACCACAAACAAACATTATTAAGGATGGCCTAACGTACGCCTTATTTCTGGATGATATATATAGTTCCTGGTAACCAGTCATATCTGATGTAGGACATTATACATGTTAGTATGTGTAAGTGATATTGTTCGCTTCTAATGATAACATAATTGTTCAAGTACACGTACTGTACGTACTTATCACTGTGATATACCAGTACGGGTAGTGTCTCTGTCATGGTGTACCCTGTTTTGTGCGTATAGGCCTATACTTATATGCGCATTCAATTATTGAATATGCATACGCTTATAATTTCCATATGATACAATTAGATACAATATACATGTACAACTATTCATTTCTAGTCGGCTCAGAATATAGCAATAGACGTTGACTCATCGACAGAGCAATAAAATAATGAATTAAGTAAAACACTAATAACTGACTAATATAATCTGGGACCAATAAACACATGTACACGTATATTAGCCCCTGATATAATCTAGCCAAGGACTTATAATCATATACATGTATATTATAAGTCCTTGACTCCTTGGTCTAGTCAATAAAAGAAAATACGTGTTAAATTTTATAATTTATGGTACTAAACATAAAACAGTCGTAAAAGTGTTAGGCTTAATACAATACAGTAAAATATAAACTTACTCCAAATGTTTTAAACTGTTGACACGTACATGTATACCGCTCATTTATGTTTATCTGCCGTTTAAAAACAACGGCCCATTCGACACTTACGAGCCGCCCCAGAGAGAGGGGAGATAAGATGCAGGAGAACCGGACATTTATAAATATCCTTACTCTTATTTCAAAGACTTTCCCTTGTTCTTTATCGTGCCGGATGTGAAGCACCGAATCACACATCACGCCGTTACCTGTGATTTTCTTAACACAGTAATGGTCTAGGTAGTGGGGAAATAGGACTCATATAAAGGGACATTCAGTAAAATATTCACTGTACTGTATAAATCTGTGTATATAAAGTAACATTAATTCGTTATTTATGTGTATATTCATTTCAGATATACTTAGAAAGTAGAGAATATGTATCCAATATACGAATATTAAAGATATTGAAAATAGGTCGTGTGTTCCTTCAAATCTGCAGGGGCGCCGCGTTTTATACCTGACCAATAGTTATCTCCCTTTTAGAACGCCATCTAGTGGAAACGTCATCGTCATGATCAAATCTAAACAGAAAGTTATCAAATAATGTTTTAATTCACCATGGAGGGTGAACAACGAGATCAGAAATTGAAAGCCGGCAAAGAAAAGGTTAACTCATCATAGTTAAATTATGCTTATCACAAAGAACGCGCGTTCGTTATCATACCTATCAATTTTAGAATGTCTGGTTCATGTCTGTGTTGTTGTCAGTCACAATGTCGACCCATTTTCATTTATTCTAACCATTGTAACCAACATTCTTTCTTTGTCCACTTTAGTTGAATGTCATATTAAGGTCATTAAAACACAGAACATTATCTATTCCACGTTTGAGTTTAACCAATGATTGTTTTGTACTGACAACTGTATTCCCTTAGTGATAAAGGAGTGAGAAAAAGCTGGTCCTCGCCGGGATATTGAACCCAGGACCCTTAGCACTGTAGGCGGACACTCAACCATGTTTCTAAAGAGTTAACACCACAGCAAAGCTGTTGAAAGTGGCCATATTCCTACAATCACTACACTCCTTCCCCTTTTACTTATGAGAGCTCATCAGCTCGGTAGCAAGACAGTTCGACCCCTAACTTTTTCAACCCCCACTTTTATCCTAAGCCTTATCGACCCCTAACTATTTCGACCCCTACTTTGGGAATATTTGTGACGGCATTTCGACCCCTACATATTTACCTTTATTTGGGTATTATTTTGAAGAATTGAGCTTGATTTTGTTATTTTTGTACATTTGTTTTTCTTTTCATCATGATTATACGATTATGAATATATCAGAGACGTATAATGTATTATACGTCTCTGAATATATATATATGCATAATATTTTTTTTTAAATGTAATAATTAATGTTTTTTATACATCAGTCTTCGATGAAAAAACAACATACACATCATTATCAAATTATTCATTAATTTTCATTATAACATTAATATTTATGAAGCCTTTTTAGAATAAAAAGTCATTATTATATGGTTCCTATCCTCGTCAACTTTTATTCACATAATTGGCAAATATTATTGTCAAATGTTTAATGAACAATCGTATGTACACAAGCAGACATATATATATATTCTTATAACAATGCTGATTAGCATTAAAACAGAATAGAACATTTATAATTATTGTCATTCAATAAGTGCAATAAATAGCCTAAACATGTAGTCAGTATATGAAAAAAAACGGTGTTATTTAATATGTAATATTTTAACAACCATTCAATTATCTATTAATTTGTCATACTAAATACAATGTGTGAAATAGGGGTCGAAATGCCTTAGAAATTTAGGGGTCGAAATGCCATTAGGGGTCGAAAGTGTAGGGGTCAAATAATTTCGGGGTTGAAAAGGTTAGGGGTCGAAAAAGTTTGGGGTCGAAAAGTCTGACACTCATCAGCTCTTCAGTTTGATACTCCATGCCTTTCCACGAGTTTGTCAAACACTGCTGCCACCATTAAAGTAATTGTATGTTCAGGCTTACTGTGGGTGGGTATAATTACCTAGGTCTTCAGTGGTGGTAATCGTTACTCTAAGCGTATAAGCAGTTATGATCACAGGCATGTATTAACTCGCTGGCCATGCTACCTAATGACTTTGCGCCGTACGAAATCTCGTAAAGCATCTCTAGTTACGAGATCGACCCAGATCGCACACCAACTTCTGTCCGCTTCTGCAAATTCACTACACTGATATCACATGATAACGCATCACTGCTTTAAGCAGTTATAATACCCTACTTTTTGAGAATGGAATTTTCATGCAGGTAATGTAAATTTATATGCAAAGTTACATATTAATTAGCATAATATGGAGGGATTTACAGGACACTTCTGAATCAAACACACACAAAATCTGCACAGCCAGTCGCAGGACCTCGATTTCTAAAAATATCCAAATTGAGTCCTGTGAGTCTAAGCATGCTATCCAGAAGATATACTCGCGGTTTTAAAGTAACGGAGATCACTGGGTTAATTTGACGAGCTGTTGTTTTTTTTTTCATATATCTATTCTAAAAACAGATTGATAGTTGCGTTCATTTTTATTGGTCAATAGTTTGAGCACACACACCTAATTCTATTCTAATCCAATTGTACTGCAATTTCCAATGTTTGCTGCATTCAGATATATTGGTTGTTTTCGGTATCAACGTGAAGAGAAATGTTGTTACAAATGGATCTTTGATTGCATTTTGTTAAAAAATAATCCTGAGGATGACAGGACTCTGCATGCTGCGGCAGAACCAGGAACCAGTTCTACTTGCAAGCCTGCGCCCAAGAAAGCATATTCTTGCAAGAATTAAATACATGTAATAAACTGAAACACAAAATGACATGGACAGAAAGAGCACTAGACAACTGATAGTTTTTTTTCTTCAAGTTATACTATATCAAAAAATAAGCTGGGATTGCTACATGGAGACCCCTGAAATTTATGAAAGGATCCGACTAAAACAACAACCTGAGTCCCCAAGGACCCCAATTCTTTAAAGTCAGTGTAATACCCTGATCAGTGATGGCATGATAGTATATACTAGGTGTGAAGGCAGATATATGTCATCTTCTAGTCCACATAAGTATACTGTGCAAGACGGGGCCCAATCCATGATTCTATCACATGTCTAATGATTTCTTGCTGTAAAAATACTTCAATGTGTGATATCGTCAGTAACATTAAACATGTGGTTATATTTTTCTTCAAGTTTTAAAACATGCTCACTTTATTGCATTATGGCTTTTGGGACGAACATGAATGACATGTGTCTGAATAACCTAACACATGAAATTGAGTTATGATTGATTTACTTGTGTCAGAGATGGTATCTATTTAATGACATTCACATATATTGGAAAACTAAGGGTAATAAACCTCTCTTAGTGTGTTAATGCATGAAAATATTTTCTCCGGAATTTCCCTTGATTTTTCCTGTGATCTGCACACAAGTGATTAAAAATACTATGGTTTTAAGTATGCACAATTACTAAATGCAGATGCGAATTAGGAGTTGATCATATGTTTTATGGGATGAAATATCACTTTAAGCAACACAGACTCTGTTAGTACACAGTACATTGTTCCCTTAAGTTAACCTCTGAAAAAACGAAGAGAAAACCTGTATCATTACATAATTCTGTTTCAAAATATGTATTTCAGCTGGCTCAGTTTCAAAAGAAGAAAAGAAAGAAAAAGCAACCGATTAATGAACCTGAAGATTACACCTTTACACCAGATGTTGCTACTGCTAGTATTGTACCACGAGTGTTGTATGCTGAGGATGAAGATGAATTACATTATAATGTAAATATCTACTCTAGTTTACTTCCTTGTTATGATTACCCTTGCCTTAACAGTCAAACTGAATCACCTGCAATTTTACACCTGTATTATCAAGTTACAGTATTGGTTCACAATGAACCAATGATCGTCTTACATGCTTGGAGTTACGTCAAATTGCTTTTGGTGAATTATGTAACTTGTAATTATCATAATAACTATATTTTCAAACTGAAAATAGTTAAATAAAATATGTTATTACAAACATTTATGTATAAATCTTCCTCCATTTGAAAAAGGTAGTAAAATGCAAATGACAAACATACAAATGTGATTTTTTTACAAGCACTGTAGCATATTTAAACATGGTATAGTCAGTGTTTGTATGAAAGTTTTATGTGGTATGCACATTTTACAGGTGTATTTCACATCAAGTTCTCAAAATTATCATTTTTATTTACTTATGTCAGGTTGGTGCAGTATCTCACAGGAATCAGGAAATGGAGGGTGCCAGGAATCAAGATATTGGACAGGTATCTTTCTCATAAATATTTTTATTCATTGTTCTTTTTCTGTTATTTTCTTTAGATCCAGTTCTTTATCAAAGTTTTAAATATGGATGGATTTCATGCATCTTAAAGAGATTATGTATGTATGTTAACATAGCACATGTGTATATTGAAATATTGTGTATGAAAAAACTGTTCTCTTATCTTGTTAAATGCAAAATGCACTGAAAAACTTGTTTATGAACATTTATACTTTCTTTTTTTTCATTCAGCTTTTTGACAGTAATCATAACTGTAATGAGGGTGCCATGGAAGGAACCACTCAGTCAACAGAACCACCAGAAAGTCAAACTAGTTCTGTTGATGATGCACATGCTAGCAACAATGTGGCTGGTTCTCAGTCAGCAAGCAATGATGTTGTTGGTTCCCAGCCTGTAAACATGTCTGATGTACAGGAACTCCTCGGTACTGTTCAATGGCTACAACTACAGTTAAAACAGGTAATGATCTTAAAAGTGAATACAGTAAAACCTCTCCAGAGCGACCCTCTGTAGAGCAACAACTTCTATAGCAACACCTTCAAAATTTCCCTATTAAAGCTAATATTTACTATAATTTATCCTCTGTAGAGCAACCACTTCTAAATAATGGCCAATATTTGCAGCTCCAACAGGGTGTTGCTCTACAGAGGTTGTACTGTATGTATAAAATATTTATATAATATAAACATTCACTGTAAAAGTTATTCTTTTTTGTTGCAATAATTTAATATTTGTTTAAAAGAATATGTTCCCAAACTGTTACGGATATAATATTATATCTCATATTTAAAATAATTAATGGGAACACAAACTTTGCTTAGTAAATTAATAGCATTATTATAAAGCTTTGTTCATCTGTAAATTGTATTCTTAGTACATCTTTTTATCATAATTACCTAAAAAATGATTTTATTTTGTACATTTGTGATTCCATTTTGCCAGGTATTTCTTTTGAAAGTATTGTTCTTTTTTGTTTGAAAGTGTCTCTTAATATAAATTTGCAGTTGATGAATTGTAATCTTATTTGTTGTAGGCAAATTCTATGGTACAAGTACAAAACAAGAAACATTCAGAAACTGTTGGTGCCTTTGAAAGTGCTAGAAGGGAAATTTCTACATTACAAGACAGTATTAACACAAAGGATCAATTGCTAAATGATGTTGTTGAGAAAATGACACAACTTTCTAAGGAATATTCAACATTGAAGCAAAATTATGTTCAGTTGTCAAAAGTTCGTAATGAGGATTTGGAAGGTGTGTTGGAAAGAGAAGCCAAGCTACGTGAAGAATTAAGTCAAGCTGTGAAAAATGAACTTGAGGAAAAAGATGTCTTTATACAAAAGTTGGAAGACAGTCACAAAGCCAAAATTGCAAAGCTGAAAGAAGAAGCAGATATTGCAAATACCAAGTTAGAAGAAGAATTTGTCAAAATTAAAGAAGAGAATTCCAAGCTTGTTCATTTGTCTGAAGATTATCTGACAGAAAAGGAAAGTTTAGAAACTAAATGTGATACTTTGACAAAAGGATTGGAATTTTTAAAGGTTGAACATGAAAAATCTGTTAGTGAGTTAAATGTTTTGGCTAATGAATATAAAGATCTGAAATCCAATTATGACATTCTGCTAGAAGAAAAAGATAAATTAGGAGTTGAAATGATGCATTTAGAAAGTAACAATTCTAACAATGTCGAGCACATAGATATGTTGCAGGGTACAATAAATGATCTGGAAATACAATTAGCAGAAACAATTGAATATGATAATAACTTGAAATCCAGTAATGAACAGCTTCTGAAAGATAATACAGTTCTTGCGGATGAACTTGCCAAAGTGAAGGAAGACAACTATATGTACCAAAAGCAAATACATGCATTTGAAGAAAAACTTCTAGAGAATGAAGAAGTGCTTGATGAAAATCATTCTCTACATCTACACAATGATGAACTAAATAATAAGATAAACAATCAAAAAGATGTGATTGCTTCATTAAAAAATGAGCTTAACATTCTATCCCTGGAAAACAAGCAGCTCACTGACCAGTTCGAAAATGTTGCTTGTGTTAAAACTGAAAACACTAATCTTATAGCGGAGAGAGATTCATTGTTGAATGAACTATCGATGTTAAGTAATAAAATTGTGAATTTGGAAGGTGAGAATTCAAAACTAAAAGATTCTGAACTCGTACTAAATGAAGAGATTTCTAGTCTTAAAGAAAATTTGTTCAAAGGTGATGAAAGTGTTCTCATAGAAGTGCCTATAATAGCATGTGTTCAAGGGGATGTAACATTTGCTTCAAGAGATAATGACATTGATCATGATGAACAGAAGAGTGTGTTAGTACATGAAACGATTGTTGCAGAAGTAGACTCACAAACAAAAACAATGATGACTCCAGCTGCTCAACATATGGATTCTCAAGCACATTTACCTGATGAAGATGATAGTGATAAGTTGTCTGCTGAAGCTCATACTGATGACACTGCTTATGAATCATTCCATCGTGACTCTTTGTGCCAAACATCTGCTGATGAAAATGATTACAATGACAGACATTTGATAAACCTCCAACAGGAATATGATAGTGTTATGCAAGCTTTACAGCTTAAGACTGAAGAATGTGAAGAACTTCAGAATCAGTTGGAAGAAGCCCGACTTAACTGGACAAAAATTACTTCTACAGCTCCTGCTCCTGTTGTTCAAATGGACAATGTTGATAACCAAAGTGACTATGAACTTCCAAAGGTAAGTGAGAATGGTTCAGTTGCCAGTTTGGAGCAGGAGGTTAATGTGCATGCTTCTTCCTCTTTATGTTTTGTTGAGAATGATGGTGTTGTACCCTTAGATAATTCCCAGGGAATTGTAACTGTTGGTGAAAGTGATGTTCATGTTCTACCTAGTGATGCTTTTCAGCCTACCACAGATGGAACAGATGATCCTAATAAACCAATGCAAGCAGATGTTATAACAGAAACAACAGGTGAACGCACTGAAAAACTTTGTGCTGCAGAAGACAGAATTGTTTTACTGGAAGAAGAAATTTGTGAACTCAAGAAAATCTGTGATGAAAGTGAAGGTAAAGTTACTGATTTGAAGAAATGTGTTGCATCCCATGTTATAAATGAACAAGTATTGACAAAAGATTATGAAAATACAAGTGCCAAGAACTTAGAACTGCAAATGCAGTTCCAAAAGCAATGTGATGATATAAAAGAAAGAGATGAAAAGGTGAACAATCTGAAGTATATCAACGAAAAGTTATCATGGGAATGTAATGAAATGCGAACAGTCAGTGATGGTCTTGAGAAAAGAATTCTTGAATTAAAAGCTGATAAAAGTGATGTTGAATTTGAAAAACTGCAATTTGAAGAAGAATTAAAAAGAGTCAGAGATCGTTTGGAATACTTAGAATCTTCTGATAGTGACATAATGGAAATCAAAGACATGCTAGAAAAAGTCCAAGAAGAAAGGGAAAATATTTACATTGAAAATGAGAAATTACAGGGTTCTTTGTCAGCACAAATAGAAGAAAATGAGAAGTTATTAGAAACACTGGAATGCTTGCACAAAGAAAATTCTTTATCACTTCAGAAATTGAAAGAGGTTGGAACTGAAAAATCTGATATTAGTATTGAATTAGGAAACCTCAGACTTGTGAATGAAAAATTAAATAATGATCTGAATGACGAAAGAGTACTTTCTGAATCTCTGAATGAAAAATTCAGTGGAGAAATAGATGGTTTATTGGAAGAAAATTCTACTCTAAAAACTTCAGTTGAAATGAAGAATGCAGAAATTGACAGTTTGAGAAATGACAATGAGAGATTGAGTAGTTACTTTCCCGATATTGATGACCAAGATGATAAAAGTGCACTTAAGATAAAAAATGATGATCTGGAATCAAAAGCAGAGGAACTGTCCATAGAAAATGAGCAAATTATGAATGAACTTGTACAAACTCAGGATAAAGTGTTAGAATTATCTGCTGAAAATGAATGTTTGGTTGAAAAATGTGAAGAATTTCAAAAAGTGATAAATGAAATGGATGATGAGAAATCTTCACTTTTGATTACTATTGATGACCTGAAGTCAGACATTAATAAGAAATTAACTGAAAGTAATGCTTTCGTTGAAAAATATGAAATTCAATTAGAAGGTCTTGATCAAGAAAATTCAACCTTAAAAACACAAATTATAAGTTTAAGACAAGATATTGAAGAAGATGAATGTGTGTCAGACTCTGATAGCACTGAACATTCTATGCAATCTTCCGCTATTAATGATCTCAAGGAGGAAAATGAACAGCTGAAACTCAAGTGTGCAAGTATTGAATCTAATCTTCATGAAATTCAAGAAAAAGAACATCATCTCGTAGAAAAGTTAAAAACATATGAAAATGACTCAGGTTCTGCTACTAACAGAAGTGACCAAGAGATAAAAAGACTTTTGGCGCAGTTAGAACTAGAAAAGAAGTACAAGCATAAATTCGAAAATGACTTGGAATTTGCACAAAATGAAACTAGCACATTACAGAAGAAAAATGAAAATTTACAATATGATCTTGATCAGCAGCAAAGAGACATAGCTGTTCTATCTAGTGAAGTTACTGTTATGAAACAGAGGGAAAGTGAAATGACTTCTAAGCTTCTTGTTGTTGAAAGTGAAAACAAAAAACTGACCGAAGAATGTCAAGACCTTAAGAAAAATATTAAAGATTGTAATGCTGAAAATAAACATCTGAATAGTCAGCTCAATATGTTACAGCATCATGTTCATGCAATGTCTGAAAATTGTTCACATGTCAGAAGTCAAGTTGAAATTTTAGCTGCGGAAGTTAATAATTCTAGGAATGCCAATGACATACTGCAATGTCAATATAACGACTTAGCTGTTGTTTGTGAAAGATCAAAAGGTGAAAATAAGGTGCTATTTGAACAAGTTGAACATATTGCATTAGATAGACAAGAACTTGAAAGAGAATGTGAAAAATTAATGAGAGAGTATGAGAATTTGACTGCTAAATTAGATGCAGAAGATGTTCATGAAAATGATGAGGTGATTAACATGTTAAAGGATGATTTAGAAAAAACAATGTGTGCATATGAAGAAGCAAAAGTTGAAAATGAAAAGTTGAAGGAGGATCTTGAATCTTTTGGTTTAAGATCTGAGGAATTAAATGAGATTAGGCAGAAAAACAGTGAACTGCAATTTGAAAACTCACAGCTGCAAAATCAGAATAAAATACTGAACAAAAATTTGGAATCTTTAAAGGACAAACTAAACCAAGTTGATGAATTGATTGAAATGAACAGAATCTCTAGTGCAGAAAGTGATGACTTAGTGCAAAGAATGGATTCTTTACATGAAATAATTAAGGAACTCCAGAGAGATAAGGAAGCATTGCAAAAAGTTACTGATGACCTTACAAATATGCTTCATGATATGCAAGGAAAGTATGAGGAAGTAAAATCTGAAATGGAGACAGCGAAGAAAGAATGCAGTAATGAAATAGTTCAGTTGGAAAACAAACTTCATGATATGAATAATGATGTGTGTGAATTAAGAAAGATGTTAGACTTTATGGAAAATGAAATTTACAGCGCTTCAGAGGAGAAAACCATACTGAAAGAAAATCTTGAACAGCAGCAAACACAATATGCTGAAGTTGTTGAACAAAAGCAAAAACTTGAAGAAATTTTAAGCCATAAACAACAAAAAGATCTCAAGAACATGAAAGTTGCATCTCAAAGACAAAAGAATACAACCATGAACTTGTCTAGATCGGAACAAGAGGTTTCGTCATGTGAAGCAGCTTTTGCTCCAGCTACTGAACAATTATCTACAAATCAAGTGCAGGAGAGCTTAGTAATGGAACCTGTTACATTTTGTGAATTTCCATCTCAAATGCCTTCCTTTGAAAGTGCTATACATATGTTTGGATTAGATACTTCTCAAGATGATTATCAGCAATCTAGACAAGTTCAAACTAATGTGTCATTTATTGGAACTGAAAATGTGGGTATAATGGTAGATGATAATGGTGAACATTTTGAAAATATTAAAGATCTTAATTTGGTTGACTGTGGATCTCAAACCATATCCGATGAATCAGGTACTCAAAAAGATCTAGTGTCTGAAATTCTGAAAGGTATCGATATTCCTGGTGATGTTTTTGTATTTGAACAATCTGAGGAACAATCAGAGTCAGAAAGTCTTATCGAATCAGATGATCTTTCAAGTCTAGCTACAGAATATAATCTTGCATCATTAGATCCTGCTTTATATCAACCTCAAGTTGATACCATTTCAGATATTCAAGCTAAACCCTCCCTGAATGACACAGATCAGCAAAGAAAGGATCAAGCTTTAGTAATGAATGAACTAGATTGCCAATCTGAAAACATATCTCTAGATGATTTGAAAACAATGGAGTCTGACTGTGGAGGCAGTACAATTGAAATTCCAATGGCTGCACCTGATAAATTTTGCCCAGGGTTATCTGAAAGTGATGATTCATCAAAATTTGACAATAGCCAGTCAGAAAATGATCAGTCATGTGGTTGTGTGCAAGATTCGGAAGTGTGTGGACAGTCAGTAGAACATGCAGATGAAGAATTTGTAAATGTAGGCATTCAAACTGAATTAATTTTTGATGAAGTGGTTTTAAAAGAAAGTGCAAAAGAAATTGAAAAATTCAAGTCTGATTTCGATGAAAATTTGAAGCAGATGGAAGCAGACATTGAAGCTAGATTATTGGAACAATTTGATTTTCGTGAGCAGAAAGTTAAACTTTTAGAAGACAATTATGAAAAGAAAGTGAGACAAATAGAATATGATCTTGAAGAAAAGTTTGTGCAAAAATTTAGAGATAGAGAAGCAGAGATAATAGTTGAAGCTGAAAGAGATAAAAAAGTTCATGCAGCTGAGGTTGAAAGTTCTGCACAAAGAAGAATTGAAAGGTTTACTACTGAGAAAAACCAACAGTTTGTTGAAGCTTTAAGACAGGTCAAGGCTGATTTCAGCAAACAAAGAAAACCATCAGATGACTTAAGAAGAGCTAAGTCTGATGATAATAGACGTACTGTTGCATTGGCTGGACCAGGAGGAGATATGTTGCGGTCTGATGGTGTTGGTAAAGAGGATCAACTTAAAAAACTTCAGTTAGAAAATCAGGTAAATAGGATTGTTTTTCCTTTTTTTTATTTCTAAACTATAATGAGTCATTAATTCAGATATATTGGGTCTGTATTGTTCCTCTAAATTTGTTATCAGCTCAGCAAGCTCTCATTTTATTGTGTTCGTTTTCAAGGTCTTGACTGGTGGTACCTTTTTGGGTGTCTTACAGGTCTGCTAATTTTACATGTATATGTTGTGAATCTTGCAATTATTGTGTGATCTTTTGTTCAATAACTTACTACATTCTCTGCTTATGCATCTTTGTGTGCAGTAATTTATGGTTTTATATGGTTGTCTAGACTGTAATCTTATTCCTTATTGAACTATTCCTCTGTAACTCAGCTTGCAGAGTATGAGGCATTTAGTCAGAAGGTTGCAAGTCTGAGACACTAACTTTGCCCATCTTTCTTCAATATGACCATGATATGTTATTGTGAAAATTGTCTATCAGATTCAGAGTTATCTAAATTATAATTCTATCTATCCGTACAAACAATCTTATGCATCAAGTTCTATCTATAACTCATACAATAGGAAAGGAATTTTTTTGCAATTCCGAATTTTATCATTATTTTGATAAATATTACCTTTTCTGGTATGCCTTCAAATGGCTTTATCTGTATGTTGTGTTGAGAAAATCAATGTTTGTTGGTATACTGTATATATACACCATGTTTAATCGGTCAAACTACATGATTTATTCATTGATTGTTGGTAGCAAGCTGATATATTAATTAATAGTATTAAATGTCTTGTTATTTATCTGCAATTTATATTTTTTGTATAAATGTTGAAACAGTTATTGTACTTACAATGATTTGGAAAGTTATGTGAATTCTGAAAAAATGGAATAGCATTTGTTGAGTTTATGGAAAGTTAAGTGATGAACTGGTCATAATGAACTTCAGATAATATCTAGGTGAATTTGTCATTATTCTATTTGATGGTTTTAGTACCAAATCTGTTTTATTTTGGTTCTGGTATCTATACAAACAAATTGGAATTCAATTAAAAAAGTTGTCTAATCTAATTTTAATGTATATACATAATTATGTACATGTTAAATGCTTTAAAATTGAAGTGTTCTTGTAACACATATTTTGAGTGTAAAGATGAAATTTATTTTTGTTCAGTGATATATGCCGCTCTGTGCTTGTATATATCATGTAATTGGGTGACTGTTGGTTGGTTTGTTGACATCATTTGTTCAGAACATAATGGTTTTCACCGTGTTAGTTGGTTCGTGGACTTGGTAGTCTACATGTTACAGTAGAAGTAGAAGAACTAATTTTTATCTAACTAGGCATTTTCATTGTGGAGTTTTTGTGTGTCTAGATACATAACTCACTAATGCAAAACTGTAATGAATATCAAAGATTTATATATTTATAATTATTATAATTAAGATGATAATTCATTGAAATCAATCAATCAATGTCTTTCCACAATCACTTAGCTTTCTTGTAAATAGTTAGCTCATCTTTCACATTGAATTGCTATAGATCTGTTTTTTGCAAACTTAAGCATTGAACCTGAAAGCAACTATGTCGCCTCTGAATGTTTTTTCCAGTACTCCTAATCTAATAGTTGAATGTAAAATGATAAATATGTGTTGCTGCTAACTGACAGATTTCTTGTCTGTATTTCAGGAACTTACATCAGCCAGAGACGTGTTACTACATCAAGTAGATATAACTCAACAAGAGCAGGACGTATTGGTCGAACATCTTCAGGTCATCATGGGGGAACAGAATGAAATGAATAGAACCAAGGAGACACCAAGTAATCAGTTAACACCAGCTTGGTTAGACTGGGAACTTAATCCTGAAATGTCCTTTGACAGTGTGAGGTCCAGTCTGGAAACTAAGAGTCTTGCTGAAAGCTTGGATGCATCATGCTGTTGCACAAACTCTGATTGTCTGAATGTAAGAATGAAATATGATCAACTAATTGACAGAATACAACAATTCTTGAAAATGAGAACCACTCTTGAAATACCCGACCAGTCTTCTTCAGTAGAATTGCAAACTAGTTTCAGACACAGTGAACCTGGAAATAACAATACTGAAACATCTGGTGATGATAGATATATTGCTCACGATGAACCTGATAGTCAGTCTTTGCAAAGAATCACCTCCATTCATTTAGAACATTCAGTTAGAGTGCCTACCTCAGCTGGTACTGAAGAGAGCAATGATCAGTTTGTTCATGAAGCTGAATATGATGTTACTACTAATAATGATACTGTAAGTATGAGTAATGACATAATTGATTTGCTGGTAAAGAGAAGTTCTGAATTTATAAGCAGCAGAAATGAGGATGGAAGATTCTCTGAGAGTGAATCTGATGATGATGATGATCATGAGTTGGATACCAGTGTTAAGCATGTACATGGTGACATTGTTTCGAAATCTGTTAATTCATGCACATCTGCACCTTTACATCGAAGTAAATTCCTCAGATCTTTCGTTACTGATGACCATATTTCTGATGAAGACAGTGATAAAGTTCATATGAGGAAAAGACATTTCTCAGAGTCAGATGCTCAACAGGGTCCTGAAGGATCATTCGTGGCTGAAAGAAATGATTATTTCGTAAAGACTGATAACGATAATTTTGTTTCTGAGGATGAAGATGTTTTTGAAAGTACTAGGGATACAAAGTCTATGCCACGATTGAGTGATAGGCTTCACTTATCTTTAAACCAAAGCTCTACTTTCAATACTGATGACTCCTCTAGAGACTGTGTAACTCCTGGGTCAGAACAAATATTTGTCGGTGAGAAACCATTGTCTAGAACTGGCGAAGAAACTGGTGATTTCTTTGATGAAAAGGTTAAATGTTCAGTGTCTTTTCCAACAATGAGTCGGTTACATCAAAGTGATCAAAATATCAAATATTTAGAACACCAGACTAGTGACCAAAAACACTGCAAGGAAGATCTCACTAAAAGTGGAGCTGATGGTGATCATTTTGATTCTGGTGACATACTTGAAACTTTAGGGTCTGAGAGTAAACTCATAGCAAAACGTCAAGCTGAAGGTGTAAGTGGTCAGAGTCAGTTTGTTGAAGAAGAAAATGAAGTTACAAAAGCTAATCAAGTTAATGTTCTAAGTGGAACTCCTGCATTCAAAACAGATTCCCCGGTAAGTCCAAGAAGAAATACTCCTGTTGCATCTCAAAGTCCACAAGAAGAAGTCAAACAAGACAAAAATTCAGCAAAACTTAGCTATGAAAACGCTGTATTTGATATTCTGAATTCAATATGTCCAGGGACTGACCCAGGTAGAAGACATGCAGTTGAGGTTCTAGATGATTTTCATCCTGTTTCTAAGGAAGCTGTATCAAGTGACATTAGTGAATCTCATGCTGAAAAGTTAAGGGTTGAAAGTAGGGAAGTGAATTCAACTATTCAAACCCTTATAAATGAAAAGGAAGAACTTAAAATTGTAATACAATTGAACAAAGTTGAAAATGAAAAACATATGAGCATTCTTGTCGATAAAGTAAGTGACTTGAAGGACAAAAATGAACAGTTAGAAAATGAGTTGAAGTATTTAGATGATCTCAAACCTGTAAAACAGTCTTATTTGGATTTATCTGCTGAAATGAAACAGCTTCAACAAAATTTCTCAGTAGTAAATTCAGAATTAGAAGTAAAAAAGGAACAATGTAATCAGATTGAATCTATCAAAGAGGAGTTACTTAGGGAAAACGAGAATAAGCTAAAAACTGAAAATCAAATTAAGAATCTCCAAGATGCACTAAGTGATTCTGAAAAACAAACTGTGCTGCTTAGTCTGGAAAAAACAAAGCTTGTTGATGATAATAGCAAGTTAGAGTCTTTAAGTAAAATTCATTCAGAACTGCTTGAAAAACATGATCAGTTAAAATCTCAAATTGAAAAAATTTCGATGGAGAAAGAAGAAGCTCAGCAAATATTACAAGAATTCAAAGCAAATGTGCTTCAAGAAAAGACTGAACTTGAAAACAGTTTGCTTTCCCTTGCTAATTTATATGAAGAATTGGAACAACAAAAGTCTGCTGCTGATAAATCTGTTACTGCTACAAATGAAATCCTCAATTTGGAAAAAAACAGGATGAAAGAACTGAAACTTGAGACAGAACAAATACTGCATGAGTTAACTGGCCTGAAAGATGAGAAAAATGACCTGGATTGTGTAATTTCTGGGCTCAAAAAGGAAAATGAAGACTTGAAAGCTGATGTTGTTAATCACATTGAATGTATTGAAAGTCTAAAATCTGAGAAAGAGACAATCAATGAAGAAGTAAAGAAACTGGGATGTATCAACATGGGCTTACAAGCAACAGTTTTAGAAAAGAATTGTTCTCTTGAAAAATTGAGTGAGTCAGAAAAAAACTTAAATGAAATGGTTGGTCAGTTGCAGTCAAAAGTTGAAACCCTTGAAAGTGAGGTTACAGATGTGACAGCTAAACTGAGTGGCATTAAGAATGACAATGATGCTTTAAAATGCAGGCAAGATGACATTCAAGATTTGAAGAGTGAAAATGAAAGGCTTAGAAGTGAAAGATCTGTTCTTGAAGAAAGGAATATTGAGAATGAAAGGGCTCTTAGGGAATTATCAGTTGGATTTAAAAAGGAAGAATTTAACAAACCTGAATTGATTCATAAATCCGTTGAAACAGATTTGGTACCCCAAAATAAAGTTATTGATGACGTTGATGAGAATGAGGCATCAGCTAGCTTGTCTGCCATCAGTGATACCTTGTCACAGAGGGAATTTAAAGTAGAATTAGCTAAATTAACTGAGGAAAACGAATCTCTTAAAGTAATGCTAGAACAATTAGATGAAATTGAGGATTTTAGAAAAGAAGTTGAGACTCTAAAACTTGAAAATGAAACATTGAAACGAAGTCTTGATCATGTTATGGCAAGATCTGATAGTGATACTGATTTACATATTATTGAAGACATGAAAGATGCAATCAAATCTATGGAGGCTGAAAAGGCATCTGCTGAAATACATCAAAAAGCTCTCAGACTAAATACGGGTGCTGAAAATAAAAGACTTCAGGAAGAAGTGGAAGAATTGTATACCGAAAATGACAAATTGAGAAAAAAATTGACTGTTCAAGAAGAAAATGCTAGGAAAGAAAATTCTGAAATTCTCAAGATGTACAGTGATTTAAGAGATGAGGTTGAGGTGTTAGTTATATCAAAGCATGATTTAGAGGTCGAACTTCATGCTTTGAAAGATTTACTAGAGCATGATCCATTCCCAGCTCAAGAGAAAAGTTCACTTGACAGCAGTAAAGAACTTACTCTGCAAGACTTGGAAGAAATGGAATGCTTGAAAACGAGCATTGAAAAATTGAAGTCAGATTTGAAAGAGAAGGATGGATATGTTAGGAAATTGGAAGAACATCTCTTGAATGTTGGAAATGAATTGCCTGATCTCACATCAACTCCAAAACCATTAATAAGCAGAGGTACACCAAAAACGTCTAAGTCATTCCTGAGAAGACCAGCATATCGTAGGATTGATAGGAGGGCATTTAGTCATGATTTGCCAGAAATAGTCATTCATCCAGACAGTAGGTCTTCAAGCAAGCATGATCTTGAGAGATCACATACTTTGGACAATTCATTGCATGTTACTGACTTATCTACAGGCAGCTTGTCATCTGAAAGGCAGTTCTCACATAAACTAATGAAGCAAGCTAATTTTACAAGCTCCTTAGGATCTGACTCAAACGTATCCTTATCTTCAGTTAAAGAATCTTTAAATCCAGATGAAAAAGTCAAATCTGGACTTTCTGCTAAGGAAGATGGTCATTTAGCACTGGAATTGAAACAGTTCGAGCTAGTTGCTGAAATTACAAAACTGCGAAGAGATTTCAGGGAAACAAAAACAGTGTATGCTAAAGAGACTGCTTTATTGACTGAAGCATTAGAAAAGGAAAAAATGACAAACCAACTCAGGGGTATTTCTGACTTCAATGTTGATTACTGTGTTGGATCTAACCTGTCTCATGATCTTCTGAAATTAAGAAAGGAAGTGAGTAGACTAAGAGAAGAAAACAAAATGCTGACCCTAGACTGTGATAGATGGGTTGATCGTCTGCAAGAACAGGAGCAAATTGTAGCAGACTTAAAGGATAAACTTGGCAGAAATACTAGTGAGTACGGAGAAATTGAAGAGGTGTTTGGTAGGCAATTGGCTCTTTTGCAAAAACAGAGAGGAGAGCTTCTAGATCAACTACAAGATAAGAATAGAGAAAATATTTGTCTTAGTGAAAGCATTGGAGCAAAAGACATCATTGAAGAGACATTGAGAAAAGAAAAGGAAGTGTTACTTTTGAAGATGACAAACATGGAAAGCATCGAACAGGAATTGGATGAAAAGAAAAGAGAGCTAGAAAAAGCTGCATTCAAATTGAAAGAAGTAGAAGACGTAGTGTATCAAAAAGATCTGAATGAAATTGAACTGATGAAACAGAAAAGGATTTTAGAGGAAGAGTTAAAGGAAATAGAGTCTAGATTCAGAGACAAAGAGGAAAACCTTGATTTTGAGAAAAACAGACTGTTAAGTGAGTTGAAAGAGAAAGGAATGAGAGATTACAGGTCTAGATTCTCTGAAAGTGACGATGATGTATCTTCAGTGTGCTCAGAAAGTGCAGCCTTTTCTGACAGAAATATAGGACGATTAGAAATCATGTTAGAAGAGGTGGAGAAACAGCACAAAGTGGCTGTAAATGTTTTAAGAGATCAGTTACATGTCAAACACAGTAGAAGGGAGAAGGAACTGCGTAAAGAACATGCTGCGGGAATGGCTAAACTGAAACAAGACACAAGAAAACAGGTGAATTAACCACAAACTGTATGAAGTGCAAACTATATATAAACAATGGCACACTGAAACACTTATATAAATATATTCTAAAGAGGGACATAATACGCTGGTATATTAACTGCTCACTAATTAACTGGCAGAAGGATATATATTTTCACATACAATTAAGTGTACTATATGCATGTATATTTTGTTATATGCTTTATTATGAGCTCTTAATATATGCTGAAATTCTAATGCTTACTAAGTTCATTAATCACCTGCCATATACATGTATTTAAACATGCATTCCATTTTAGTTCTAATAAACTTTTATGAACATGATTTATGACGCAAATTAATTAAGGATTTGTTGTATATTTTGTTTCAGACTATTTTATATGATTTAATTGCTACTATTTGATAGCTACATACATGAATTACAAGTATTTGAGTGATAAAATGATCAATAGGTAAAGTAGGCATTATAAATGAGTGACATTTGTACAGCTATTTTTTTGCATTAAATTAAGAATTTCATTTCTATTTATTTCATTTATAGAATAGTTTCATTAAGGACAATACTGGTAACTCAAAAGATCAATATCATGGAAGATTATTTTCTATCATGGAAACCTAAACAAATTATTAAGGTTCCCAAAAAATTTACCAACTCCATTTTGTAATAATAATGTTGGACATGATGGGTATAAAACATTAGGAGAATCTTATTTGAACAATTTTGTGGTTTATAAAGTTTGAATGGTGTAATTGTGTTTTAAGAGTAAAAATTTTATTTTTTATTCAAGATTCTTGTCAAGTAATTTTCAGATAAGAAAGTGTTAAATCATGTTGAATGAAGTCATTTTTTTAAATTGATTGTTTAAGTGTATAATTGTTGAAAAAATTTATTTTTCAAATAATCATGAAATAATCTTATCTGTATTATTTGTGTATATTTAAAGTGTAAATGGCATTGTAGTTAGATATTAGTGTTCATTGTTTATGATTTTTTGGTTTTAGTTAAAAGTCAAGTTAAATACATAATTATGCCTTAAAATCTGTGATTTGTTTAAAATGGTAGTATAAGATTGTGTCAAGTTTCAAGCGCTTTGTTTCAATAGTCGTACAGAAAACAAAGAAAGTACAAATGCATTAGTATTATTTACACAGCGGTGGTGGAAGTATACGTAATGTATATTGATTGCTATAAGTAGCCAGTATTTACACGGCACTTTTGATTACCTGCACATAATTATCCATTTGTTATCAGAGGCAAAGTGACTTGTAATGACATTAATATTTTTCCCACCTTAAAATAATTGCAAATTTACTGGAAGAGTGACATACATGTAGATAGTGATTGATGACTTTTGTTCAATTATATATCTATTGTTTTGATAATATTTTTGTTCATTTAACATTGCACCCATTTTTTTTAATGATTTTACATATGGGACCAATTAAGAAGTATCAGTTATCAGTTTACAAAAAAACATTAAAATGTATTTAAATCTGTAAGGTTTAATTTTATCTTAAGTGATTATTACTAACAGTTGAAATGAAAGTACATAAAGAAGTTTTTTTTGCGTAGTATTTGTAACCTTTTAATATACCATATATACCATAACTAATAGTCTATTACTTATTAGCATTTGGGAAATAAACTGGCTTGCTTTATGTATTGAGAATTACACACATAATGCTTGCTTGGTATTATAGCTGGAAATTATGTAAACTGTGTCTACCATGTATATTATGCTATAAAATAAAACAAGATTCCTATTGATGGTATAACTTGGTCATTACTAAGTCTAGTAATAATGTGTCCTGAAATCTGCCTTAATTTACCCAAAATGTTAAATTTCATTGTAGAGTAAAGCACTTAAGTAATATGTATTTGATTTACCTTTTCAAGAGTTACAAATCTATGAATAATGAATTATTCTTATGCCTTAAAATTTGAATTAACTTTGCTATTCGTATCTCATATATGTGAAATGGAATATGTATAACAAAACATTACGTAGAAAAGTAGTCTGTTTGCAGTTACACAATTCTGCTGATTTCTGTCAAAATATTATAACAGGTTGTTGAAATGGAAGCCTTAATTTATTTAGTTAATTGGCTGTCAAATTGTTGGGTTTTAATTGATTTCACGGTTGATTTTTATTACCAGTACAGTTTTTTCTTCTAAATTGTTAGCTATTTCTGTGATTTTAGTATTGTTCAATCTTTAATGTATTATTTTACAGATATATCTAATTGACAAATTGTTAATATTAAACTTGTCAGTTATGTCCCTTACCATCTGTCTCACTGATTTGCTCTTCTTTAATTATGATAGTTTTTTGGTGTATTTTATTTTGTTGTTTTATTTTATTGTATTTTATTTATTATGTCTGTGATAATATGTAATACTGAGCTTTTTATTACCCTTTATTTGTTAACTAAGGCTGGTATTTTAAAATCTCAACTGATTATGTTGTGCTGTTAAGGCCATTAAAGTATGGCTATTGTATAGAGTATGTGAGATGCCACTATAGTATGGTGGGATTTGGTAACATCGATTTACTATGATGACATTGTAGCATTATCAGTCTGTTAGGATGTTCCATATGACATAGTCACAGCATGAAAGCCATTGCAGTACACCATAACTGATGAACCTTGACAATTTTTGTTGTGACTTAAAAACTCATTAGCTAAGCTGAAATTATATCTTTGAAGTTTTTCTTTATTTAACTTTTTTTAATTGTTCCTTGCTATAGAATAATTGTAATTCAGTTATATGTAAACCCTAATTCAAAGTTATGGTCCAATAGTTTCCTCAGTTATAAGTTCTGGTTAACATTTAATGTGTTTACGAGTACTAAGCCAGGAACTGAAAAGGGCTGGGTGCTGGCAAGAAAGGGCCAAGTTAAAAAAGTAAGGGGTCAGTCTCAGGGTACAGTCTTGCCATTGTTCATTGTTCTTCAATTGTTAACTTGTGGCTTGTGTTCTGTTGCATACAGGGTTAGTACCAGTATGTTGTAGGGATGGTTAACTAAGGCTGAAAATGGCCATACAGACCAAATGTATATACAGTGCAACCTCTCCAAAGCAACACCCTTTGGAATTGCAAAATTGTGTTGTTGTTAAGAGGTTATTGCTCTATAGAGGTTAAATCGTGCAGTAGAAAAATCATACTGTTGCTGCAGGAAGGTTGTTGCTCAAGAGGTTGCACTGTACATTATGAATCTATTTTTGCTCTATGTGGCTATTTCTGCCCTAAAGTCACAATTATACATCATCCAACAACATACTAGCTCCCTATGTTATGTTGTACATTTTTCTAATTGGGTATGTTTCAAAATCTCAAGAACTTGGTTCTGATTATTTTCAGAGTTCAATCTTAGTGCATGAGAATGCCAGGAGTTTTTTATGTATTTTTCTACTGTGATTCGTACTAAATAGTGCATGTTTTATCTCTGCTATTATAACCATGTCTCATATTTTATTTCCGTCCACCTCATTTTTTAACAATCAAAATTCTCAACAGTGTGAAGTAGAATCACATTTGATTTATAAGAAGTATAAGTGCAGTGTATGCTTGGAATGCAACTCATGACTACATGTAATTTAAAGTCTACTATTTTTATCACATTCCTTCTGTTCTGGGCATTAGTTAATTGTTCTAGGAAAATCAAAATTTTCTATTTTTACATTAAAGATAAAATGTAACTTGTTTGTACCGGTAATTTACATTTCGGTATAATCAATAATGTGTCAGGTCTGGAAAAAAATGGTTGAATTTCTGGCTACCCAATGGATTCAGTCTTTCTTCATGGTTCTATCTTTTACATGGAAAAGTACGAAGGCAAAATATATTTTGTTAGAAGTGTATATTTTTTTCACTCTTGTATTTGCTGAACAATGCTTTATTAATAATTGATATCTGTAATTCAAATTTCCAATACCTTATTTGATTAAATATGAAGTTGTGTGCTAGATCTATTTTATTTGGTATATATTCTTAGGACTTAATGAGATACTTCCACAGAATTTATGTGTGAACCAAACTGTCTGGTTCCCTGCTGATTCTTATAATGTTAACAGGGTACCAGTTCAACAACATTTTCAATACTGGTACCTAAAATTTACAGGAATGAACAGGGTACCAGTTCAACCAAACATTGACATCTGTTTTATATAATATCTAATTATTCAGCTTGTGTAACAAATACGTCAAATTTACAGGTTCATTTTCTACCTTTGTTATTATATATTATGTCAAAACTTAAACATGTTTGATAACAAACTATACACCATGATTATCAGAATTATGATTTCTGATTTGTAATTCAATAATAAATTATGATAGAAAGTCATGCATTTATGTTTTGGGTTTTTCTATTGTGTTTTATATGTAATTTATCTTAATGCAGCTGTGTAAGCTACTAGCTGTGTTATTCTAAATCAATCATTGTGTTACACTGAACAACAAGGGAGGTTATTCTGGATTAATTATATATTTGGTGGTTGTCTCCCTTGAAAAGTAACAATTTACCAATATTTATTAGGAACAAATCTATCAAATGAATGAAAGCACAATTAATTGATGGATGATTCTTGAACGATAAAAGCCTTAACATAGAATATTTTATCATGTTTGTATCAAAGTCTAATATGAATATAATATGTTACAGAAAAAAACTTTCAGTTATGTCACAATCTCGTCAGTGTAGCAGTACTTAGTAAAACTGCCAACTTATAGGCTTGTTTCTCACTGTTGGTATTGCAATATATTGTCAACTTAAGTAGCTTTTTTGAAATAAAACTTATTAAAAGAATTGGACTGATATTCATACCGTATTGAAATCATTAAAAGTGACAGCAGAAATGTCTGTGCTTATTTGTAAGTACTTATTCAACAAAATAACAGAATGTATTATATTAATCATTAGGTAAACATCTTGAACCTAGGTCTACTTTGTGTATCAATCTAGACTGTTAGTGGTTGAGTACTAAGTACCCTAGTTGTTAGTGTTAGATTTATTTAGGGGGCAGGGCTTGCTTATCATTCCATTCAAGGAAGTACTTTGAGTATGTTACGGTCGATACATAACAAATTTACTTATCTAGATTTGGTTTTGTAAAACCCTTAAGTTTGGTTGTGGCGACTTTAAGTACACTTATCAATCAATAGATAGTAGAAGAACCATGCAAGATATCGTAACATACATGTTTCATATTTGATTAAATTAAATAAAATAATTTTGAAGTACATGAATGTTCATGTATAAGTTTAAGCCTGGAAGTACAAGCCCCTTTTTTATGCCATTTTTGGGTCTGGTATTCTCCCCCATTCCCCAAGTAAAAATGTATGTATTTTTCTCCACTGACAGAAAAAAAAATATCCATAATTAAAAAAATCTCCAAATTTAGTGTTTCACAATGCAAATCCCCCCCCCCATCAAAGGGACCTGATACCTGTTCCACAAAACAGTAAAAAAAGGGCTGATATATGCATGCATAGTACTTTATTATGCCTTTCAAAGAAAAGGGGTTATAATGCTTTGCACATGTTGGTCGGTCAGTCAGTAACTAAACCTTGTCTAGGCAATAACTAGAAAATATTTGCTCTAAGCTCCTAAGATTTGGTTAGGGAGGTTGGCCATCACATCAAGATGACCCCTATTGATTTTGAGGTCAGTGTGTCAAGGTCATGCTATACAGTTGGCCTTTAGGGGCATGATCCGTGTTTCACAAACACTTCTTGTTATACATTATTTTGGTAAGAAATGTCCATTGTATATGGTTACCATCTATATGCTACAAGTACTGTAATATCTCTCTTTGTGACCACTTTAGTTAAAATACCATCTCACTATAACAACCACTTCTTTGAGTATTTTTTTTTCAAGAATCCTCTATAATGAAACCAACATTTACTGGTAAGTTGACCCCTTAAGCCCCAAAGAATGAAAATTCTGACTGAGGAACTAATTTTTTAGCCTTTTGTAGTTTGGTTATAATATTGTTGACTGTCATTATTTGTCATAGTTGTAATTATTGTTCTATAAACATAATTAGTATTCATGAATGATTCGAAAATTTAATCTTATGCAAAAAAAAATTAATTCTATAAATTCACCATTTAAACTTTTCTACTTCAAAGAACTTAACAGAAAAAATATTCGAATGGGATAAATATTCCAATTCTAGATAAATCATGCTTGCTGATTGATTTGACAGAAAAATAAATCTAATCTATGCTAGATCAATGATAGTTATTGATCTCTGATCAAGTAGATGCCCCATTGGGATCTTTTATCTAGGGGCTGACACTTGATTCATTATTCTTTAGAGCTGACGGGATGACAATTCACAACTTTGACTCCATACTGTGCTATTTCTTACTGAATAATGTCAAATGAAACTCTGAAATGTACAAAATGTAGATCACTGACACAATTATTTCTGTCCTGTCTAATATATTGCACTGTCAGTAAATAAGCTATATAAAGTCCTTGCTTGTATTGTATTGGATCATTGTATAAAATCGTTCGTAATTTGTCTAATAATCATGTACATTGGATTTGGTTTCTTTCATTGATTGAAATGGTGCTTGTAATTCATGAAAATTTTTAACTGACTTTTATGTTGTTGTTTTTTTTAACCTGAATGATTTAAACTCAAAGATGAAGAGTGTGAAATATTAACGTAATAATTCTAATGCATTAATTATAGCTAAATTTTATCCACAATAAAATCATATACAAAATTTGTTCTTCCTTATTCCATTTTAGGCTAAAAAAATTCTAACATTTGAAAAAAGTTTTAATGAATATTCTGACATGTTGAAACAAAAATCTGCAAGTTACTCTTTCTTTCTCACTTTTTCATGTGTCGGTAATTTTGATTGCTAATATTTACTAAATAACGCCTTATCATGTCATCTTAGTTGTAAACATGTAAATATTTGTTCAAACTATTTAACTAAAGACTACAGCTTTAGGTTGAATGATTTCTTTTTATATTTTAGTTTTTAATCTTACAATGTAAGGAGATATGGTCACTCTATAGGTATTTAGGTATATATACCCACCTACCAAATATTTCCTTATAAGTACCCGAGGGAGTTTATAAGATATTACAGATTATTCCTTTCAGTTTGTCCTATGGTCTTTAAGCATTCTTATGGATTTATTTGATATACTAGTAATTTGTTGTAATTAAGTCAAAAAACATTTCTGATGCGTCCAGAGTTTTTTCTTTCAAAATTGGTGGGGGTGTTAATTGTTAATTGGGGGGGGGGGGGCATTTATTAAGGGTAGTTTGGTATATGGCAAAACTGCATGACTGATTTCCTGGTGTCGAATTAATGGTATATAAAAATGGAGGGAGCCACTGCTCATGCCATGACATGCCCCAGGTATATACCTATATAGTATGCTTTAATTTACAAATCTACTGACTTGCTTGCCATTTTTAAATTTCTATAAGATTATAAAAATTGAATAACTATCTTGTACAAAGTCCTGAACAAGTAATAGTGGAATAAGAAGGACATGATATTGTTTCTGTCAACCTAATAATAACCCCAAAATACCTGATTTATGCAACCTCATTGAAAACCAAAAAGTCTCAGTGAGAAAATAAATTTTGTTAAGTGGGTTGTATTTTATCTTTTGAGTTTTGTATATGACAGATAAATCTGTGTTAGTTTTAATCTATAAAATGTATAGTAAACAAATCTTATGAGCATAAGACCACTTCTTAAAATCTTTATCAAATGTTCTGTTTATGGAACTAAACTAATGATAAAACTTGGCTGGTTAGTGTCGCAGGGTTTGTAACACGATGATCCAGGTTCGATTCCCAGTTGCAGTATAGGTCATATAATTATATGTATACAACTAAACACTTGTTGAAAAATGGCATTAAACCCAAATAAATTAAACAACAAAGACAAACAAAATAATTAAACTAAAAAGACATTTCTGAAGAATTTAATTGATTGAAAATATAAAAATATATAATCAGATAGTGTTTAGAAAATTTTGTTGCATTAATTGGCCAGAATTTTGTATGAACAAAAATAAGTTTATTCAATACTAAGTATATAAACCTTTCGTTATTACCGTAGATACACTTTAAGTCAAACTGAATTAACCATAGGGCTTATTATTGTTCGATATTGATTTCAACTTAAGTGTAGAAATATTGAAACATTCTCAAGCGGTAATCCAGTTGTACTATAATCTAGTATAGACATGGGCTACTGGTAACTGTTTGATATCAATATATAACAAAAATGGTCTTTTGATTTTTCTGTTAACATTTTTTCGAACAAGTTAAAGACCTCTTTTTAATTTTCGATCTGAACCATTCTTGTGTCATTCTTAAAAATCATGAAGGATTAAATTTCGACATGAATGGTGCAAAAAAGTTAAAATCATAATTCAAAATATTTTCTTTTCGAAAAACAAATATTTTTAGTGATTTAATAGATGATAATAAGTGCTGATGTGTCACCACATTTTCAGGAAAAAGAAACTTGAAATTGACATCGTAAACCTAGACTTTATATAGAAGTTTATGATCTACCTGGTCATTAGATTATTGATTCTTCGACTTGTGAAATAAAAGTTTGTTGTAGTCGGAATGAAATTGAGAGTGAAATAGGATTATACAATGCATTAACCTATAAACATTGGGTCAGTGTGTTGAATATGACAAACTGATATAAATGTATAAACGGGGCATGCAAGACAGCCTTAATTAATGAAGTGATCTAGTTATAAGTATTAAATTGGATTTTACTTGCAATTATAAATGAAGATTAATTTGATTAAAATTGAAATTTTATGCTAGGTGTATTAATAATTGTATAAAAGCCTCTCAGACACTGGTGGAAGTAAATTTAAGTAAGCATTATGTGTGGAATGAATAGAAAATGAAAATATCACTATGGATTTAGGCACTGCAGGAGTTGCACAGGCGACACACTCTCCTGTAAATGGAGAAAGTGTGGCTGCCATGGCTAAACTATTGTGGGCAGAGGTAAGGATCAAACTTAGAAAGTAGTCATGGTAGAAATCTTGTAGAAAGTTTGTTGAATTATTATCCATCTTTCTGGTGTATGATTTCATGTGTGCTCACTTAACATGTTTGTGTGACTTTACGTAACAATGTCTTACATTTATGTAGTTTTAGAGATTTCTGAAATTTTCTCTTCAGTGCTTTTATTAAGCTTTTCTTTGTTTTATGATAGTTTTGAGGCTATAGCATTTATAGTATTACAGATAATTTGAGTTAAAACTTGATAATTGAAATTGTGATTATGTAAATCAGTAGTGTATAGTACCGTTCATACATATTAAAATATATTAATTATAAATACTTAAAAACAGTATCACACGATCATTTGTATACAAACAATTACATATTTATTTTGATATTATAAACAAAAAATTACGAAGCATAAACACATTTGTTACACATTGTCTTATTGGCATTTCTTGGATTGGTACATTTAGGCTTCGGCATAATTTTTTATAATTATATGCTTATTAAAAATAGAGTAGGTCAGGTCAGGGCTTTTTAAGCTTTTAAAAGTGTGTGGAAAGGTAAAACAAGTGAATTATTAATTGTTCCTTGTGCCTAATAAAAAGTCAGGGAAAAATTAGTGTTGGGACAGGGAACAAGAAACAAACACTTCTTTTTTATGCCTTAGTTGATAGAATGCTTCATACTTGCTTATGAGGTTGTATATTTTAGAAATATTGCTCTTCAATCAGTTGACATTTTCATGCCTGGTTTGATGTCTGGAAATTGTCAGTTTCTTTTAGTAGAGCCATTTTGTTGTTTGATTTACTTCACAGAATACTCAGAACTGGCAGTAAGTTTGTCATGGTTAATGTGATTATTATGCTGAATCATAGTTGACTGAAATTATTATCAACAGAGGCTGTTATGGGTGTTTTATTACAAGAAATTATCAACAGAATATTGTTGCATCCTTCCCAATGGTTAATCAATAAGTACTGGATTGTAATCAATAATTATATCATTGATGTCATCTTTCTATTGTTTGTAGAATGATAAAATAATATTGATTCCTAGAAAGTAAACTAAGAATGCAGATATTGGTACATATTTCTGGAAAATGTGTGTATGGCTCACTCGCAGTGCCTGGTCTCAAAATTGTCATTGCAGAACCCTGGTCTGCTTACTTACCGATACTAATGATTTCAACTGTTAAATTATATACTTTTGATTGTGACCATTGTGCCAATGTGTTCAAGTGGTTATGGTATCTGACAGTAGCCCCTCAGCATTAGAGTTTGAATCCCCTCCAAAGACCAGCCGAAGTGCACATGTGAGGAAACTGTCCAGCCAGCTTATAAATGGAAAGTGGATGGTTGTACCTTTAAGCTACATGTCTTGGGTCTTCCTCTACTTTTAAAGCCTGGAAAAGTCACCAAATGATCAGGCTGATGGTGCAATGGAAACCTCAAGTAAACAGAAATTGATAATGTGTCTGGCTATGTCTGGACGCTAAATTGCATTTACCAAGGTCTGCATGCTTACCTCTAATTTATTTAACTGTTCAATTTTCCACTCTGTGTGTGACATTGGCTATCCAAATATACACTTTAATTGTCAAACTGTTGTGAATTTTCACTCACTTGTTGATGTTTGAGTTAAAGTAAATAAAGTACTTTCACACATGAGTGAGAACAAAAGTAAACTGTCAACCAATTGAATCTGTAGAATATTTGATTGACCAATCAAAATGTCTAATCAACAATCAAACTGTTTAGAATGTATGAATGACCAATCAAAATGTATGGACTATTTACTTGGCCAATCAGATGAAGTTAAATGATAACAGTATTTTTGACTTACTGTAAATGTATAACAATATGATATGACTCAGTACAACTGTTGAATGTTTGAAAATACTAGAAATATAATCAGTTTAGCTCTGGTGCCCTTTTAAAGGTTTGATCCATATAGATACATTGCTCAAGTTGTTAAAAAGCTGTTTATAAAGATGCATGTTTATGCCAAAATTCTTATCTTATCTTGTCTGAAACTCTTGATTTTTGTGTATTTAGTGATTTTCTCTGAAAGCAGTGTATCATTTTACTTATAAGCAAGAAACTTTATCTGGTTTACAGAAGCTTTACAAACTCTACCTTTGTGTGCAAGTGTTAGACTAATCACCAGCCTATTATTAAGTGGAAAAATAATGGCTTTTGAACATAAATAACAGCCAGTCAATATGCAAAACTATAAAATGTCTCCTTACAGTGTAGTAACTCTTAATTATTAAACAGTTTCTATGTTTTACAACAATTTGCATAATGGACTGTAATGGAGTGTTGATGTACTTCTGAACATAATGCAGAATACATGTATATGCCTCATGTAGGTTTGAATTCCAAACTGCATACAACTCTTGTTTGTGGAATTATGTCCTAAATTTGTTCAATGGTTTGTTGCATCAAGCTTTTGATTGGTTGATTTGTAGACTAGTCTTTGGTTTGAAATGTTTAGGTCCTTAGCTCTAGATTTTTTACAGCCATTATCAATTTGAAAAAAGGGCCTATCTCTATTTTGACAACGCAGGAATTTGGCCCTTCCTGCTCATGCCCCTTCAATTCTTCTGTTGACTTTTAGTGTTGTATACAACAAGCGTGCATATTGTTATGTCATTTTAATTGGTACAAACTTATCTTGTCTGGTATGTAAGGGTACCTAATGTCGGAATTCAAATGAAATAAATCAGTATTTAACCTGTTTTAAGGTTGTCATTACATTTGTAATTCATTTGTTTGAAATTTGTTTATCAATGATCAGTATTAACAAGTTACGCTGATTGGTATGTCGCGGTATGTACGCTATTTATATTATACGGTAGATATTGGATCTTTCAGTATCAAATATCTTGTACTGTATTGTGTTGGCATTTTATTCTAATTTTGTACATTGAAACAATGACAAAGTAGTTGTGAAATAATTCAGTCAGGGGTCACAGTTTGCTTTTTACGACTAACTAATGATATTGTATAAATCAATATTCTCAGATAGACTAAAATATCATTGTTACACTTAAACTGTTTGGTAGCTTTGATAATTTGATCCTTTCTACTATGAGTTAACATTATATTTATTTACTTAGGTGTCACACTTATAAAAATAAACTTTTTCTTCATTATTGAGGTGTCACAGAAAATTAATATTTAGTTATTTAAAGAAAATGTTTTTTTTTTGTAAAACATAACACAATATTTACATAAACCAGGTCTTTGACAAAATTCAAATTACAATAACTAAGTATATTGAAGTCTATCAATGTCATAAAAATCCATTTTATTAGTTTTTCTTTTGTATTGATTGAAATTACTGTTTATTAGAGATATTTACAATCATTGAAAATCTTAGGTCCAAAATACATTCATATCTTTATCCTGCTTTATGTATTTAATCAGTTTTTGACATTCAAGTATTTTCAATTTGACTACTGATGACTCTTGGTTATCAGTAACTGTTGTTATAAAAACACCCAGAAGACCTTATTTTATCAAGGCTCTTGTAAATTGTAAACATGCATTATGCATATATCTGAGACTTTTATCATAACAATATCTTCAGGTAGATCTTAAGTAATAAAATGTGCTTTAGTAGGGAGATAAAGTTTGCAGTGTTGAATTTAATATAAGCACACATTATGCATTATTAAGCTTTCCTGGTGACAGACATCTCATTTGTTCATAAAAAATGTCTATCTCTATTGGGTACTAGTAATTCTAGGTGGACTAGATTGTAGAATCATTTGGTTACTGCTGAAATGTCCCATGATCTCTACAGAAGCATATTTTAATAGGACTGTATAATTATGTTAAAAAGTCAATTACTTTGTGATATCTTGATTGTTCTGGATTTTAGAGCTTCAGTTGGACTGTACTCTATGTCAAAGTGTAAATTTTAGTCTCATTTCATAAATGGTTAGTTTCTTGCAGGATTCAGTAGCCAGGTCAGACTGACTTAATTTTTTTTTGAGGATTTGGTGGACTGGGAGCAGATAGGTAGCACTTGTTACAACAGTAAAACAAGATAACAAGCAGTCTCTGAAACGTTCTATGTTTATTAAGCAAACTAACACCTACGTATTGATATGAATAGGTCAGATAAATATTGGAAATAAAAACATTGATCAATAGGAGAAGGATCTCCTTGACTCGACTCTAGTGCTGTTATAGTCCTCATATTTACTGTAGTCTATTTGCACAGTGTTTAGCAAATATGGTCAAAAGTATCTTGGTATATACATATTGAATTATTACTTATCTTGGCATGGTTAAGTACATGAAACTTTGTAATCTTTGTGACTTAAAGACTGTGACTAATCATATTTTGTTTAGCTTGGACGCAGTTGGAGTCAAGGCTTCTCTATTGTAGATTACTATAAAGGTTTTAATTAGATTATGGAACACTTTGACCATACTCTCTGATTAAAGCTTGGTGTGCTTTCTCTCTCTGAATAAATTTGCTGTACAGATTATCCTAATGACTTTTAGGGTTTCTGAAAGAAAGTTGTGGTAGATTGTTAAACTGAAATCTTCCATTTCATGTGTATTTAAATATTACTTATCAAATGAATAACGTATAATAGAAAATTACATCCTTGTAGGTTTTATTTTCACTTTCTTTTTTTTGTTTATTTCGAGTTTTACGCCAGAGGCATATGAGGTGGGCAGTTCACCTAAGCATCGTTTCTGGGAAGAACCAGTACTAGACTCTCATCCTCCGTAAGAAACTGCCTACTTTCTCACATAAAGAGACATGGTCGATAATGGGGCTCGAACCCACGACCCTCTATCAGTGAGAGGTTACAGTGATTTGAAGTTAGCGACCTTAACCACTAGACCACCGAGGCGGGTCGTTAAATTTTTGAGTTTTCTTATTTATCAAAATTAAGGTCATCAGGTCAGAGAAACAAAAGATCTATAAGAACAGTGGCCTATATGTTTTAGACCTGTATAGGTCTATCTATAGCTGCATGTTATATATAATATTGACTTGTTGAGTGCATCTATGTTGATCACCAGGGGATAGTTGTGTTCACTTCAAACAGAAGAACTAAATCAAACATTGATATGATTTTAAATCTTATTGATAAGATATTTTTTGTTCATTCATGTCCTGACTTTATATTATACAGATATATACAGAAAGTATATTACATTTTTCCATATTTGAATGAACCAATACTTGTAAATCAGTAATCTATTGAGAAGTGGTTTATGACTGTAACTATGGTGCTTGATTGTTTCTTTACTGAACATATACCACACTTATCTTATCCATCATATTCTGTATACAGTCAAATCTTTGAACAAAGGCCATCACTGTAAATACATAGTGTGGCCTTTATTGACAGGAGGTCTTCATTCTTGGGTAATTCTTGGCTAAATAATCAATGACAGACTTTAAAAAAATGGCCTTTATTTGAACGTGGTAGCTAACACGGGTATGACATTATACATGTATTTCATGTTCCGCCCACCCTGGGTTAACTTATCCCAGTGAAAATATTTTTCAGATACTTGACTAATAATTGGCTAGGTCAGACATAAAACTTTTCTTTCAAATTATTTTCCTAAGCAATTTTTTTAATATATACATAATACTTTGAAAACATGATTTGTCGCCAAATATTTTTGTAATACCTTGATCAGTTGCAGTATTTTGAAATTCACAAGAAAGTTTACAGTTGAGACCAAAAAATTGGGTCATGTAGTCATGGAAGAGGAAACAAAACTTTTTTTTATAATGGATTCTGAGTAGTTTACTTCCAATCAAGATGTTTAGGGTTCAAATTACATATTTTTTATTTCCCTTATTTTACTTCTTTATAATGTGACTGCCAATATGTGTACACTTTATTGATCTTATTGTATTAAAAGTTTTGAATGGCAAATTCAGGTCAAATCTTTGACGGCTGTAAAATGATACTAACTTCTTCATTCAATAAATTTGAAATGCAGAACTGCTTGAATTACAAAGTGACACTTCATTATAGTTTATTTAGTGACAGTAATCAGGTTGTAATTAATAATTATCCCATAGATGATATATAATTACTATACAATTGATCTATATCAGAAGGGCCTATCTGATATCATTATTAATTCTCTCATTTCATTAAATCTTCATTCAAAAAAATTGACGTGTTGCGAGGTCAACTAGAAACAGTTAAGTTTTTCTCTCAGCAGTTTTGTTGTGTCAGCAAAAAATCTAAAATGTGAAAATTTGGATCTCACAAAAAGTAAAATAACTGTTTGTATAAACTACTTTAACCTCACAATGAATGTTTTGTTGAATGTTAAATATTGACTGAAGTTTCTGTTATGTTTGGTAAAATGTCTGCCTTTTATTGTTAAAAATATAAATACAGTCTCAGCAAAAATGGTTGTTTTTTTTCTTTAAGATTTTTTGTTCGCAATTTATCGGGTTCCAGATTATGAATAAAATAATTATATACAGCTGAAATCGGTGATGTATATTTTTACCAAAATCAATATTGATTGATTGATTTATATTGAAATGTAAAGAATGTTTTCTATGTTTATTTAGGTTGGAATAAATAAATCTAGAGGCATTTATCACCTAGCTTGGTCCATATTTCATCATTTTCATGTCTCATTAAATACATACAATGCTGAAGCATATTTTAATATTTCAAATTTTATGTCCAGTAGTTCCTTTCATACTGATGGAATTTTCAAGTCAAACTTAATTTGTTTTCAATACAATAAAAACAGGCCACTAGTCTTTGCTTTTAGGGATTTTTACTTTTTTGCAATTTAGTGCGAAAAGATTTGACCTGTTAAAAAATTGTCTCCAACAGTTTTTCAGCCCTTGCAGTTTGATCCTTTTACCTTGAACCATATGAGATTTAATATAAATCATGTAATAACTTATGTTAGTCCAGAATAAATCTAAAACTTGAAAAAATAAGGCCAACCTTAACAATTTTAGTTTGCAGTAATAGGACTGACTTACTCAAATATCCCCTTACTGAAAACAGTTTTAGCAATTTTGACAAAAAGTTGTGTTTTGTGCTTTAGTTTATCCTAACTTTTTTCAGACCAACATACAAAAAATGCCTTGTCTGTCTACTGTTAAAAGTTAAGGTTTTCTAAATCCAAACCAACATTTCTTAAAGGATGGCTTTAGTCTAGAATTATTGATTAAAATGTGAATTGAAATATTGATAGTCAAAGTTATATGATTTATCTTACGTTGCTCATAATAGTCCTTGTATGGGTTATCAGTATGCAAATTCAAAATGATAAATTGCTCAAACTCCCGTGAAAAAAATATTGACTAGTATGATGTGTTAAGTCATGCTATAATGACATTGCTGTAATATTCTTGGTTTAGATTTTCAAAATTTGTTTTAAAAAAATCTTTGGAAAAAATTCATGTAAGACTGAATTGAATCCTTATACAATTCGTCTTTACATGATATTCTATGACATGACATAATGAGAATTCTATTAAAATTTAATAATTTCTTGTCTGTATCTTTGTGTATGAGAATTGACTGAATTCATACTTATCATTATTATTTGATGTAATTTTGTTTATAATTATGTCTATTTAAATTGTGCTAATTTTTGTACGCAAAATGAATAAATTCTATTAAATCAATGTTAAATCATGTTATATGAGTTTTAATATGAAAGCTTAGCTAGTCTCTTTGTTAATACATTACTTGATTACTGATAAATTGACTATTTAGATCAATTGATTTTTATTTCTTGCAAAACTCCTTTCATCTGAAAAGATTCAATAAACCTATAAAGATAAGGTTAATCGATGTATCGCATGTTTTTATTTAGCTGACCCATACTTGAGTTACCCCACCCACCTGGTTTGCTTCATTCTGGTCCTAATTATTGAATAAGCTACATACATTTTTCTTTTCAATAAATCACCGAGCTGCGAGAAGGGGAAAAATAAGTGGAGAGTACAGTTGGTTGTATTGTGTTGGTACATCATTCATTGAATCTAAATCTCCAGGTCTTCTACCTGTAATTACTGGTGTGTTAATTAGATTTTAGTACCAATTGGAAATAATCATGTCACTTATGTGATATAATATTAATTATTGATAGTCTAGTATCCCCAAATGTATTGTAAAATATGAAATGTGTGAATGAATCCATGAATAGAACACAGTGTGAGTATGTTAATATGGTATCTATTCTTGTATTTCTTCAAGATGGATGGTGTAACCTTGAAAGTAAGACCAACTTTAGCCAAAATAATGGCTTTATATTTAGATGATTTCAGTAGTCTATAATACAAAAGTCATGTTTTCACTTACATGACCAAAAGAATATGGTAGGTAGAGGTTGCAAAGTTTTTGTACTACGGATTTTGTGTTAGGGGGGGGGGGCTCCAATAAAGATGACTGCGAACATAACTGCTTTTTCCTTGCATTATCGAGGAAATTTGAAGAATGTGTCAGAAATGCATGGTTACTATAATCAGGTAGTCTTAACCCTTTACTTCATAGCCCCCTAGTCAATGTACATATTGTATACTGGTGGATCAGATAAACTTGGTACACCAATCTTCATAGAGGTTATTGGGGAAATGCTACTGTTTTGACAACATGTCTACTTCATCAGTAATTTACTATGCTAAATATTAATCCCATTAAATTATAGTAAATATAAAAGTTGTTGATAATTATGTAGTAGTTAGGTGATTGAGGTATTACTTTATACTAACCATGTGGTATCTGTCAAAACAACAGTGTTTGTTGTACAGCTTCTTGATAGTATAGTCTTATATTAAAATTAAGTAAAACATCTCCACCATTCACTATCAATGACTCAGTAGACTTTAAAATAAATGAAAAATAAAAAAAAAACATCAATTATCAGGACCTTGTGTGAAATGATTTTCACAAGTTTTCTCTATCTGTAAGAAATCAAACAGTAGCCTATTTATTAGTGATTGTTTGTAACAGGTGGACATATGTCAGTTAATTAAATGTAATTATCTGACCTTATTAATTATTCAATTAGTCAGTCAAAGACAAAAGATTTACCATATGGGTGGATAAATTATTTCCAATAATGACTGAAATCTGGTACTGTGTATTAGAATAGGGTTGGAGTATGTTGGGACCAGCTTGTAAATTATTTATACATGTTGGGGCATTATGTAAAATTAGGGATATATAATTATTTCTTGTGATTATTTTTTTATATTTAATTACTTTGTTTCCTACTGAAGTCATTTGACATGGGTTAGGGGTCGGAGTAAGGTCTGGAAAAGGGGTTTTAGAGGAGGATTTTATGAATGAATTGTGAAAGTGACTTGAATAGTGGATTTTATTGTGATAAAGTTTTTGTCGGAATGAAGTAAAGTTTAATAAGTGATTGAAGTTATGAAGGAGTTACCCCACCCAGACATTCGATCATAACTACAGACTGTAAAACATTCAATTACTTGATCGTTATTTATACAAACTGATTGAGTTGGGATTTATATCCGATTATTCTTGACTTATAAAGTTATTTTATAATCAGTATTTATAAATATTCTGTTTTTATACAAGATTTTTACGTACAGTTATTTAAGTATAGATGACTTTTTACATTGTCTAGTACATAACGTTAACTAAAACTATTCTTTAGACTTATGTTCAATCAGCTGAGTGCAATTTAATAGTTTTACAATTATGCAATCTAAGTACCGTGCAGACTTTGTATGATAGCTAAATTGCAATATTACTTGACCTACTGAAGGATTTTGGATTATCAAGCCTTTGTCTAAACTTTAAATGATTTATAAACATGATTACATTTGATGAACATAATAAAACAATATTCCAGTTAGCTCAGAGCTCAACAATGTTGCATCTTACTTCGATCAAAGAAAACTGAAGTTTGTTAACGTGAATCGAGAAAAGTAAATTTTAGGTCAATAAAGACATTTTTAGTAAAACGCTTGCTATAAACTCATCAAAATGTTTCGTATAAATCGTATGAGTCTTCATGGTCTAGAAAAAGACAGAGACGAAGGTCTTGTATTAAGATGGCAACCTGAAGGATTTCTGATAGAAATGGCCAAGCAAAAGGTAAACACAAAACATGTTGTCACATCCTGCTACCATTGTACAATCGATGTCATGTATCATCCATTTGTTGTTGTCGGAATTAAAAAGTCTTGTTATAAAGCTTATATGATCTAATTGTACATTAAGGCCTGGGATTTACAGGACACATTTTTCTGTGTCAAATACACCAAAAAAATCTACCCAGGACCCCTAAAAATGTCTAAATTGAGTCCAGTGGGATGCAGATTTTCCAGAAGATACACTATGCTAAAAAACAGATTAATTGTTACATACATTTTATCGGCCAATCATTTATAAGCACACACCTCTATTTTAAATCAATAGCATTGCAAATCACCAACAACAGAATTAGACAAATATAATAAACTGTAACATAGAATGATATAGGGACCCCACTAAAACAACAACCTGAGTCACAACGACCCAAATAATTAAAAGTCAATGTAAAACCCTGTTAATTAAGGGTTAGGATAATGTCATGTTGTCATGGATTTGAATTGGCTTCTCCTTTTGTAGTTTAAATATCTGTTGTTTTTTCTCAATGCTTCATCCACTGTTGCCAACTACACCTATTACACTGTTGTATTATTATCGTTATACACCACCATATTTCTCTTCTGCTGTTTGGCTGTACTTTTCTATTAATTATTCTACTTGGCTTTTGTGACTATTAATTTTGTTCTTCTCTGTTTTTGAGTGCCATTGGTCAGTGATTTATTTCTATTCATGTAGCTAATCTGCTCTGCACTGCTATTTGGCAGGAATTTTATTTTTCTCTTCTATTGCTATTTATCACTGTTGTTCTACTATGATCTACCATTGTTCAATATGGCTTTAGTTTTCTGTACTGCTATTTAGTCTATAATACCTTTGTCAGATATAAACATTCTGTCTTATTCGATCTGTTATGCTGTTGGCTGATTCTGCTGTTGTTTGTTTTTCTGTTGTTCTGCTGTGCTCCATGCTGTTCAAACTTTGACTCATTTGTACATCTATTGATTATTGTTACGGCACTGTCTAAGCCACCCGATATAAAATTTAATCAATGGTGTTAGTGAAATATAAAATTTATTTGTAAATTCTATTAAATCATGTTTATTTGCTTCCAGTGTTTATCGAAACGAAATGTTATTACTGAATGATTAGTCGATTATACATCTTAATTGAAATATTTAAATGGTCTGCATATTGTGTAAACTGTGGCATAAGCTGTAGCTTAACTTTTCACGCTAGGTTCATTAATGTTCAAACACTTTACGTAAAACCTTCTTACAAATTCAAACTCAGTAATAAAAATTATGCTTTGTAATAGTTTTGACAATTTTGGTATTTATGGTTTATTTATGAGGATAAAGATTGAAAAAAATTTCAGACGTTTAATCTAACACCAGCTTATTCATAAGATCGTTAAATTGATCTTTTCAGAGCCCTGTACCGTTATATAGCTTATATACTTGTGATAACAATTGAATTTTCACGTTGATATTTATTATGGCCTATTGATCGTTTAGTACTTATTTGGTATTTGTGAAAAGAATATTTCATCTATACACATCTGGGTGATTTGCATGAAAATAAAATTTTATTAGTGACAGAAATAGTAAACCTTTAATACAAGCTGCCAAAGACTTGGCTAGAGTGGTAGAATATCTTTTTGTGATGTACTGATATAAAATGTTTATTTATTTATTCAAACTGAAAGACTATACCTGTAATTTCACTGAGTTATATTAACATGTCAACTTTATTTATATGTATTTATTGCTTGATATTTCAATAGAATTAAAACTTGAAACTTGATAGACTCAGTGTGATCTTACTCTGGGTAATGTCTTGACAAGCATTTTCATCTGTAAGAATTTCTGAGTTTGTTAATTTGGAAATTTTATAAAAGCATTTAGTTTTTAGTTCTATTTCTTTCTGGTCTGTTTCTTCTACTTCCCCAACCTCATATATCATGACAAAATAATAACCTGAACATAGCATATCTATTGTACTGATTACATCTAATTACCAAACTTAATGATTTTTTTCTGTCTTGATATGTGTTAACAAATAGTTGCAACATCCTTACAACAATTGCAGCTGCAGCATCACCAATAATGTCATCATCACTGTTGCAGTTACCATTGTCAGCTGCATCAGAAACATTATATCATTGACAGCAAATTATAATAGTAATAAAATAATCAAATAGAATAATTTTAGCTTGGTAAGCTTTCAATTTCATATGAGAGCACTTGGAATAGAAAACAGATTTTCACTCTAATGTAACCCGTGTGTATATCAGTAGAGGTTGCTTCGTGGTTAAAGTGGCTGTAGTCTCTACCTAGTAGTCACTTGCCCTTCACTGCTGTGAGTTTGACTCCCAAAAGGGACCGGACAAATTTCACATGGAAAGTCACCAAATGACACTTGCTGTTAGTGAAAGAACAAAAGAATTATCCTTATTTTGGTTCAATGTACAAAGATAGAAATGACTGGTTTTTGAAAATGTAAATGTTTTGTTTTATTTAAAGGGATTTTGGATGTTAGGAATAGACAACTCTGACAGTTGTGAGAACTATAAAGTCATTACTTGTACCAATAGAGAACAATGTGTAAGAATTGTAATGCTGGGATAGGACACAGTTATTATTCATTTTCAAACTTATCATTGTTTATTAATATCTAGTTATTTACGAAAGATTTACTAAATGAAAAATGTATTAAAAGGATACAATACATTGAATTGGTTTAATCAAGATATTTGTGTTACAAATTTTATTTATGTCACTAATAGCCACCCTCATGCCATACTGAATTAGAAAGGGTATTTTTTATTATTTTACCAGTATTAGTTAGATAAGCTTTCGTTTGAACATTCACTTCAGCACATAGTTTGTCAGATTTTACAAAATACTTCCTGAGAGCCTTTACCTTGTTTTTCTTTCTTACCTACCTCGATGTTTTTTCCATTTCTTAAAGCCCCATTAGCTTTTTGCTGTAGAAAAATATATGCAAAAACATTTAATTGCTGATATTACCCCAAGATAATTATTACCAACGAATCAAGCCCTTTTTCATCTGAAAACACTCATTTCACTGTGATTTTTGCTTTTGTAAACTTGAAATATGTAGAGCGCGTGATTTCACTTTACTACGTATGCATAGCATGACTGTGTTGTGGGAAAACTCAGGTGTTCTATAAATAGTATTTATTTCAATGATATTGAAAAAAATATGATAGTGGTTTTGGAAACATTTTTTCTTGCTATGAAGTATGCACGGGAGGAAAACACACCGGATTCCTCTGTTATAGAACTAGTGGAACCTATTAAGACCAATACATGTATAAGCTTATGGGACTTTAATGATTGTACAACACTGCAATGTAGCTACTATCTTATCATTTTTTCATGTCTTCATTTCCTTTAAGTAAGCTGAATATGCTAATAGTTTGATTTGCTTACTATGCAGTACTTTCACATTTCTTCTCTCTTGGGTAATGCTGAGCAGTCTATATGAAATTTTCTTTCAATTATCTGCTCATATTGTTTTACTTCTTACGAAGATGTTGGAAGCATTTTTCTTTGACATAGCTGCTTCTGCATCCCCTGAATACTGACTTTCTGTGATGTAACACTAACACTTCATGCATGTAGATAGTTACTCCCTTATTCCAACAGTTATTTTTGTGTGATCAGATAATCAACGAATTCCATCATGAATTTCCATGTTTGATTATCTAAATACTTGCTAACCTTTTTTTATAATTACATGTAGTCATATTTTAATGTTCAATGATAAAGAAATATTTTCACATTGAAATCCTTAATGCCAATTATTTTATATTAACATGTATCTAATTGTTTGTAAAATACTAGAATCATGATTTAGATTAAAACAATATTATGTTTTTAGTGATTTATACATGATTGCATGTCATATCTTTAACAATTAATGTATTCTATTTATTATTATTTAGAAATCATAATTAAAAACATATTCAGCATATTTGTCTTTGATTGCTTATATTGATCACTGCTAAGATCTGTATGATATTTGTAATTTTATAACATTTAGTCTGAAACTCTGAATTATTATGAAACAGAATTTAATGCTCACATTTCTGATATCATTTGTGTGTTTATTAGTGTCAAACATTTGAATAATTTCATTTTAAAGATTACTGGTAATTGTAATAAAAATGATACTATACTTACATTTTTTACGTAAATATTTCTTTAAATTAAATTTAAGTATTGATTCTGGTTAAACATTATGTTTTGTCTTAGTTAGTAATTTATTGATGTAGTTATTGCATAAGAAGCCATACTTATGTATTTATTCATACTGTCTGTGAACACGCATCTCATAATGTATATCATATACTTTCAGCTTGAGAATCTACGAGGACAATATGAGAATCAGTTAGACAGTCTACGTACAGAGATTGATCGTTCTCGTGAGAGACGTAACAGTAAGGAGGATGATGGTAAGGACGGAGGTAGATCCACCGATAAACAGCAGCAATATCAAGAGGTTTGTCAATTTTTATTGTGTGTAACATTATATGACTATTATTGTTCTGTATTTGTCCAATTACTTTGTGCCATGTTTTCTAATTGGTCTGACTTACTTACCCAGATGAATGGACTCTTACTAATTGCCTCATCTGATGAAATCTAAGAATTAACCCCACCCAATCTGAAATTGCTTCCTACGTCCTTTCAGAACTTTGAAATCATTTAGAAAAAAAAAATCTATTCATGTAAGAATTTCCTTTTTCCTCTATTAAACTTAAATCAAACCAGTTGTAATGTAGTTTTTAAAAATAATACTTCTCAGTATATAAAAAATGCAAATGATATAGCATGGCACACGTGGATCTAATCATGTCATTGTAGAGGACTATAGTTGTACTGGCAATCCATGAATGATTTTGCAATTATCTTCGTTTAATTAGTGAAGCGATTCTGCAGACAAAAAATCTCTTGGGATGTAACCTTTGTTCTTAACAAACCTCTATCTTGTCCAGGTAAAAGAGAAAATAGCTGAAAGTTTGCCTAGTGACAAGAAAGAACAACTTGATTCTCTTGTGTCTGTATTAGATGAACAGTATCAGGAACAACTTGAAGACATGCAAAGACAACATGTGGTAAGTCATTCTTATCTATCTGTTCAAATGGCTTGGTTTGCAAAACCAGTCTTTGTGAAAACTGTTGTCCCCAATGTCCAAAAATGATTCGGGATGGGAAATTCAGCATCTCATAGATATGCATTTTGTGCTTGTCAGTTTGGTGTCCGACAGGTTTTCACTCTTTTTCAAATAGACTGGTATACATGTGATGCCATATCATAAAAAGAAAGCCTAATTGCTGAAACTTGCATTCTTAAACAGTTCAATTTGCTATGCCTCGTCTGCATAATTATGATTTTGAATCAAATAAATACAAACTTTTCATTAATTTGTGTCTTTTTGGCAAAAATACATTTACTTACCTTAAAAAACTCAGCTTTGATACTACTTATGATTTCATAACACACTGGAATAAGGAAATTTACATTCTTATCATTTTGTAAGCTCATCTGTAGAAGTTAACACAGTAGTTAATTTTAAATTCAGTTAATGTAGTTAATAGAAAACCTATCTCCTAACTATGTTTTAAATTGTATTTCTGATAACTTAAACCAATCTAGTCTGTTGAAATAAGAGTAGATATGGTTAATACAAAGCAATTTGTATAATTTTCATTCTGTAACAGTTACTGTATGCTGTATTGCATTTCTAAAATTGTTTTTAATCACAGTATCAATATAAATTAATCTATTGAGCAAAGGCTGATAAATATTTGTTTTAATTGCTTTTGGCCCCCTAATTGAATTTGTTTATTTATAAATATATTTCTTATGACTTATAATAAGGGAGACTACTCTTACTGGCTTGTTACCAGTATCATGCTGGGCCTGTGCTAACATCGTTTTTGTTCTATTTTGTTTAGTATGAATAATTAAGAAAGCAGTTTAATGAATTTCAAATTTACTGTTACATTCAATGAGGCTAACCTCACAGGTAACTGTATCATGAACAGATTATAAATAAATTAATAATAAATAAATATTGACTTTATTTTGAAAAAAAAATTATATATTAACATATTAGTATTTAAAAAAAAGTCAATATTTATCTATTACTCATTTATTTATAATCTATTCATGATACAGCTACCTGTGGCTAACCTTGCATGTTTGTGACTTTAGGATGATGTTGACGAACAAGTTAAAACAATGCGTTCCACGCTGGAAGAGATATATAACAGTCAGTTAGAGATAACTAAGTCTGAAATGGAACAGTCCCATCAGTTAGCCTTGACAGATTTACAGGAAGCTCTTGACAAAGAACATAAGGAAGAATTGAACAGAATAGAACAAGAATGGACGACCAAACTTGAAGACATTAAAACTGATTATGAAAGAGAAATAAAAGATACAGCTGTCTCTGAGACTGTTGGTAAGTGTTTTTTAAATCAAATTTTTAGTCAATTTTGTGTTTTTCTAGTTTTCTTTATATACTGCATGTTTGGATTTAGAATAGAATATTATCTTTGAGAATTAAAGTTCACTGCTTTGAACGCAAAATTTATTTGACTGTGACCTAACTTTTAGTGGTGTAAACCTAAGCTCTTCAGTGTGAAAATCACATTTAGCGTTTAAAGCAAAACAAAAATAAAACGTGCATTGTTTACCTTCTGTTTGCACTCTTAGTTGTTAGGATTGTGTTTAGATCTTGGATGCAATAATTCCGTTTTAGAGACTTAAAGGTAAAATTGTACTTAGATACCATTAACAAAAGCTGTCAAGTATGACAGCTGTTTAAAGTGAAAGTGGGTGGGGTAAATTTCCCTCCAAATTCAGCATCATCTATCTTATATTTGTTTTATTCTTTATTTTCGTTGTATGAAGAGAACTAAAGCGTTTTTTTAAAATTCCTCTACTGAATGAATAATGCTGTTGTCAAGAAATTTTGCAATTTGCTATAAATGAACGTTAATGAGCAATTATCTGACGCAGTTAAACTTGTCCAGAATCTTTTCTTCAGTTTATAATATAGCTTTTTGCACAATCTTTGGTTTTGTTTTATGTCACTATACATATTATATCCTGTTTGCTGTGATTATTTTTGTATGCTATAAATTACTATAATAATAGTGGTTCAGACTATAGAAGCATATCTTCCCCCTGGTAAGTTACGGTTCAAAATAAGTTGATGACCCTTCCAACCATCCTGAATTTTGCTGATTTGTGATGATAAATTCACTGTTCACTTTCACAAATGGACCACAATCAATGTCCATGAGTTTAGATTGAACGTTTTCAATTTTCAGAATAGTTACTCGCTTGGTCATCAAATTATTCACTTACATGTATATATTTATATAGTAGGCTATACAAATCCTTAGATAGTATGTCACAAAGCCCCTTACAAAAAATCAACAGTATCAAAACTGATATGTCTATGATGCTTGCTTTATGATCGTTAAAACAGGTATAGTTAATTTCTAGTACTTTTTGTTGTTCAAAGTGAACTTGAGGTTGGTATAAGCATCCGGAAAATCCATATTTTAATTTGATATTTTTTTGTTGTTAATTTATTCATTATGCATAACATTTAGTACAGTTAGTTAAAGTGGTAAATCACAAATACAATTTATTAACAAATTTGTGACATGTATCTATTATAACTTTATGTAAAAGAATGGAAATGTTCAAGTTGTTATCACTCAATGTCAGACACAGCAACATGTTTCAAATTCTCTTTTATCAATATAAAGACAAGGATTTTATTTTGTACATGTCTTCGTACAAAGTGCCGGGAATTAGCAACCCCAGAAGCCAGATGGCTTATTAGTAGATTATTAACCTCTCTAGAGCAACAACCTCACAATAACAACAAAATAATTTTGCTTCTCCCAAAGGGTGTTGTTTTGGAGAGGTTTCACTGTACAGTCAAACCTGTTTTAAAATGTGAGTTTGTGTCTTTGAAATAACCATGATGTTTCCATTCTATTATATCCTGCAATTATCATATTATATACAAATTGAAATATTTAATGCTATGGTGTGTTAAAGCTGCTTTTCATACATACACTGATACATAGATCTGTCAGGGGTGAAGCTGAATTCTGTGTAAACTGCTCAGCCAGCTTAATGTGATTGGTTATTAAAATGTGAGGCTTGAGCACTACAAACAAATGCACATTTCAGGTTGGCTAGAAATTTTAAAGCTTTCATAATTGACTGTGTATTCTATAATTGGGCTGTCTTCTTGCATGAAATAAGGTACTGTTATTCGGAATAAAGATTTCTGCATTTGGCTTGAAATAAGCTGCTGCATGTCTTGTGAGCAATGCGTCTTCCAGGGATTGTAAATATTGGTCAGGAAAAGTTCTATTACTGATGGAAAATAAATTTTAGGTAAATTATATATTGAACAAAATGAAATAATGTGTATCATGCTTTCTGAGAGAACTAAGATGCATTCCTAATTATCTTATTTAATAAGTTCAATTAATATTGATAATGATGAAAATATTGTAGAAAAATATATGTAAATTGTAATGAGGGTTCATTAGTTGAGTCTTAAGAAGTATGATTTAATTGCAATACTAGATACTTAACACTCTTGAACAAAATCTTTTGAGCTAATAATATTATTAATTTAACCTTGTAATCATCTTATAGATCAAAGAGAAGTAAAAAGTCAAGATTTAAATTAAAATATTGATCTTTCAAAGTTCGCCAATTGCAAATTAGCCCAAGAATTCAATATGGTATTATTTTTATTTTTTTATAATATTATTTAATGAATGGCTGAATCTACCTGGTATTTTGCTGTGAAGTAATATAAATGATATGTGGTGGTTTAAACGCTGTATAAATTAAATATAGGATATGTGCCAAATTGTTACGCTTGATCGAACCTTACTTATAAGCCTGTAGGTTTAAATTGAAAATCCAAAAAACATAAACGAATGTAGGGGAGAGTGAGAATAATATTTTGATATCATTAACTTTCCGATCACATCTTTAGGTGAAAATGTATGTAATACCGCTGTATTGATATGTTTATAAGCCTGGATGAAAACAACCTTGGTTGTTTGCAAAAATGATGTATTTCTACATAATATCAAATGTCTTTAAAATTGTCATGCAAGGGGGTATTTTCAATGTAAAGATACATGCATTTAATTCAACTTTCAAGGTTTTATTTAGTTGCAAAATGAGACACTTTGAAAATATGTTGTGTATTTTCTGCCAGAAATTGTTATAATTATGCGTGTATTGCACAGTAAATTTTGAGAAAATAAGATAGGACGCATTACTGTATTGATAGTAACCATCGGATAATTTGGACTCGTTATTGATAAGTTTAACTTAATGGAAATATTTGTAATATTGAGAAGTTTAACTAATTACAAATATTCATAGTTAATTTTCTTACCATCAAACTTTATGTGACTGATACTATGGATGTTACTTTGGGAAATAAACAAGTTTTGATAGAAGTATCATTAGTTAAATAAATACAAAGATGGGCAATGCAACTGGAGGTTTGAACCGAAGAAATTCAGCTTACATTGAAAGTAACATCCCCCCACCTGATTTACCTGTGGAAATCATGTCAGATGGGGGATCTTCAGGTACTACGACACCCCCTGTAATAATTGAGATGGTTAAGGGAACGTTGGGAACAACCACGCCCCCTGTTGTCATAGAGATGGTTACTTCTGGTAAGACGGTTCTATTTTTCTGTCAGAAACACAGAAATTAAAAGTTTTTGTACAATGTTGACAATTTTATTATTAAATTTGAAAATAGCTTAAGACTCAATCCATGTATAATTCAATGTTATCTAAAATTGTGTATTTTACAATTTTTTGATGCTTGAAGTACATTAGTAGAACTGATGACTGAGCTATATAAGTGCATTCTTCAGTTTATCATGGTTAACATGATAGTTATGCTTTAATAAAATCTTATGTTATATAAGTATGAGAGTATTATAAAATGTTGACCTCTCGGAGATAAAATAAGCCCACACACATAATATCATATAGATGCTTTCTGTTCTTGTTAAGTGATAATAAATAATCCAATATTGATTTTGTTTTATTTAAAATTCAGAATTAAGATAATCAGTGTATTAGCTGTGGTTCATAAATTCTCTAAAATTGAGACAGTTTGGAAGGATATTTTGCTAGTAATGTTTTTGTATTGCTGTGATGTTGTCTAAGGAATTGACTTATTATGCCAAATGTGATGCATAAATGGATAGTGACTATGAAAGGGGGTGTTTTGACAACAAATGGATGTTTTAATATTTAATTTCTCTGAATCATTCATTTAATTTGATCAAAATTGTATAAATAATAGCTTGGATGTTTCTGTTAGAAAATGCAGTAAAAATTTTAAAATAAATTTTTAACAATGGGAAACACTTTGAGTCGCACCAGCAGGCCAATGTCAGATTATATAGAAAGTAACATTCCCCCACCTGATTTACCTTTGGAAATTAGGTCAGAAGGGCAATCATTGGGTACAGTAATGCCCCCTGTTGTCATAGAGATGATGAAAGAATCATCTGGGGTTAACACACCCCCTGTTGTCATAGAGATGATGAAGGAATCATCTGGGGTTAACACCCCCCCTGTTGTCATTGAGATGGTTACAAGTAAGATGGTGGCTATTTACCATTTTTAGTTGCTTTTGTAATTTTTTCTATGTTCTGTTCTATTCTTTATGTAGGTTGTGTAACATAGAAATTTTAATTTCGCTGTGCATTTTCTAAATATTTAAATAATCCTATGAATGTAATGATAATTGATGGAATCAAAGCACTTCATGAAATCATAAAGATTGAAGAAATTCATGTTTGTTTTGGTATATAGTACACTGTAACAGGGAAGATATGGAATTGTTTACTATGGAAAACATAACTGTATAAGCACCTTTAACACATCAAAGTAGATTAAAAGTTTGTATTTTTGTATATTTTAACATTTTAAAAACATTTCTGTGGTACATTGTTACAATGTAATACGTAAGTTCACATATATACAATACATTGTACGGGACTTCTGCAGTCTATGTTGAAAGATTTTGAAATATTGTTGGAGAATGACCTGAAAACATTAGACCAAAACAGTAACTGTAACTGTTATTTCTGACTGGCTATTCTTTGAGCTTAGATCTTCTCTAAAAATGACAGAAATTTTACTGGACATGAGGACACCTTATTCTCTAAATTTTATTAGATCTCATCCAATTTTTGGGTTAAGATTCTTTAAAAGTTGCATTGACTAGGCCAACATATATACATGGGTAAGGTCTGATATGTCTGCAATAACCATTGAAAACAATAAAACATATTTGAATATTGAGTACCACAGTTTTAAAGTTTTAGCATCTCAGTAAAATATACACCCACGTACATAAATATGTATAAATTCACCATTAATTTCTTAATGTTTAGTTAAGGCAAAAATGTATGTTTTAGGTCTCCTTACTTACCATTTAGAAGAGCTTAACAGTAATGATGTTTTTTTTACAGGTCAGTTATCCTCTTTGGATGTATAATTAACTTTGTGTTGCACAAAAAGTTATCAATAATCTACCTATCTGAAACTTAGTAAGACAGGAGACTTGAAAACAAACTTTTGTCATCTGCCTTATTGAGATATTAAATTTGAAAAGTCAAGACTTTAGATAAGGGTATATAAGCTGTGGTGTGTGTAAATGTAGATGTAAAATTATTTTGTTTATATTTTAATCATCAATTGAAGTTCATTTAATATGGATGATTGAGAAGACAAACAGTGAAACCTGTGCTGGCAGCCACCTATGAATAAAGGCCACCCTTTGAATAAAGGCCATTCTTTTTAATTCTTTTTATTATTATTTAATTTTATTATTTTTGATTATTTAGAACAAAATGACCTCTGAATAAAGGCCACATTTTGTCTTTCCCATGGGTGGCCTTTGTTCACAGATTTGACTAAATAAGTAAAAAGACTTGCATCCTTGTATATTAATTCAGGAGTATCAAGTTTTTCCCAGGTTTCACAGAAGAACATGATGTATGAATCAATGTGTAACTGATAAAAAATCATTATTTATGGACAATTTAGTTTCATGTTTAATTTTGATATTTCAGCTATTTTAGTTCATAATTCACTGTTATACCTCAATATACATGCACAAGAATATATCATTAGTTTTACTGAAATATCAATGTAGTTACGTATAAACACCAAACTAATTTTTGATCATTCATTTCTTTTATTAAAAATTTTAGCAATTCCTTATTACTGTGAAAGAAATCCCTGTTTTCACACTGGTAGTATCAAGATGTATCTATTTCATTATGTTCATAAGGTTGTGGCACATACCCAGGCTTCTACAAAAAGGCCCTGATTTTTTGTAGTATTGAATACAAGCCAAACATGTGTTAGTGGTGACCTTTGAATAAAGGCCACCCTTTGAATAAATGCCATTATTTTAAAAATCATCATTGATTATGTAGAACTAAATTAATGATCTCTGAATAAGGACCACCTGTCAATTAAGTCCATGTTTTGTCTTTCCCATGGATGGCCTTTGTTTACAGGTTTGACTTTATTGAATATTATAAGCTTGCTTGTTCTATGGGGCGTGAACTAAAATATTCTACAACAGTTTATCTAACTTTTAAATCATTAATTGCTTTTTTACGAGTATATCACAAGTGTATATATTTATACTAGGGTTGTTTTGGTATGTTAATTTCTTAAATGCTACAAGGATAATGTTTGTTATTCCATTTGAAAGTTTGCATTTTAAGTTAATTATTTATTTACTTAAAATGTTATTCCCATTCTAATATGATCAGAAAAATGCTGAAAAATGTTGTTTTCAGCAAAATTCTGTAACAAGTATCTACTGGTAAATTTGGTTCCGAAAAAGAGAAGAAAGAACACTTTTCTAACAGGAGGCATTTTTCTGTGTGTGTTTTTTTTCTTGTCTATTTTTTACTTAGATTTTATTTAACATGATGGCACCATAAATAAACTCAAAGTGAATTTAATGATGTTTCACTTTTGAAACCAGGCATGCTTAAGGCTGGAATATACAACATACTTGTGAAGCTATCCAGTTATATCAACAAACACAACTTTATACATGCAGCCTGATATATGATATGTTTTTCCTTGATATTAGCTGAGTCAGCACATTTATATTTTATTTCTAGCACTATCTTCATTTTTATGGATTGGTGACTTTATTTCAGGAGGAGAAGATAGTGCTCTGTTTGTACAAAGACTGAATAAAAAGCTCTCAGAAGAACATAAACAGATTATTCAGGTTGGTACTGACTTTTACATCTGTTTGGAAACATTTTACATCTAGTTAGGTTAATTTGTAGCAATCAATCTTTCAGCTTTCGGTGTGTAAAAAACTTAACCACATTATGTTTGTGTATAAATAATGTGTTTAATGCACAGATGTTGTAATTACAATATTATAGTAAGTCTGTGATTAACACAACATAATTTTGTCAACTTGCAACATAATGATGATGTTTTTGGAAATGAACGTCATTTATAAAAGAAGGATAGATGTGTTGAATTGTAAATGTACAGGGTACAGTTTAACCTCTGAATATAACGACCGCTAAATTGGGACCAGTGGAAAAGTTCAGTTTTGGAAATTTGTTGTTTTTAAGAAGTGTTTAGTGTATAAACTAATGCAAGTATTTTATGTATGTTATTACTTAGACCGAGAAACTTATCATTTTTTAGAAGGGTTCGCTATTAAGAAGTTATACTTTAATGAGTTGTATTCTTTTCTTGTGTTGATTATCATTTGTGATTATATATTTTAATGAGGGTTAATAATTGCTATATAAGATACATGTACAGTTTATGTGCATGATATAGCTGGTTTGTTGTACCACCACAACAGCTGCACTGTGTTGTACTCTTGAGTCATGTCTGTGAATGACTTGATCGGTTAATGATATCAAATTTCTCAGTAATTTCTTTGTTAAACTGGAACCTAGAAAGTCTGGTTATGTAGTTTAGGAAAATATTTGTATGGACAGATGTTCTGATGATCACATGTGCAGACATATTTCTAATGTCATAAGGCTGAAGTGGTGAACATACCTCTGTGATGTAGATTATGATATTTAAGTACTTTATGTACTGTTAAAATGTGATCTGTGATATAAGGCTGAAAATAAAATAAATTTGTTTGCAGTGCTCTGACCTACTCGCGAAAATCCTAGGAAATAATTTTTGGGGGCATTTTTTTTACTGTTATTATACAGTAAAAGAAAATCCCTACCTACCAACCCAGTGCTAAAATTCTGGGTCGGAGCACTCCAAACAAACTTATTTTATTTTCAGCCTAGTGCTATATGGATGCAAAGAAATTAACGGAATGTGTCAGGATTATATCATTGTTTAGTTTCTACTTCACAGTATTGGTTTAAGTAATTAGCGTGTTTAGGGTCAAGGTTTTAATTGTTATTGTTGAGAATGCCAATAATTAATTAGTTTATTCTGAAAGGAGAATTTGAGATTTTAATTGTTTTTCAACAGAAATGTGGATAATTAATTGATTTAATGATTAAACATGCCAAGGTTATTTATGTGTCTTTGTTGTTTGTTAAGATATTGGATATATTATGGAATAATTGTTTCATTTTGTTATTCAGTTAAAGATTTGTTGGCTAAAGTTATTAAGTGAAAGTTGATTGAAAAAATAGCTTTCATTTTTTTTTTCAGAAAATGTAATAGTATTTGGGAATTTAATTAGACAGTTTTGCACTGTGTATATATTATATAGAATTAGATTTCTCATGTATTGCGTAAGAAGCATGCAGGTATGACTTTACAATAAGTTAAAATCAGTGTTCGAACTAATTTTTTTAAAGCACTAGCCTGAACTATATATATGGACTATTGAAAATAGATAAGTTAACACTAGCTTGAATACACAATTTTGAGAAATTTCACTAACCCCAATAGAAATTCACTAGCCCCAGGCTGTGGGCTAGTGGGTTAGCGTGAAGACTGTAAAATTTGTGAATCATATTAATGAATGATCTTCCTCTGGATTAATTTGTTTGGCATATTACAGTAACACTGTTTTTACGTTACAGAGAATAGAAGCAGACCTGGAGAAAACGGAGCTCTCCATTTCTCACCGTCATTCTCAGGACTCACAGACGGACGCAGATGACACTGTTAGTGTAACGTCCAATCCTGTCACAAAGTCCGAGTTACGACATGCTGAGGATAGACAGAGTGCTGTTAAAAAAGCTGAAGGTAAATTATATTTCTCACTCAATCTTCATTGATTTAGGTGTCAGTACAATAAAACAAGACCACTTTGAGTACCAACAAAAATGGACTGAATGATAAGATGGTCTCATTTGAAGTCAAAATAATTGAGAAAAAATATTATAAACTGGTCTGAAGTGGTTGTTATAATCATTGTTCTCCAGAAGCCCCAGTGGTCAGTGATACCATCTTCTACCTGAGAACCTAGCACCGGCTGCATTTTGTCAATCTGTAAAAAAAATTACACCAAAAAAAAGAATAATCTGTGAAAAAAACCCGCTTCAATTTAGGTATAGCCTGCTAGTCTGAATCTTCTGGAGAATTCTGATAGTCAATTTTATATAGAAGAAGTTGCTGTGTACACCATATTTGTTTTCATATTTTTAGGGTTTTTTCCATGTATTATCATTTCCTCGGATCTCTGACATCCAACTGATAGATTCCATGCTGTCTTGTTCTATTGAGTGTCTTACTTTGTTGTTCACAATGTAGAGAATGATGAAACATGTTGACAATTATTATACCCCCGCAAGCAAGGTTTGAGGGGGGGGTATATTGGAGTCATTCTGTTGGTTGGGTGGTCGGTCTGTCCCTCCGTCATGTACATATAGTGTTCTATTGCATTCTTAGTATCAAAGCAATGGTGGATGTATTAGTCACTTCTGTGACAAAGCTCAAGTTGACACTGTAATTAATGTATATGTGGGTGCATTATATTAAGAGACAACAGTATAATGTGATGGTTTATATTACAGATGTACAGAAATCATTGGATAAACAAGTAGATGATATAAATGCATTACGTACACAAATGCTTGGTGAATATGAACAAATGTTATCTGTAAGAGCTGAAGTGATGGCTTCCCAGTCTCAGGAAGTAGAAAAATTGCAGGAAGAGATGGCACAAATACAGAGACAATATGAGACACAAATGACGGAATTCCAGGAGAAAGTTCAGTCTCAGACAGGTTAGTGTTCAAACATTGTACTAAGTCAGAAGTACCAAATGTTGTCATATACACACACAGTCTTCACAGAAAACTTCAAGACTTTAAAAGATCAAAGTAGAAACATTGAATTATACTGATGCATGGGTCAAGATTACTCATAATTACAACAATCTGTTGCTTTTATATCCTTTGACCAAAAATGGTTTTTAGATAATTTTCAGTTAATAGCTCTGATCTTGTGGTCATGTGTCTGTCCTGAATCACTGGCAATTGTTCAGACCAATCCTCTGTTTATCCTGTCAATGGCTGTCTGTTTCCATGAGAGCTGTTTTCTTTCATACCCATGTTGATGTAAAAAAGCATGTCTCCCTTCAATTAACCTTTTATAGGCAATTGGCATTCTTGGTCGGGATTTTATTCACCATTCTGTAATGCTTTAAATGTCATTGTTGGGTTTTCATTGTAACTATTGGGACATTCTTTAAACTTAACTTTTGATCCTAATTAATCGGCCCCAGGGAGGGGAGCATAGAATTTTGCTTTTGCCTATAATATCAGCTTCTAATAGTTACTGTTGTATTATATTTACAGCATTATATTTACAGCATTGACTCTTAATTAAATAATAATTACAGTCTGTCTTATAATTGGCAAGGTTAGATAATTCTCCTTTGTGTAGGAGCTACATTTACTGATCTTGTATTGATACTAAGGGAAAGCCTTGGGGGCTTATTGAAGATTTTGGGGATCTTATCTGTGTCACTATCACAGGGAGTCTGCTTTGTTAATTATTTCAAAGTTTTCCTTTTTCTGTAGACTGGCCATAACTCTTCACTGTTAGTTTGATGATAATAAAGACTTGATTTATGGAGTCAACACATTAAGGCAATGCCCTGTCTTTCTTTTTCCATCTTATTTATTTGGCTGTTGTTCCAAGAACCAGCCAAAATGAAGGCTATACTAAGTATTGTTATGATGCATTTTTGTTACTGATAAGCCCATAGGCTTATAATATGTGTAGCTAGAGCAAGTCTACTTTTCTTAACATTCTCAGGTAAAGGTGTATATTCACATGTGCTTTAGTCAGACTGTTTGTTTTGTGATGATAGAATGTTTGAAAACTGAAACTGATGGATTTAACTATATTTACCTAGACTGGTCATTCTGGAATATTTGTTTTATGGTTTACAAGTGTAAGAAAATATATCCATAGTGTTCTAGGGTAAATTTCTTACTGGAGTGGTTGTAGAATTGTTTATCTGTGAGAATGTTGTTTCTGTAAGCTGTGGATGAAGTTGGTCTGGGAAAAAACAAACAAAGGAAATGGATAGCATTTACTATATACATGTGTTCATTACTATGGAATTTCTAGGTGTAAATAGTTTGCAGTAAGTGAATAGATAAAATTGTACAGGAAGGAAATTCATGGAGGAATACTTAAACTGGATGGTACACAGAGTGAACACATGTATAATGTACCAGTCTACTGGAAATTACCCTGTCAATTTATTGCGTATCAAATGTAACATTTTCATGTAAAGAACAATGTGGCCTTGATGTATCATTATATTTGTAATATCTCATCATTTGACATTTGAAATTCACTGATTTATTCAGCTAACCCGCACACAGACATAAGGTTACAGTAATTTTCTTTAAAACTCATGCTAGAGTTGCAAATTGAACATATTACATACATGATTTAATTAGTTGAGGAATTCTAAGACAATATAAGTATGAATCATAGATTGCCTGAACAATGTATAAGGTGAATTTTGTGGTGGATAGATTTCTGCAGGAACATCAGAAAGTTCGACATCATACTGACGGTACATGTTCTTCATTGAGTAAGTGCATGTTACATTCCATATCAACCAATCACTGAAGTCATGTGATCGAAATGCACATGAAAATTATACTTGTTTATAAATAGAATGCCTCTAATTGGGATGATTATTTATTTCGTTTGTTTGTTTGTTTCATCGGGTTTTACAGCCCTTTTCAACAGTCACCTAACCGTGCTCTTTGGAAGAATCAGTACTAGACTCCCATCATCGGATTATTTCTTTACTAATGTATTCTTATGAATAACACTAGTACATATGCACTGTACAATGGCTTTTACTGGCTGTTTAATGGTTTCCTTAAAGACTATTGTTATTAAAACCTTTGTAGTTCCTATACTCTGACATTAATAATGGCCGTTCATAATGAACTTTCGTAGATATGATTAACTATTGTAATATAAATAACTTTGATCAAATATTTTCTTCTCTACTGTAGCATATAATCATTGTCTGATATTATTAATCACAAAATGTGTATCTATCGTTGTTGTTTTCTCTTGTAATAAGTCTCTGACATGCAATGTGGTGTATTTGTAAATACATTTTGTCTATTTTTACAACTGTCTAGTAATTCTACTATAATGTTGTGTCTGGTACATATCTGATTACCAGTTCTCCTGTAGAAGATTTTTTATTGCTGTCTGTTTGCAGTAATGATCTTAAGGTATTTTGAAAGCTGCTTCTGTTCAAGGTTTAATTAAATGATTTGGTGAGGTCAAAGGTTAGATGTGATGTTCACAAAGAATTGAGCAATACATTATACAGTCAAACCTGTGAGGAAAGGCCACTCATGAGAAAGACAAAGTGTGGCCTTTATTGACAGGTGGCCTGTAATCGGAGGTCATATTTTGCTAATTAATCACTGGTGGTTTTCCAAAGAATGGCCTATATTCAATGGGTGGCTGTTATTCGGAGGTAGCCACTAACACAGGTTTGACAGTAACTGAATATTAGTGAATGTATGTGACCTTCATGAAGTTATTAAATAATAATAATATATAGTCTTATCAGATCCCTTGATTAAGTCTTGTACCTGCTGGGAATGCACCACACCCACTGATTGATGATTAAGATTAAATTAAATGATGTATTGACTTACCAGCTTTGATGGCAGTGTATGTAGCTTGTCAATATTAGTTATATAATCAGCTGTTAATATGGACAATCAGTATTACATGTGTACATGAGGTTAGAACAAATGTCATGCTTATGACTACCTGACAAACAACGTCAGCACTAAGGCAAGGTGATTTGAAAAATGTGATATCATTGGGAGGCCTATTAATTGCCTCCGAAAAAAAGAAGAAAAATGTAGGTAGGTTGCCAATTTTTTTAAAAAGAATTAAAACATACCTATCTTACTTATAATTTTGCTGTAAGAAACTGAAAGGTCAGTTTCAGAAAATGGGCTTGGTAGAATAACCATCAACTTGACTGATTTGTTTTTCTGGCCTGATTAGTGCTTCATTAAATCATTTGTTGTAAACCTTTGACTTTGTTCAATGTTGTACATGTCACATTTGTATCTATTTCTAAATATTTAAAGGCCATGGCCGTGGTCCAGTGGTAACTCGCTGGATTTGCTACCTGGCAATCCAGGTTTGAATCCAAGTCACAGCAGATTATGCACTTCTATAAGTATTTGAAACAATGGTAAAGTTGCCTCCATATGTGGAGATGAAGTCAAGGAAAACTAAGTAACCTTACATTGAAAAAAGGCATTAACCGAATGAAACTGTTGATATATACTGAGGCCTGCCACTTGATTCAAAGTTCTATATATCAATAAATCATACCACAAAAATATCCAGTTCAGACTTGAACAAATTTTGCAGTGTGCATACTTTTGTATTAGAATAGAATTGCGTGTAAATTATTTATATATTAAATTATTACTACAGATTGTATCTAATTTTAGTGAAAATTGCAGTAGTTTACTACCAGGTTTGCACCAAATTATTGTGTAATATTTTGAATAAAATATGATTCATTCCATTATAAGCTGATATTGGATTAAGAATTTATAAAATTAAAGTTTGCCTTGCCTTGAAAACAAGCCAACAAAAAGTTCCTGTAAGATCAAGATTATAGCTGGCTACTAGTTTTTAGTGATATATGAACATGTTAGTGCACAGGGGGAGGGGGTAGATTAAATGTCACACTCATGACTGGGTGATCTTGAGTTCAAATCTCATCTTGATCATAATTGAGCCGTACAGTTACTTTAGTGAGATGCTGGTGTGTAACCTGTGAGGCAGTCATTGACATTAGTTTGATTTATTAGCAAGTTGTTGACAACTTTTCTGAACTTTTTTTCCATTTTACGCTTTATTCTGCTGATCAGTCTTTGACCGTTTGCAAGAGAATGTCAATAGAATAATACTATTATGGCAAAGACTCACATTAAAAATATAGCAATAAATCCAATAATTTCATATAAGTTTACTATAAACATCGTACATTAGCTACAGGATTTGTAATAACCTGAATTTACATTTGTTGATAGAATAGGTCTGATCTTAAGTGTTCATTGGTATTTTTTGCAATTTTTTTAAAAATATGTTTTGGATTGTTAGAAGATAATTAATAATAGTAGTCTATATAAACTATACTTAGAACAGAACATCACTGTATCAATTCCTGCTAAATTACTTGATCACAAATTTTTACTTATCTACAGTAAAATCTTGTATAAGCTGGTATTGTATGCAGGTGTAATTTCTATTTATATTAAAATCAATAGTAATGTACTTCATGTTGGTATATACATGTCTGTAGATATCAGGAAAACCCAGGACTGTTCTAAAACCAATACACCTTATCTAGAACCAGTCATTGATAGACTGTATATTTAGAAAATGTTCAATAAGTAGCCATTACTGTACAGTAGATCTGGAAATAATGTGTGTTCTTGAAAATATTGGAATTAATTTAGAATGAGATCATACTTGTTTATGTGTGTGTGTTTTTGTTGTCGTAGAGTTAAAATGTGAGATATGTTATTGATTCCAGTTTAGGTGATCATGAAAACAATGGAGTTAATTTGGATTTGGAGACATTTGTGGTGTGAGAATTTAAGTACCCTTATGTGGTGAAAGAGATTAAATCTGTGAGACATGATTTATGTCTGTGTTCCTTATCATAAATGGTTCTCTATGGTTACAGTTACTTATACAAATGACTTTTTGTTCCATTTTCTAATGAATTTCTGAATGGTTGTTTTTTAGTATTCAATATTTCTGTTGTTTTTCCAAGAACAATTGTTTTATTGTCACTGACATGATAGTAAACACAGACCTATTTTACCTGCATTTAATGATTTATTGTGGTTTTAATTATTCAGTATTGTATAGTCCTCGCATGGATCTATCCAGATATGATTTTAATTGATTTATCTAGCCTTGGAAGAGGGTTTATTTCAGTTCTGTTCTGAAGTAAGAAATTGTCATGTTTTTCCAGGCTACACAGGAAAGAAGATTAGTTACAAATCAATATAATGTGGTGTGTTATATGAATGTGGTTGGTTTTGATTCTAACTCTCAAGGAAATTAGATGATTGCTTTGTTTACTTACTTGATTGATTATTTCTTGGCTCTTAATCACAAATCAAATATTGAAGCTATATCTTAAACTTGTACCATTTAGCTTTAACTGATTTCTACACAATTGTTTAGCTTGCTCCTTATCACATTTTTTTAAGATTTGTCCATTTTGTTGTATAGTTCCAAATACGGCATCAAATGAATGTATTATTTTCTGATCTGTATTTTATTTCATTGATACATTTTTTCTTTGGTTTGTGCTTGATACATTTGTTCATTCCTTTATTGTCACAAGACAAGAAGGCCACTGAATTTTTATTTCCTGCTTCTCAGAATTTTGATACAGAATATAAAGTTAGGCAGGACCAAGCATACTCAGTGTGGGCCTGCAGAAAAATGGTGGCATGTCCTATGTGAGAATCACTATATAAGTGAAGTAATTACCCGAAACATTTTTATAAAATGGCGATGCACACTTAATAACATGTTTGTTCTGGTTTAAAACTGGTTACCCTTGAGAATCGATGTTTACTTAGAAAAATGAATGATTTTTGCAATATGAGAAAAATGAATTCAAAGCTTTAAATTACTTTTGTAGTTATATCTTTTTTGGGGGCAAAAAGTTCAGTGTGGGTCTGAGAAACAAGAAATTTATGAACTGTAGGCTATTATAGAATGTGTTGACTGATATATTTACAAATTTCTTTGACAACAGAGAAGTATTTAATCCATTTTTCTGACAGCAAGTATTTTGTCTCTTGTTGGTAATCTAATGGTTCCGTGTGTATCACTTATAGAAGCAGTATGACAATGTAATGATTAGTGTATTTATGGAAGAGATGGGCTTATTTTATACTTCAGTTATGATGATATGGCTAGAAGACTTGTTATTACATTAATCAGTAACAATTTATTGATTTTGTCACCATGACAGTTGTTGTGCATTCTTTTGTTGATGCATTGGGAACAGTAGTTCGGGTGAAAGGCTATGCATCAATAATAATTTCTGAAAACTTCTTGTCAGATGTATTTGTTGAAAATTAATGTAACATACCTCCACCCACTTGTCATATCATTGTGAATGGATAATGTTTGAAAGTGGCAATGGTTGACATAAGTGACAGATTCAGTAAAAGTGACCGGAATGTTGTTATATTGACGTTTATGATATAAGGAAACCTTGGATTGTTTGAGATATAAATCTCATAAAACACAATGAAAATGGATTGTCTCATGGAAGAATTCCGTGAGTTTCAGAACAGGACGAGAAATAGGACTGATAGAGGTATATGCTGCTACTAATGTTGAAGTTTGTTTATTCAATATATGATAAATGGTCATTATTTGAAAGTTGGGGACTTCCTTGATGCAAATGGTACTGGTTTCTGACCAGTAATTACATGCCCCTCACTACTGTAGTACAAATCTAACTAGGCTAGACAAATTTCATATTTGAGGAAGCTGTCCTGCTAGCTTACAGAAGATCGGTGATTCTACCCAGGTTTACATTTAGGATCTTCTTCCAATGTAAAGCTGGAAATGTCACCAAATGTTGCAGGCTGTTGCAGGTGCTACATTATTATTAAAACCTGAGGAAAAGATAGTTGAAGGCAAAACTCGTTCTTTGGTTGTTGTTTCAAATCTATCAGTAATGGTATTCTCTCATGTTTTATGATTTAATAAGTTCCAGTAGTACAATTTCTGAATTTCAAGCACCAAAAATTTGACTTGTCGAACCCTTGCTTCCATCCTTTAGACCTTGTATCTTAGGTTCAAACTTACTACCAGCTTTGTCTGTTTGTTTATTAAATGACTTCTTTGACAGTAAGATATTTAACTGGAGAGAAATCTTAATTTCCATATTTTTGGACCTGATTGGTAAATTTTGAGGTTTGCAATTTAAATATCAGTATTTTTGTAAAAGAATTGTTTCAGAGCTTCAAAAATTGATATAATCGTTTATTAATTGAAACCTATAGATTTACAAATTGATATAATCATGTATAAAAGGCAGAAATTATTTGATAGATTGTATGATTAAATGTATTTAAGATGTAAGATTAAACATACATTTGACCTAAGTTCAGGCCAGGATTATTTACCTTTGTGGTTAGAATGTCAAGTTATTTAAGACTGTATTCGTGTATATTTTTTGGTCAGTATATTTTGATAGTGAATTAAAGATTATATTGAACGTGGAGTGAAGTCAATTAAATGATTGGTTGAATATTTAGGTTATTAATGAATTAATTCATACTGATGTTTGAAATTCTTATATACATTAAATATGTACTTGAGAATGGTTCTAAATAAATATGAACTAATCCAAATGAACCAATTCAAATCTGTAGCAAATTTAGATAACCAATCAAAATTTATAAAACATTTTATGGACCAATCAAAATCTTTAGATACTTAATTGACCAATCATACACTATAGAATACTTAATTGACCAATCAGACAAAGCAAACATGTTTAACAATATTTTCAACTACTATTGAAAGTACTTGAGATGTGTGTATAACCTCCTGTCTATTTTTTATTTGATATAGTGTTCAAACAAGTCTATAATAAATGATATAACATGCTAGGTAAACATTTGAATTTCATTTTTTATTCACTTTTTCAAAACAGAATGTTTTGAATGGTCCTAAATCAAATATTGATGTATAATTCATTATGTAATATTAAAATGTACTGTAACAAACACTAGAACTTTTCCTTGAACCCCCCCCCCCCCCTAGAAATCTTTCAATGCTTGTTTCTTTACATTTCTCTCTTGACACTTATAGATTCAAACAGTAAAGCAAGAAGTGGCCCAAACATTTGCAGACACAAATTAATGCCTGCTTAAACAGACCACCAGTGAATGTTAATTAAAGCAAGCCCTCTTCCACTTTGTTTTACAGTACAACCTCTGTAGAGCAACATCCTGTAGGAGCTGCAAATATTGGCTGTTGTTTAGAGGTTGTTGTTCTACAGAGGTTAAATTTATTGTAAATATCAGCTTAGGGAAATTTGAAGGTGTTGTTATAGAGAGGTTGTTGCACTACTGAGGGCCGCCCTGGAGAGGTTGTACTGTATACATTTTCATTCATTCATTTGAATGTTACTCTATCTGTTTAAGGTGATGAACTGTGATATCATATGATCAGTACAATCACAGTTTGCCAAATATATTGTAACATAATTATGTCTGTCTAGTATAATTCTAGAAAACATGTATTAAACAAAGAAGGAAATACTTTTTCAGTTTTGTAACAGTCTTCTAGCTAAACCACTAGCCCACAGCCCGGGGCTAGTAAATTTCTATTCAGGCCAGTGAAATTTCTCAAAATTGTGTATTTGAGCTAGTGGTTAATTGTCTATTTTCTATAGTCCGCAAAAAGTTTGGGCTAGTGCTTTAAAAAATTTAGTTCGAACACTGTTGTAAATTTTGGCTTTATCTAGTTAACCTATAGACTGTACTACTGTAAAAAATGTTGATAGTAAACTGGGTTATAGTGAAGTTTCAATTATTCTGAAATATTTGTTTTCCTAAACAAGCCCTTCCTTATTCCTGTGTGATGGATGCATTGCAATATTGATATAATGAAGTAAAAATTGTAGTCCCCAAGAATTAGATATCATGCTAGCTGCGTGGGTTCTACTCTGTAGTGTTCTATAATTAATCATGTTCACTGATCAGTCATGATTTCTAATTACAGAAGCAGGATTGAAGGAAACACATGAAAAAGAGCTGGAAGACATGAAGCAGTACTATGAGACTAAAGTATGCGAAATGGAACAGTCATACACTACTGATATAGCACAGCTTAAACAAGAACATGATGAATTGATTGCCAGGCTGCAACAGGAGAATGGGATGGCTGAGGGAGTGACATCGGCACATCAGATACCATCTGGGAAACATCGAGAATATGTTCATAGAACTACCACACTAACAGCTATATCTGATGAAGATGAAACTCCACCATCAACACCATCTGGTGGTACAGAAATGCTTGAAGGTAGAATTAAAATTCTTGAGGAGAAATTGAAAGATAAGGAGACATTGGTTGCTGAGTTAAAGAAAAGGTTTGAAGCAGAAGCAACTAGTGCTGAAGATCTGCATGGTAGGTTACTGGATAGTAATAAGACATTAGATGATTATGAGGAAAGCTTAAAATCAAAAGGTGAAGAAATTGAAGATTTGAAAAAAGCATTATCTAATAAGGACATAAAAATAAATGAACTTGAAAGTGAAAAGGCTGCTCTTGAAGAAAAAGGTGAGAAAGAAAAATCAAGTAGTGATCGTGACACTGACAAAATTATTACGGAATTAAATGAAAGAATTTCTAAACTTGAGGAAGAACTAAGTGCTAGTAAAGAAACTAATGCCAAAATTCAGGAAGAATTTAACAATTTAGATGAACAGCATGGTGAAGCTATTATGAAATTGAAGGATGAAATGGAAAATCTTACCAAGGTGAAACTGGAAGAAGCTGAGGCAGGATTTCAGATTCAGTTAGAGGAAGAGTTAAAACAGCAAGCAGAAGAAAAGGATAATAGATATATAGAGGAATTAGATGTTTATAAAAGGACTGAAGGTGAACTGAGAGAAAGACTTAATAGTATTCAATTAGAGCATAATAAACAATTAGAGGAATTAAGAGAAAAGAATGAAACTGAATCACTTCATGGAGAAAATGTTATTGAACCTAAGAGAGAAACTGAAGAAATTATGGAAATACAAGCAGCATCTTCATCTATTGATAAAGACACACTAGAGGCTGCTATAAGAGAAAATGTTAGAGCTGAAATTCTTAAAGAGTATGAAGAATCAATTGATAAACTTAAAACTGAATATGAAGTCAAGATAAGTGAAATGAATTCCAGAATCCAATCTTATGAAGCTAAGAATGTGGAGAAAGCTGAGTTGGCCGACAAGGAAAAGTTTTCCGGGGAGTTATCTGATTCGGAATTGCGTGAAAATATGAGAAGTGAACTAGCCCATGAGTTTAAAGAAAGATTACAACAGGTTACTGATGAATATGAAACAAAACTTAAAAAATTACAGGATATTGTAGATGGAAGAAAAGAGGTTAAATCTCCAGGTGCACCATATGCATTGGTAAGATCAAGATCATTAGATATGGTGCCACAGAAAGAAAAAGAAAAGCCTAAAAGTTCGTCTGAGTATGATGGTTATGTTGCTACTATAAGAAAAGAGTATGAAGATCGAATCAATTCGTTACAAATGCAAATTGCTCAATACAGATCAACAGTAGGTTCAGTGCCTTCAACACCTTTATTGTCTTCTCAGAAATCCCCTCAAGTATCCAGTGATGGCAGTAGTGATATGCTATCACCTTCTGATGTATCAACTGAATCTCCCAAGAAAGTTGTAGCTGGACCAAAAGACTCTCAACAAGAAATGTATGAAGAAATTTCTGCAGAGTATGAATCTTCATTCAAAGGACTTAAAGAAAATTATGATAAACAGCTGCAGGAAGTTAGTGAGAAATTGTCTGATTTACAGACTGAAAGTGGTTCTCAAGTTGTTAAGGACTATGAAGCAATTATTGAAAAATTAAAATGTGATCATGAAAATGAGATCTCAGAATTGAAAAAGGAACATGATAAGGAAATCAAAGACTTAAATAACAAACTTGAAAAATCTCATGCTGACAAACTTGCTGCTGAACAGAAAGTTAAGGCAGATATGTTTGTTTGGCATGAAGAGATTGTAACTCAGTTAAAACGTAAGCATGAGGGAGAAGTAACACAGTTGCGTAAGGAATATGAAGAGAAGATGGACCTCTACCGTGAAGAACTTCAGGAAGAATTTGATGCTGAGAAAGAAAATATTGGTCAAACTCACAAGAGGGAGATGGCTGACTTAGAGGAACGTTATGATAATCTTGTTGAAGGTGAGAAAAGTTTTCTTTGTAATGTTATCCTAAGGGGAAAGGAGGAAAATAGGAGAAAGATAACATGAGAAAGCATACATTTCCTCTCAGCATCTAATTACCATTATAGGTTATAACCTTGATGGTTTAAGACGAAAGAGCTATTCATTCTACAGGTTAATTTAATGATCTTTATGTCCAAAAATTTCATCTAGAAAGATGAAATTCAATAGAAAGTGATTTCTTATGATAAAAAGCAAATTTTAGTCCCAAATTTGAAAAAAGTCACTGATTTTTTAATGCCATCTGTTTTTAGGAATCCGTTCTGGAGAAGTTCCTGAAGTTGCTGAGATGTTCCAAGAAAAGTATGATATGGAACTGGAAATGGCTAAAACACTCATGCAACAAGAATGTGATGAAACTATTGAATCAGAACAGGTAAGTTCAGTTTTTGTTTTTGTCATTTAAAACGGCTCAGGTTCATTTTGATAAGTTAAGTTGAATGAAGTTTCTTAGCTATGTTTTCGTATTAAACTCTGAATATTTTACTGCTTGTTGTCAGTTAATCTATGCTATTCAGTTCTTCTGAATTATGGCTTTAATTTCCTTTCATATTTAATGATCACCTGCAGTGAAAATTATTTAGTGAGTCCTTGATTCTTAAGCATAAATCAAGTGTTTAAAATTGATAATGACAAGTATTTTGTAGCTCTCATGTTCTTTCAAACCAATGAGGGTTGATCCAGAAGTAGTATCAAAGAGCAAGTCAGAAATTACTGAGAATTCCAGTTGGAATAATTTGATAACTCGAATGACTAATTTATCATGCTCCTATAGATCCATTTATAAGTCGATCTCGTGGAATTGTAATTGTATTCTCATTTTATAACAATTTTAATCAGGAAGGTGTAGAATATCAAGTAGGCATTTTCAAATCAGGCACAAACTATGCAACACATTTAAAAAACATGAGTTCTTTAAAGCTATGAAATATATATATGCATGTTTATCAAAATGTCAACATCACTATTGGTAGGTATTTTAAATCACGGTTTACATTCATTTTCCAGTCAAGAATATCTGATCAGTTTGAGCAACAGGTTCAAGACATTCTTGCTGAGAAGGATAAAAAAATTGTAGCACTACATGCTGAGCATGAAAAAACAATAGCACAAATAAAAGAATCATTACTACAACAATATCAATCTCAAACTGTCGAATTAGAAAGTGCACACCAAGAAGCTATTCAGATTATGAAAGCTGAATATGATGTGTTACTTGGAGAAAAACAAAAAGAAGGATCTGAAAAAACTGAAACTGTTGATAGAAAATCTTTGAAATCTGAGGCTTCAATTGAAGAAGATACTGAAAAAGAGGAGGAATCAGAAAAGGTTACCTCCCCTGATTCAACAAGTGATAAATCAGATAAAGACAGTGATGATGATGATGGTAAAGGTGGCACAGGTGCTCAACCATCATCTCCAACTATGGAACAATCTAATGACACTAACAAACATGAACAGGTTGGTAATTGCTCCGTTTAAAATTCATGATTATCATATATCTTTTGTTGAAGCTAGAAAAAATTAGTAATATACTGAGGATAAACAGTAAAGATAAAGTATTTTTTTATATCAATAATCATTACCAGTTAAAAATGCAAGTTTTATCCTATAATTTTTGTTAAAGATATTGTCACTTATTCAAGTTTCTTGAATTATTCTGAAACATTCATGATTCACTTTTATGTCAATATGTTTCACAGGAAAGAACATCTGATGGATCAGATAAGGAAACTAAGAATGAAGCTGATGACACTGGTAAAGATACTGAAGACAAAGTGGTGAAAGAATCTGTGTCACCAGTGTTAGCAGCTAAGCCTGATTCCACTGGTAGTCCTACATCTAATGTATCGATAGACTATGATTCTGCTGAACTTCCTGTGTCTGAAACATTCTCTGCTGAATCTTCTGATTCACTTAGTGCAGTTATAACTGAAAGTTCCAAACACGATAACACTGTATCTGATGGTACTAAACCTGATAAGGTATCTGCTGAGTATTTAGAAGCTGACAGCGAAGTAATGGAACAACTTAGAAGAGAGCTTGCTGGACAGGTCAGTTGTTTCTTCTGTGTCTAATACCCTACCAGTTGTAATTTTTGAATTTCTCTTGAAAAATGAATGTCTATATTGGACTTTTGCGCTAGTATTGAAATGGTGTGCTTAGAATAACAGACAGATTAATAACAGTTAATTACTTACAGATTTAATAGTAGTCAAGCTGGAAACTGGATCCAATACCGACTTACTCTATATTTGTGATCATTATACTGTTATAGATAACCGATTCACTTTAATTCTAACAATATTCCTTTATGATTATTTTTATTTATAATTATTATTTCTTAATTGTTTTTTAATTGCTATGTTTTAGATTGCTGAATATGTTGCAACAATTGCTCAAATGAAAGCATCTCATGAGGAAGAAGTTAGACAACTTACTGAAGAAATAGCTGAAACTGAATCGAAGTATAAAGAAAAGATTGATGAACTCGAAGAAGCACATGAACAAGATGTCAAACAGTATCAAGAAACTATTGAGAAACTCAGACAAGGTTTGTTAAAAAATGAAGTTACTTTGTTAGAGATGACCAGGAAATTTAATTTTGTGTACTTTCATTTTTTTTTAATCCCTGAATGTGGTTAGCTTTACATAATTGCCACAGTTGTGGACCGGTGCATATGTGTGACAATCCAGATTCTTTTCTCTGGATCATAACTTGTCTATTTTAGGTAGGATTTTGAATTTACTTGGCACTGATGTTCAGCATGATGAAGGAGTGTCTCACACACACACACACACACACACACACACACACACACACACACACACACACACACACACACACACACACACACACACACACACACACACACACACACACACACACACACACACACACACACACACACACACACACACACACACACACACACACACACACACACACACACACACACACACACACACACACACACACACACACACACACACACACACACACACACACACACACACACACACACACACACACACACACACACACACACACACACACACACACACACACACACACACACACACACACACACACACACACACACACACACACACACACACACACACACACACACACACACACACACACACACACACACACACACACACACACACACACACACACACACACACACACACACACACACACACACACACACACACACACACACACACACACACACACACACACACACACACACACACACACACACACACACACACACACACACACACACACACACACACACACACACACACACACACACACACACACACACACACACACACACACACACACACACACACACACACACACACACACACACACACACACACACACACACACACACACACACACACACACACACACACACACACACACACACACACACACACACACACACACACACACACACACACACACACACACACACACACACACACACACACACACACACACACACACTTAGTGCAAGTTATAATTCATGGTTTCTTTTATAAAGAAAGTGACAGTAATAGTCAATGTCTACCCCTTGGAAAATAAGCCCCCCCCCCAAAAAATATAACCCCCCTATTAGCATTATGTTAATTCTTTAGCATTCAGTGTTCTCCTTTTTCTTAAAAAAGTCCATGTGATGAATCCTATTTCAGGATTAGGTGATCTGGATGACCAAGATGCTTTAGAAGCAGCTCATCAACAAGAGTTACAAGACTTGGAGGAGAGACTGGTACAGAAACATATGAATGAATTAAATAATCTGGAAACACAACACCAGTCTAGAATGGACGACATGGCTGATAAACATAAGGTATGTGTGAAATAGTGATATATTTAATTCAGTAATATGTATTTGAATGAAGTTAAATAGAAGTTTCTCTGTCTGTCTATCTGTTTGTTTGTTCATTCTATTCATTTTGCCAGGTTTGTATGTCTGATAAACAGGATATTCTTTGTCTCAGCTATTGTCATATTTAAAGATTACAATCAGTTCAATAATTGTTCGCTTGTGTAGGGGGTGAGACCTGTTCTTCTATTATGAGGTGCAAAACTTTTTTGGGGGTTATTTTGAAGCTTTTGTTACTTAGACTATGACTTGTGATATCTCTTGTTCTACCTAGAGCAATACAGCTGTAGTCAGAACCATTATATTTACTGCAGGTTAAAAACTGTCCTGTTGATATCAAAACACATATTGATCATTTATTCTCAGGATGGTTCAAGAAGTTGCATAGTTTGTGGTCTTAAACTAGCAGTTTTAAGCAGTAGTTAGATTGATTTTGTATCAGTTGCTATTAACTACGCTGTGAACAAATCTATTGATACTGTGCCATGTTCTATTACAGACTGAGATTGAACAATTGCAAGAAGAAATAGTTCTGGCCCAGAGAGCAATGGAACAATATCCAGACATTGTATCACCTTCACAGACTGTGCCTACAGTAAGTTTTACTCTTAGATTGTATTCAGTGGGATGGTAAAAACCGTCCCATTTCACTATCTGTGCTGTATCCAGTTACATGTTTCTCTTGTCCCCCTCAAGGCTTTACTTTTTGCCATTCTTAGGGCCCCTAAAAATTGTATAAAAATTAATATTATAGTACTCTTGAGTATAGAATTATTTGGAATTTACTTTCTGGTACATTTGTAATCTTAATCAGAATTATCGAGAATATTTGTTTGAAATTCAGTTTTCATCATTCATTGTATGTTTTATTTAAACTTGACAGGGTACCATTATTTCATAGTACTTGATCAATCAATTTTGTGGTTTGTCATAGGTGATAACATTAGACTTAACATGAAAGTGGAAAAAGTGATATGAAATAAAGGGAGATAATTGCCTCTTGTAAGAATTTTGATATTTGAGGTCTGTGATTATCTCCCTTGTAGAGCACAATTTTGATGTACTAATGATGGTGTTTATTAAAGGGGCATGCCCAGGAACTGCTGTGTCTTGGGTTTTATACACCAAAAATGTGTTTATCACTTGTAAAAACAATTATTACCGAAAAGTCAAAGAAGAATGTGCCTTCAAAAATGGCCCTATAACGCACACGTGGGTATTTATATGCCGGTTTAAATAAAAGGCTTACAAGCCTTTTATTGACGACAACAATATTTCCGATTCGTCTGAGAATTTAACTTAGCATGCGCGCTGCCTTTCAAGCAGCAAAACAATGATATTTACCTATAATTGATCGATAGATAAGCTTTATGTCGCAAACAATGAACATGACATGAGCAATACTTACCATTTCACAGTTTGTTGACATTTTTTCCGCTTTTGACAGATCCCAAAAGGGTCGAGTTATGAAAATGACGAATATTTTCTAAGGCGTAATCGGCAGGTTTGGTAAATCTTGAAATGTGTATTTTGAGTCAAATAGCGGGACATTTCGTAAATATTTTACAGGACTTTCATTAATTGATTTTGGCATTCAAATGATACCAATTTGATTTATATTCGAGACCCTTCAGTTCCAGGGCATGCCCCTTTAATTGTCTAGTATTTACTGGTGATATTTGTTCTTTTGACACATTATTGAATCAAGAATGTAAGAAGGAGGCAGTTATTATGAATTATAGAACATTTTCACCCTAGATTAAAGAAAAAAGTCAACATTCACAGGGTCATTATTTTTGTTTTGTTTTGATGTATTTCTATTGAATGCAGAGTGTGTAGTATGTATTAATTGCCTGGTAATGAAGAGTCACTAATGTCTTGTTTTCTGTAAAAATTCCTTATTCTTATGAAAAGTAGTCTACAAGCTGTTTGACTATAACCTCTCAGTGTTGTATCCTTCTTCTAGCATGATTCGGTTTATACCACATCTAGTTCTTAAGACATGTAAATATTAAATGAACATTAATCAATTGTTCAATGAATCAATACGAGGGGTGTTCCAAAATTATTGTTACTTGCGCAATATCTCGTGGAAATAGTGCTAAATGAGCTTAAAACTACCTCGTGGCGATAGCGTGATATCTGAAGCGTGGGATAGGTAAATATCTCGCTCACAATTACACTGACCTTGGTGCTGTGTACATTATTTTGTAGCGCACTCGTTACACTCTATACAAATATGGTTGGCAAGAGAGCTGACAATGTAATTGAAATTAGGGCCTATATCAAAGGTAGGTCTCTACTTGGCTTAAAGCCGGTGGATATTCATCGTGAGGTGTGTGATATCTATGGGAAGGGTCAAATGTCATATATGACTATTTGTAGGTGGGTTGCTCGATTTAAGTCGGGACACCAGCAGCTTAAAGATGCTGCTCACACAGGTCGCCCTGCAACAACAACAACGAAGCATAACATTGAACGAATTCGGCAAATCCTTGAAAAAGATGCAAGGTACACTGTCCGGCAGTTAGCTAAAATGACAGGCTTATCTTTAGCACGTATTCATTGTATTTTAAAGAAACATCTTAAGCTGGGCAAGATCAATGCCAGGTGGATACCCCATTTACTAACTGACGACCAAAAGAGGTCCCGGGTTGACAAGGCCAAATCCTTATTGAAGAAATACCCAAAATACAGCAAAAAGGCGTTTGATAATGTGGTCACAGGTGATGAAACATGGGTGAATTTTTTCGAACCCAAACGAAAATGCAGTAATCGAATCTGGGCAATCAAAAACACCAGGCGCCCTAGCATTGCAAAAAGAATACGCACCGTGAGGAAGGTTTTGTATGTCATATTCTTTGATAACAAGGGTCCAATCATTCAAATCCCTGTTCCAAAAGGCAAAACGGTCACAGCGAAGTATTATAGAGACGTTGTACTTCGAAAACTTAAGAAAGTCTACAAACGCCGCCGTCCACGGACAGGTTTGAAGTACCTCAGACTCTTACATGATAATGCGCCAGCACACAAGGCGCGCTTTGTAACGGAGTTTTTGAAGGCAGAAAAGGTCACTGTCCTCCCCCACCCTGCATATTCACCGGACTTGGCACCCTGTGACTTTTTCTTGTTCCCAAAACTAAAATTTCACCTGTCTGGAAAAAAATATAAATCAAGAAATGCCCTTGGCTCTGCCATTTACCAGTATCTTATGAGTATACCAATTCAAGAGTACGAAAACTGTTTCCAAAAGTGGATCGATCGGTTGAAACGATGCATAGATGCAGAGGGGGAGTACTTCGAGGGACAGGGCAAAGTAAAATGATCAGAATTACTTCTATCAAAGAGAAATCACCAAAGTAACAATAATTTTGGAACACCCCTCGTATCTTACCATATGGCACTGTAAGTGAAGGTTGTAGATTATTTATAAGATGTATAGTTAGTGTAGAAACTATGCGGTCTTCCAGTCCCCCAATCAACCACTAAACACACACAATCATGTACTGTACTTGTATTATTTCTGAAATTGATTTTTTTTTTGCTTTTGGGGAGAAAACTGAATTTACAGCCATATTTGTCCAAAAGATAATTCAGTCTGGCATTAACTAGTAATGTTGTTTCCAAATGTGCAGTTATTGAAGATAAAGCTTGTGTTATCCTGTCAAGTCTTCATTTCATATCTGAGTTATGATATAGCTATACCGGTTCAAGACTGTGGCTTGTCAACAGTTTGTGCATAATTAAATTCGTAATCGCATACATTTGGAGTGTAAGTTAGTAATGACTTGAAATAATGTCATAGACTAGGGGCCTTCATGGTTGAGTGGTTACAGTCTCTGGTCCATCACAGCTTTTAGTTTGAACCCCAACCAGTACCAGATAGATTTCCCATATGAGGGAACTATTCGGTCAGCTTACGTAAGATTAAGGGTCTACCCAGGTGTACAGCTGGGGTCTACCTTCATGTGGGAAAGTCGCCAAATGGCAGAGGCTATCAGTGTAATTGTTAAACCCCAGTGAAAAAAACAACGTCATGGACTCAAAGTTTTTTGTGTAAAATGTCAAAATCATCAATTTAAACCTGCTATGTGCCTACACAAATAATTAAAACTTTATTGTGCTTCTTATTGCTCTTATTCAATTTGTACTAATCCCTGGTGTGTCTTTTTAATATGCATTGAGTTATTTACTTTGTAGATATTTAACTGATTCTTGTTATATGTTCAATATTTAAACTGCTTTTCTATCTTAATGTATGACATAAATGCATTGAATTGTTAACTGTAAAAGTTGTTTCTATACCCCAAATTATAGTCCTTAATGAAAGTGGTAATATTCAATAGGCAATGTATGGTTGTATGAGAAGATAGGTATTAGGAAGTTCCGTTATAATGAAATACCTACAAAATAATTGCCACAACCAGTGTTTATGAAAAGTGATTATATCAATGCAACCAGCCCACTCGCGTTACCGTTATATTGAATTATAAGATAAAAAGCTGTGTAGAAATTCATTATTTTGGATCATACTATATTATAGCATTAAGATATTGAACTATTGATTTAAGGTTGATATTTACACAATATCTTAACAGATTTAATGTATTAACAAAGATAGGTGTACTTGATGGACATTGATCATGAATACATGGAACATGGTTTGACAATATAGTAACAAATTATCTATAACAAAAGATCATGCTTATATACTGTAAACAGGGGTGATTTTGAGGGAGTTATATTTTAATCTATGCTGTAATGTAACAAAGTTTATAATGTTATGTATGTCAATTCTTGATTGTAAAAGAAACATGTTTTAATTAATTTGTCAAGGAGGTCAGTACCAACTTAGTGCAATTGATTTAAGTAATTATGGTTGATGAATGAAAATAAAATTTAGGCTTTAAAGTCCAAAAATGTGTTGCAATTTTTTTGGTAATCTACTTTAGTAGGAAATTCATTTGTTTAATTTTAAGGGCTTGAGTGAGTTATCTAGATGACTTGAAAAGATATTGTGATTTTGCAAGAAAAATATTTCCCTAGTCATCACATATAAAATATTCCACTTTCAAAGTAGACAGTGTTTACAGTACTTTGTGAAAATTATGGTACAAGTGTGGTACATATTTGTATAATTACAATGCTGAAATATTTGTTACTCAATAGAATATTTACCTAAATATGAAATTATTTTCTGGTGTGTGGATTACTAGAAAGTTTTTTTACTGTTAAAAGAAGAAAAATATTTATTTTGTATTGGATTTAGATTTTAAGCTCCGGACATCAGGAATACCTTGATTAGATTTAGATCAAAAACATTTCATTGTTTTAATTGATTGAAATAGATGACCCTGATCATTAATTAATTGATTATTGATTTGTGTTAAATTCAGTGCAAATAAAGGAATTGTTACATTCTTGTATGATTAAAATTCAGTCATGCCTAAAATAATGTAAAATGGATACACCATTACAAGGTTTGCAGATACATGTACAGTGTTATTTATTTTTATCAGGGTGTAAGATATTAATGAACATGCTTGAAATATATGGATTCTTAGAGAATGGATACTATTGGAATTTTATAAGTTTGTGAAGTTATGTCAGATGTCTTATATTGGTTTGTTTCTCAAGATTTAATGATTACTGCATGCTACTGAGGTTAATCTTAAAGAAATTGATGGTTTGCAGTTTTTGCCACTGACTCATTAAAAGTAACCCAACCTCTGAGCTTTTCAGCAAATTTTGACAATTATTTTTATTCATTTCGCTAGCTTTTCATATTCAATATATATAAAGTAAATAATGTTAAAATCAAAGTACTGAAAGTACTCATGGAAACTGAACTTACATAGACTTGCATTGCAACATGGAATGGGAACTAGTTTAACAATTGCATGGTGGATGTAGAAAAATGCACTTCGGTTTGCGTCAAAATTCATGGGCTCCGAACAAGTGACGGCTGTGGAAAGCTGAACTATCGTTTGGTTCTCGAAGAGAATGCCTGCCTACCTACTGGCAAGAGTTTAGGGCACATTATTGCAAACCAAGATTATTTTATGGATGTATTAGCAAGTAAACCTTATTTTACTTTCAGTTCCAAGTAGACAGTTCTCTTGGTTCAACCAAAGGATCAACTGATGATTTTATGGTACCTACAGGACTGAGTCAGACAGATACTGACAAATCTGAAACAAAGTCTGACTCTGCAGGTGCTGGAGCTGTTATGGATACGCAGGTGATTATTAGAATACTCTGAGTACATGGGTAAAGAAAATAATTGGCCCGAGGTAAAATTGGAGATCGCCCCTTAATACCAAATACCCGACTTTGTCTTTTAATTTTAAATGTAAGTTTTGATTAAATATTTGGCATGCTTTATTTGTTAGCATGATTGATCTGAATTTGTATCCAAACAATAAAACATGGTGTGTTTTTCTAACATAATTACTTTAGAAACTCAAGACTTGGTCGCAGCATCTCAGCCTACATCACTGTTAAAAAGGAAATGTTTTAAGTGACAGTTGTAGAACTACTGATTGATTAAAATCCACTGTCCCCCCCACTATTTGGTACCATTTGTTGACAACTGTTCATATTTTGTAGAAATTTGATGCTCATAGTGTTGAGGACAGATCTGAGGATGTCTCTCATGGAGGCTCCCTACAGGATACATTAGATGAAGAGATTGGTATACAATCATTAGATACATCTATGGATCAATCCAGAGGCACCCTAAGGGGTGTTGATACTACTCAAGACACTGATCTTATGCAGTTTGAAGATGAGGACGAGTCTGATAAATCTCTTGAAGAAGGTACATGTAGTTGTCATAAATTATCTTACAAGAATCATAGAATTGGTTCTTTGACTGTTAGTTATTTAAATCCATTTTATGGTACAAGACCTTTCTAGATAATGTCTAGTTTGTTTCATTAGCATGATACTGGTCTTCTAATTACCCTCATGTAATGGCACATTAATTTAAATCACATGTAGTTCACATGTAGTTCTTCACAATTCTAAATATGCCAATTTTAATACTAGTTTTTGGTTCAGAGATATTTGAGTTGAAATATTATGTGTGTCACAAGGTATTCCTTATAAATTGTTTGGGATATCATGAAAATATTTCATTTTTAAACTACAACAAAACAAAATGAAATCATGCTATGATATTGCTATACTATTATGCTAGCCTAATGTCTTTGTGTCATGAGGGCTCACTCTTACTGGTGAATTGAAAAACTTGAAAAGTCTTGAATTAATCATTACTGGTTTTCAGTTCATATTGTGTTTGAGTTGACAAACTGAGTATTCTATTCTGTTCATTTCAATTCTTCAATAAAGAACATTTTGGTAATTTCCTGAAGTGTAGAAAATCTGACTGAAGATTTGGTATAATTAGTGAACTGCTAAATCATTATGACTGATCGTACCTACCTGAAATATAGTCAGAGGTATAGTCGATTGTAGTTTGATTGGTATTTTTATCAACAATCTTTGATATCCAATATCTAGTTGATACACCCTGACATTGATTTACATTTTGAAATATAAGATTTTTTTAAATGCATAAATAACTGATTGCATCCGTGCATGGATAAATCTAAACAGTAATATTATTGTATGTACTCAGATATTCATTGTAAACAAAGGCTAATATATATTGTGTTGTATTTACAATTTTTGCTATATTAGAATCCCCATAAAATGTTTATGAAATTGTACTATTAGCGTGTTTTTTTTTTGTTGCTTATGATTTTATTGCATCCAAATGTGATGTTAGTCAGTCTATGGAAGTACATTTAAACAGGGTTATAAGGCAGTTAAAAAAGCAAATCCCTCGAAAATCCCCTCAAAATGACATGAAAAATTTCCATACCTTAGGGCCCCGGGCCCCTTCCCCTAAAGTGCAGCTAGGGCCCTGACAGTTGAATTACAGTTTTGTATTTGTCAATGTTACTATATTACAGAGACACATAAGAGTGATAGAAGTACACCACCAGTATTGATGCAGACATTAGGGTATGGTGCTGACATACCTGGAGGACCAACTGTTAAATCTTTAGATGATACAACTGACTATTCAGAGAGAGGTTCTGATAGAGAGGAACTTCTTGGCAGAATTAAAGAGGTATGTGCAATGATTTGAACCAGTATGATCTGTGATAATGATTAATAGATATTGACTGATTGATAGATTGATTGATAAGACTAATGAATTTATCTATTGATTGCTTGACATCTGCAGTACAATTGCCCATTGTGATTTCTTATAGTAAAACCTTGACTCTTTTATAAATAATTAATATACTAACTTTCTTTATGGGTAATTCACTGGAGTTGTATTAAAGCAGGTAAATTCTCCAAGGATCATCAAGTCTTTCAGTAAACCTTCTGAAAGTATTGTCTGTGTACAATATTTCATAACCAGCAAATTTATTGTCTGTTTACTATACCTTATTACGTGCAAATTTATTGTCTGTACTCTGAGAGGTTTGATTTTGCTGCAAGAGCAAGACCATTGATTACTAAATATGTCCATATAATTGGCTTGAAATAAGTCTATGGCGTTCTTGTTTGGTTGTAGCACTTGAGCACACTTGATTTTTGCTTCGGTTGTTTTATTAATAAGGAATCAAACTTTATCCCTGATATTGTTAATTAGAATCATGATAATCTAGATTAGTCTGGAGTCTGATTACAGAGAGTTCAAAGTAGACTTAGTAGATAGATTGAGTAAAGCACCTGAAAGTGTATATATATATAGTTTGTTTCCTGTTGTAGACCTCAGAATGCATAATTAAATTTACAAATCTGTCTAAAAAGTGCAGGCCTTTGTCAAAAATTTGTTATATTCCAACTAGATATAAATAATAGGTCACCTCAGTATTAAAACCAACTATTTTCTCCAAAGTTTGTCTTAATTTAAAAGTTTTACTGTTGTTCCTTGCGTAGGAACCGGTAAGTGATGTTTCATGACCCAGTCCCTCTGGTTACTTTCACAGATTACTGTACGTACCTTAAGTACTGTTGATAAATAGTGAAATTCCCAATGAATAAGAACATACTGTTCTGTAGGTGTTAGTCTAAGGAAGGAGTATCTGACTTGATGCATTATTAAACAATTCTTGGAATCAGTTATAGTAATCTATTGTTTATACGAGAGAGTTCAATAGAGCTTTGATAGTATCTTACATTTTGTTCATAAATTTACTTAATGTTTGTTAATGAAGAAGTATGGGAGTACGGCTTCGAGTTTTAGTTATTTTGCTCATAAACATGTGACTTTTATTTCTACTGTAACAACAAAATAAAGTACATGTGGAATTGTTTGATATTTGGGTGAATGTTGTGTAAAGACTTATGCAGAAAGAAAATTGATTGAAAAGTTGAGATGTTCACATTGTTTTTGTGAAATGAGGACAATGTGATGTGACTTAATGATGGAAAATGATTATTTGTTCATACAATATGGATATAAGATAAATATGTAATATTCTATGCTTTGGAATAATGAATGGTGTGCATAATAGTTTACAAAGGAGGGTTTTGATGTTAGATGGCAAGATAGTTAAGGTAATTTGTAACATTTAGTGCCACAGTACTGTATAAACTTCATTACCTTCTTGATTTATAAACCTGATAATTTTCCTGCAATTGAATGTACGCTTAATTACATTTGATCAAAATAATTCTTTTTAACAATCTGCAATGATCTGTATAATTGTTTAATTAATTGTGTGGTAATGAATTACAATATGTAATAATATAATTATTATTTAATTGCAATTTTTACTTGTTTATTTCAGTTGGAATCTGAGGTAGATGACCTTCGACAAAAACTTCAAGGTCAGTTAAATCTACAAGATGATCAGATGGAACGTTTGGCCCGTGAGAAACAAGAAGAAAATAATCTTGTGGATATGTTACGTGGTGATGTGGAGAGACTTAATGGTGACAGGTCAGCAAATATAATTTTATCTAACCATATTTTTCACAAGGTTTTAATGTAATAGCAACAACCGGGTCATTTGAAGACTTTCAGAGGACTCCAGATGTCCACCTGGGTAGATCCACACACCTGTCATAAGCTAGCTGGAACGCATCCTCCATATAAAATGACTCTGGACTCAAAGCCTCTGGGGCTTGTGATTTCAATACAGAGACCATATTCACTGGATTACAGAGACTTTAATTAACCATATGTTTGTATTTGTAATAATATAATTAAATTTCTCCTTGAATATAATTGAACTATTCATTCACATTTTCTAAAGAAGGCTACTTAAAGGGTTTTTGATAATGCTTGCCATACAATATAGTTAATGTTTATATGAATTTCTAGACTTTTACATTTATTTCATTAATTTCAAAGAATAGCTTTATTTTTATGAGATGAATTTACCTTAAAATTCTTTTCATATAGCGATCATGCAAACTATGAATTTCAACACTGCACTGCTCTCTATATAGCTTTAGACGAGACTTCAAACTACATTTTTTTTCAGTCTTTGTCATTACACAGACTCGCTAACAGAGCGATACTGCACGCAGTCCAAACACTCATTTACACATAGTCTGTAAGCAAATACCATCGGTGCTGTAACTATATTTGTTTAAAAGGTACACAGCATTAGTCCAATAATGAGATTGTTTTGTGCAGTATGATCAATGTGGTCATTTGTTTACTGATATCCTGATCTTTGTGTTATTTCAGAACTAACTTACAGTCAACTAATGAGCATCTTTTAGGACTGTTGTCTGATGCTGTCAAAACCTACATGAGCGTAGAGGAAACGATTACAAAGAAAATGAAAGGAATGATGGAAAAATCTTCCGCAGACAAGTCAGGGGAGGAGAGGAAGAGAACCCCACCTCCTGGTAGAAGATCACCCGGTCACGCATCACCAGGTCGACTAAGTCCCGCTAGGGCTGATGGTAAGTTATTATGCCCCTGCCATTGATAATGGAGGCACATAGTGTTACCATGTCCATGTATGCTTGATAAATAACAGTTTATTTGGAGCAGATGATGAGACAATGTGTTGAGTCCAAGAACCATGATGTCACTGTATAGGTCAAGGTCACAGTAGCCGCCCTTTAAAATTTGCACATAAGTCACTTCCTGTGAATAGGGATACACAATTATTCATAGTACATACTTGTCTGTGTCTTCACATTACATTTCAGGGCATTCGTGCCCTGTGTATACATTTCTAGAATATAAATATTTCATAACAACAGTACCCATTCGTGTAAGTTTATGAATGAGAAAAATAATAGAAAGTACCAGGTGTGGTGAAGATTTTTATGAACGATAAATCATTAAAATAAAGTAATTATCAATGGACTAAGATTAATAGAAAAAGAATTCAGGCTTGCTGAAAAATGTCTATTTTTCTCGTAAAACATGAAAAAGAACTTTTTTATTGGTTAGATAAATATGTCTGTTTTAATATCTAAACCCTAACACCTTCATATTTATTGTTACTTGCCATAATAATAGAGAATGTGCGGTCTACAACTTTCCTAAACTAATCTTTTATCCTTAGGAGGTAGGATATATCTTCAAATGTTTTCATACTTCAGACTTAGCTTTTAGGAACTTTTTATTTTGTTAGCAGTTCTGCAAAAAATAAAAGACAAAGGACTTGTGCCAGTGAATATTGATTAAGCAAGAGTAAGACTGAATAAGTTCTGATTTTGTACGTAGAATCATTACTGGTGACTTTAAATGATCCGATGATCTGTGTAAATAATAACAATACTTACATTTTATCATATTATTTTAGATGGTGAATGTGCACAAGATTTAAGTATCGTATCTAATGTCACAGATGAAGGATTAGATCTATCACAGAGATTTTCAGACAGTATATTCCAGGGACCTGACTTAGCTTCAGAGGAGGAAGAGCTTCTTGCAGGTTTGTGTACCATCTTTATATTTATATCCCCCCCAAAAATGTATGTTGCTATTTCATGTTACATACCATCAGTAAATCTTTTGTACAAGCAAATAATCTATCGGAGGGAGGGTAGACTATGTAAAAGTAGTAAAGTCAGCTATATAGTTGTTCATACTGTTCTGTTACATTGAGAGAAATCATGCTGTTCAAGTGGCAGGGCTTGAAAATTTTTCAATGTGGTACTAGTCCTGTAGGACTAGCAGCTGCAAATTCTTACTCGCCCTTTAGAAAAACCAACTCGCCCTTAAGAAAATTAAGTATTTGTGTACTTTTAGAATGTAAGTTATGATTAAGACTTTAAAGGATGTATAATTCTTCTGTTATACATGACTGATTGCGGGAAAATTACGTCGGATGCTGACATAAATGATTACAACATACATGAACGATACAGAACGGTTCGGGTGATTGTATAATCGGTATTTTTATCTTTAATCACTAAGGATCACCATGATTCGCGTACATATAAAGCCGTCTTTCAAGTAGCAACACTGATATTTTTTTGTGAATGCTTCTTCTACTTTCGCTTTCTGTCGTCTGTTCATTTTCGGAAAATGGACACTGTTTATTATCAGAAAACTGGTAGCATGGTAAGATAATTCAGGATTTGACACTTACTCGAGTCCGTTGATACGAGACTGACAATAATCAAAGCATCCAATTAATTTGTCAAGTAAGAAATCCCATTCTTGAAATAAGTAGAAAAACCGACGAATGAGGCATTGTCGCAGTTAAACTTGTAAACTTGTAGCGGTGTTTTATATATGCCGCAGGGCGGGTACAGGGCGACAATCTATTTTTAGTCATTATTGTCTAGTGCAAGCGTTTCACGAACGCGGATTTAACATAAACAAAACGTGAATCTAAATTGATTCGGATCGATTTGGAAAGAGATATTTCCAGTTTCAAATTAATTTTAGGGTGATTGAATGCCTGGTTATGTGCTCGCCCCGTCGGACTAGCATTCACAAAAATCTACTCGCCCGATGCCAACTTCAACTCGCCAATGCGAGCGGGCGAGTGGAATTTTCAAGCCCTGAAGTGGTAGTATCAAAGTTTTCTCAAATCTGTAACTATGAATTTTGCTTTCACACGTTTTTGCTAAAAAGATGTTTTGACAGAAATAAAGATATAGAAAAGATAAAAGCAGTACACCATTTGTGTGGTCAGAAACTATCGTTAGAGAAATGTTTGTGAGGAAAACGTGAATATTTCCATAACGCAAACTTAACTGCTGTTTGCATCCTTCCTCATTAGTAATGTTAAAAAGAATTAAATAGTGATTTCTTGTTATATAAACATGTCAAATTATATTAATTGACATATTATTACTGAGATATTTGCTTGTTACTGGATAAGAGAGATATGCTGATTGGATTAATGTTGCTTATTAAATAAGATGTTTTTTGTTGTGAATGCTGTGTTGGGTATTTGGGGCTCATTGTTTAACTTACTTCTTATGTCATCAGCTTGCTGATTAGTAAAACTTATCCCACTTTTGATTAATTATCTATGTTACTTTGTGATGTTTTTTTTTATTTGCATAAATACTTTCTTATAAAAGATGTGTTTGGTATTAAGTTGTTCATGTATACAATGGTTTATGATGTGAAATATCAAATGAACTGATCTTTTCTTTTTTCTCTCATCCCCCCCTCAAAAAAAATTCCTTGTGGTAGAATATATAGTATTTTAGTCTTATTGAAATCACATGAAGAAAGACTTAATTGTTAACATACTGATTTTGTTTACCTTTTTTTGGATTGAATACATTGAGAATTTAGATATAGGGTGAAAGTTTTCTGGAATATGCTGGAATTTCCATTTTTTCGCAATTCTTGATTGAACTGATTGTTAGAATTTCCTCTTTACCAAAGTAAAGATTTCCAGTTTTCCAAAATGTTCAACTTTCAGCTATGCATTATTGATGTAGGTAATAAATGAATAAACTCAATGAATGAATGAAATTTATTGGAAAAAAAATGACGTTATCATGATTTTTACAAGTGTTGTCCAATTCTTGTCATCTCATATGAATGGTTAACAATACATGTACTGTGGTAAATGGTTTCAGCCATGTTGTCCATTTAATCCATTACACAAGATTAGAATTTAATTTTTAAGCTGCTGAATTTCCAGAATATACTTGTCCAACATCAATGAAGAAACAGTCCAATCAAATTTGAAAAGTCACCAATCAATAATATTATTTACGAGAGCCTGGTCAGACTGCATGTGTATACAAGCTGGCCTGACTCTATCCTGGGAAAGGGGTATATTTAAAGTTCTGTATTTAGGTTTTGTCGAGGACCTTTACCGATCCCCTTCAAAGATTTCAGTTAATTAACCAGTACTGTTCTCCACAGTAATATATACGGCGGCCAATGTATGGACAGTTAGAAAGAGTATATATCAAAATTTGATATTAATTAAGAATAACTTTAGTATATTATCCAATATTTATTCTCCTGTTAACAACTGACAGTTTATATATTTAACTGACATTATTCTATACTTTTATATTATTTCCACCCAGCAGCATTAGATAAAAACAAGTTTGATGAAACTACAATTCTCTCCCTTTATATCCGGTGTAAGAATGTTTTTATAGTCTCCCTTTACAATAAGAAATTAACTGAAATATTCCTGTAAATCACAGACTCATATATTACACTTGAGATTGGATTATAATGTCAGATGCCTTTTTGTTACAAAAAAATACAAAAAACATATTTTTCTCTACTTATTTTTTGATAAACTTCTTTTATAATTAAATTATAATTAATTTATTACTGGTATTACTTGATGTAAATTGAACTCTTGAGATGTTTACCTTAAATATTCACAGTAGTTTCTTCTCTCGGGTGTAATATTTAATGGTATATTTTTAACATAATAATTAATATGTGAACATTTGAATGCGTCATGTGACTGATCATGTGACTTCACTGGGTCATGTGACCAAACTCACTTAATATGAAAGTATATGAGCAATATCCTGTTTGATGAGTGTTTAATGTAAGTGTGTAATGCACTGTATGTTGATACACTAGTCAGATGTATACTAACTGTGTCATCTATGTCAGTCAGATGTTCTTTTTAACAATTGATTTAAGATTTATAATTATGTTGCTGTGATTTTGTGATATTAACCTCTGTTTGTGTAGTAAGTGAAGAGTTAAGTTAGACATTATTTTCTTACTTTGGCTCCTCTATTTTTTTCTGTGTTAATGCCATGCTTTTACCTAACTTATTCAGGTTTATTTGATCACTTAATACAAATCTGTATTGTTTTATTAAGTTTTATATTATGTGCCCACCTGATTGGTCGGGACCCTGGGTCAAGCTAATCTCATTGCTGTGAAACTTGGCTGATCGTAGATACGCAAAGAATGACACCATTCCTCTGTTTCCCTGACTCAGTTACAGCAGGGGTCACTGTCAGAGCTTAGTGGAGCAATTGGGTCATTATTGTTGCAAAACTTTTTTGACTGGTTAAATCACTGACCACTGTTTGAATACTCAAATTATGTTACAAAATAAGTTTAGCTCAATGCAAAGGAAGAAATGATGTTCATCTTTGTGCTAGTACTCTTAATTATGACATGAATGTGTAGTTAAGCTTAAGTAAGTAAGTATAACAAAGATATTACCTTACTTTGGTTAGAGATATATATATACTGTGGAATCATTGATTTTCATTGGGGATTAAATTTTGTGGATGTCGTGGGTCGGCTCATCCACGAAATCAAATCTCCATGAATTTAAATGCAGAGATAAGGCATTTTTTCAAAAATCAAAATATGTCTTCACGAAATAGCCATTTTAGTAAAAACCAACAAAAATAAATGAAAATACAGTATATAAATGTATAGATTTGTGGGTATCAATGTTTATTTACTTAAATTATCTAAATTTTCAGATTCTGGAAGTCGTCTCAGAAATTCTGTTAGTCACTTACTGGATATGATAGAAGAATCGACAAATCAGTTGGTTGAGACCAGACAGACACATACAGAGATGTTAGATGCTATCGAAGGTAAAGGTCACGACTTTGAACATTTGACCTCTAGATGCAGTGACCTTGAAGAACGACTAAAGGAGGAAGTGGAACATAAAGATTTCCTTGCTCTGGAGTTGCATAAGGCAGAGGGTAAGTTTATGTTCTATGGTTGGAATAAAATAATTTCTTACAAAAGAAGTCATAGTATTGCCAATGTATTGGCATCCATGAAAGCTTGAAGCACTGAAAATGTTTCAGTTAATCTACATTTCATGAAATTTACTTTCAGCATGACAATCCAGCATTGAAATGTTTAACTTTCCGTCAACAATGAAAAGTAATATTTTCACCAGGGTGTGATTTTTGGCCTTTCACTAGATTTACTTTTTTCATACTCTATATGCTTAGAACAAAACTGGTCAGTCAAGAATACGTTTTCTTTAATATGGGCAAGGTATTTTGCTTTTGTAAATATACCCTGTTGCACTTAAAGCTCAAAATTTTGTCTGAATATTTTGAATTTCCTTAGCTGTTCTATGGAGCCGAAAGATCATTGATTATAGTCAATGCATGGTGCATGTAAATGTATGCCTAAGTCAGTTTTGAAATGTTGATATTTCTTCGTAAAGGTTTGATTGAGGGTTACAGTTCTGAGCGTGAGTCTCTGGACGAGAAGATCCGGGATCTAAATGAGCAGAAAGAGACTCTGGTGCTAGACCTTGAGACAACTCGTAACAAACTACACGACCTTCAATCCATGCAGTCTGAAAATGAGAAACTGAAGAAAGAGATGGAAGAACAGAAGGAGCTGATGACTCATAATGTCGGCGAGGAGGCTCAAGGTTTTAATCGTTTCCATTATGTTATATTACCAATCAGTGTAGCCATTGGTTGTTATTTTCTGCACGATTTGTTGTCTAGATAGTATTTTGTTGTGTTACTCACTTTGTAGATTGTTATTTCTTGATTACCTCCCTTTGACTGTTTAATCCAGAGTTGTTGGCCCTGACTGTCTAATCATTAGATTTAGAGTGGTTGTTTATTCAAATAGTCTTCAGAGTTTGGTGGGTTAAACTGACCTTTATGGTTTTTCTTCCCTCGAAATTTTAAAACAATCAGAATACATATAAATTAGGTTTATTTGTAGAACTGTAGTATATGAAATTAGATGACAGACAGGGTCAACAACCTAATTTCGATTATATTTCTCTAATTGTCTTTTTGTATTAACAGTTGTCTCTCACTATGAATCACTCAGAAGAAATTCCATTTTTTACGAAATTGTCGTGTACTAGTTTCAACTACAGTGATTTTATTGTATGTTTACCGTAACTTAATGGTCCAAAAATGTACCAATTGGTACACAACCATTTATGTCGAAATAAATTAATATTCACTAGAATTCACTGGGAATGTTAAATCTACAATCGATTGTTACTTTGAAGTAAGCAATTGTCATCAATTATTAAGATAATGATGTTTGGAAGTAATTTCTTCTTATTAAATTTCCTGTAACTAAGGGTTGTTTAATATTATCTGCAGTATTTGTAGGACAATAAAACCCACTTCCTTGTACATTACTGTTGATGATTATATGTGAGAGACTGTTGTAAATTGTTATAATATTCAATGCTGTATATTAACATATTTTGTGTAAATATGGCATGCATATCTTTATATACTTGAGTGTTGTGTGATGTACCTAGGAAGCACTTTTCAATGATTTTTTTTGCACAATTCTACCTTCCTCAGAACATCAAGTTGTATAAATCTCTGATTAATGTGTACAATTTTCTTCAGAAATTTCCTGACTTTTGGAGCTTGTTTCTTTAATGTCATAATCAGTTTTTCTGATGCGTTTCAATATTGTTAAATTTCTTAATCCATACTTGACATATTTCACCCTGTGTTTGCTAAGACTTAAAGTTAGTAACTGATCCATTATAATAACTGAAAATAATCCCCTTTATTTTTAATTGAATTTTATATGCCCTCGCCATTCAAAATGGTGGAAGGGCATGAAATGTTACCTCTGTGAGTCCGTTCAAATTTTATTTTCTGAGCAATAACTCATTAAAATATTTCTTGGATTGGTTTCATATTTTACATGAAGGTGCATCATAATGAAATACAGGTCAAGTTTGATTTGCGTTAAAATCCAAACATTTTCAAAGGAGAAATGGCCCCTTATTGACTTAGCTCTCAGGGGGGGGGGGGGGGGGGCATTTGTGTCCTCCAGACAAATTTCTAGTTTATTCATATATTGATGTGCTGAGGAAAGCCTGCAGATTTCACCAGAGGTGTTTGACTTCAATTTTTTTGGTCATGTTCAAAATTCGAAATTTTTTACTCAACAAAAAAAAAGATTTTTACTAAAGTAAAGGCTTCTGTGGCAATGTATGGTGAAATCTGTCAGGTGTTTAATTGTTTCCCTTTGACATGTTTTCATCTTTATTTATTTATTTCTTTGACTTGTGTGTCATGAGCAGCGCATTTTTTGTGAAGCATATACATGTATTCTATAATCTGTCAATGTTGTTTATGTGTCTAAAATGTATAATATTTTATAATATCTATGTGTGTTGGAAATTTGGAATATGGCTTAATTATATATTTGGGGAATTCTTGTCCAAGTGCCTCACCAGTTAATGGATTATGTAATCTTGCCCATTGCAAATAGCCTTAATGAATTAAAAATGGATATTATGTGTTCAAAGCTTTAATCTTTATTGAAGTTTGTGTTGATATTTGAATGAGATTCGTAGGTGCTGGATGAGTGGAGTGACTGTACTATGACTAATAGAAATCCATGTACCCGGTATCCATTGTATGAATATTCAAAAGCTAATCTAAGCTGATTGGTTGATCAGGACAGGAATCCTCTCTGATTGGATAATTCTTGAATTAATGCTCCCAAGTTTTGAAAGCTGATTGGTCAATTTAATGACAAGAAGGACTTCGATTGGCTAAGGATATACCAGGTATCTTATGATAAATAAAACAGGATAATTATGGATGTTTGTGAAAAATAGAACTTAAAATTTGTGTAATTTTGTCAAAGTACCTTGATGAATGCCTTAGTATGGTATGAAGAAACGACAAGAAAGTTTGTGAAAATTTATAGATAAATGTGTGAATAAACATTTGTTGATATGATTGATATCTATCGACAACAGACAATGATGACATTAATTATTGAGCCATAATTACTGTTCTTGTTTTGAAGTTTGTTAATGTGAATATGTTGTTACTATTTATTATATATCGAGGGAATTTGAAATAAAAGGCAATAAAAAAAATCAGAAGATATTTTTGTCTCACATTTCATCATAGAGCATCAACTTGCAGTAAAAATAAATGGATGTGTTATGGTGAATTCAATTAAATCTCAGTGAAATGTTTGCCCGAACAACAACAACAAGTTGGTGGCTTCTAAGCTTATGAGACAACATAGTTAGTGGCCGTAGGATGCCTATGACAAATGGTGTTTTCAGAGTTTTGTTAGATTATTTTTCAGCAATTCTTGTGATGGATTTGTTAATTTGATTGGTCAAAACTTGGCTGAGGGCATTTGGACAGGAAAAGGTTAAGTTATTTTTAGCATCACCCAATATCTGGTAATGGGCGCTTCATTACTCAAGACAGTTTATCGCAGATAATGCTTACGTGGGTTTCCATTTTGGTGCTATATTTTTGTGGGAAATGTTGCAATAATACTGTTATGTACATGTATATGCATGCTTTATTTGCTTTATTAACACTTTATGTTGCTTATTTTGTATGGTGTTGTTGTTGTTTCTGCAGGATTTGTTTTTATGTTTTATTCATATCATTTGTTGATTTTAACTGATTTCATTTCACAATCTTCAGTTATCATTATTGTCAGGGAAATTTGTTATTTACAAATGTTCATTCTAACATAACCATGATTAATAAATTTAAAAATAAGAACTGAAAAGAATAATGGGTTTTGAAGAAGTAAAATTATTGAACTTAAAAATTGAACTGGCGCTGGATGTCAAATTTGTATACATTACGTGTCACTGAATTTTATGTAAATTAATTGAAATTATGTCTTAAAATCAACAATTTATGTTTACATATTATTATGCTGTTGTATGTTTGTGTTTAACTTACTAGTTGATACTCATAGTCACATACAAATGTATGATGTATATTATTTACATCTAATTTGTTCTTCTGCTATTGTGCGCCAATTTGTTTCTTCTGTAATGATTAGTAATTTTGCAATGTACATTTTGTTTATACTTGAATGAAGGTTGGTGTCTTGTCAGTTACTTTTTATACAATATACATGATTTAATTGGTATAAAGATAATGAATCCATTCATTTTCAGGTTTGCTATTATGATTCCTTTTCTTAAAATGATATAAATATGTGTCAATTTTTTTTCTGTATTCAAGTTCAGTTATTGATTATTTTCTTTTATTTGTCTGATGTTATATGGTGAAATATATGTTTACGTTATTGGTAATTCAATTAATTATGTACATCCTTTAATTGATAGTTGAGATATTTAGTAACACGTTCTTGTTGGCTCCTAATGTGTCCTCAATTATGTAATCCTGAATTTCTTTTTATAGCATTACAACAATGGTAGTTGATGGGAATTAATTAACATACTGATGCATTTATTAATAATTTATTTATCATGTTTTTGTATTCAGTATTGAATTTTTTTTATCAAAATGTATAAAAATCGAGGCTCCATGTTAAACTGCTGTAACTTCTTTGTGTCATGGTTGCTTTTCGAACAATCAGTAGCAATTAGAAACAGTCTAAATGTTGATAAGAACATGTCACACATCTAGGGAATAGTTTGAGTACACATTAGGAGAATGTTTAAAATTTGACTTACATATTCTTTTACAGTTAACTTTATATTCTTTTAAAACCCCTGGTTTAAGTCTTTACTGTTACAAAAATATCTTGAAGGACAGTCAAACCTGTGAACAATGGCCACCCTTGGGAATTACAAAACATGGCCTTTAATCACAGGGTGGTCTTTATTCAGAGTTTTTTTCTAATACTGGTTTGACTGTACATGGATCAAGTCTATAGAAATGTATTCATTGGTACCTATGATTTATTCATATATATTTGATAATAATTTCTGGGTCCTCTATTTCTTAGCATTCAAGATGTAAATAACCTTATATGAGCACTTAAATTGGATTATTAATAATCTGTCAACATTTTATATAGGTTTAATCCTTTACTACTCTAACATGTTTTGGTACAATTTAAAGTTCTTTCTATTTTTATAAATTTGCAGGATTCATTGTAGTTAAAAGAAATCGTTGACAAATGTGTCTTATTTTATTTAATGTAAGATTGTATGGAAAATTTAATGCCATTAAATGACTTAAAGACCATGTTGTTGGGAAAGAAAATGGATTAAATTATGTTTTTGACTTTAATTTTAAAAAAAGCAACTGAATTATGTTGGGGATTGTCATTCATTTTAGACACAGGCTACAAATCTTCCAATATAGACACATTTGTCATTACATATGATTCTGCCATTTTAATATCACTGTTATCTGTTATTATATGTTATTATATGACTTATTATAATTGTCACATACTGGTATATTTTATTGGGTGTTTGTTTCTTCTAACCTGATACTCTATGACAAAATACTACTGATCATACAGGGTGTTACTATGCAATAGATGCTGCTGTCTTTAAAGACTGGAAAAAAGTCATGTTTAGAGTCACCTGGCAAAATAATAGGGTAGATAAAATTCTTAATGCAGTTTTCATATTTTGGAGCTACAATTTGACCCCAAATATTTTCATACTTAGTTTTTCCCATTATAAACTATAGGGTCAGCGCAAAAACGTAGGATGTGTCGGTTGACTGTAAACATGACTATTTCTTTTTGTCTTGATATCTCTCCCTCTCTATGCACAATTCCTGTAAATGGACAAAATCTGTTGAATTCAGCCATTATAGTTAAATAATATTTGAATATTTCTGCTAAACACTTATAATTATTATAGATAAGGCAAATTAATATCTCAGATTTATATTTATTAACTTGACTGAAAAATCTCTACCGTTAGTGCTAGGAAAGCCACTAAATGATTGGCTGTTGATACAATATTAAACCTCTGTGGATCGAGAGTTGACAGAAAAATTAACTGTAATTAGGGTAACCAAGTGAAAACAAATAGCTCAAATTAGGACATATTCTACTTATATGTTCATATTGCAGAATTCACAGATTTGTCCATATTTGGAAGTTGACTATTCTTTCTCTGATATAGCCGGTGTTCAGACATTGTTTATACTCTTGATATATATTTTCACTAATAGTTGATCCCTAGTCAGACTGAAGTCAGATTATATTTTAATAATCAGAGTACAAATCAGGATGTTTGTAATCCTGACATTTAACATGGACATTGTTTAAAACTGCAATATTCATAAACAGATTGGTCAAGGTTAATAACACATGATGGAAACAGGAGGCATGAAATATAACTGACAATAGTAAAATACTAATTGCTATATGGCTGCATGTACAGAGTTATTAATAGCTAATATTACTGACTGATGCTGGTAAATGGAATTGATAAATCAATGCTTGACTGATATGATAAGCTTTTAAAACTGAAAACTTATAAGCATTTTGTAGTAATTTGTTTAAACATTAAAGTTTCTTGTGCATATTTAAAATTTGTGAATGAATTATAATGCATGATTCTCATTATGCAGCTACCAGGGCCCAAGATGAACCGCTAGAGCCTCATTCTGGCAACAAAGGTTGGTCTCTATAAATAGAATGTCTCCGAACATTTAGATATTGAGAATGTTTTATTAATCGCATATTTGCATATTTGAGAGAAGTTTGTAGCCAGTGTTTTTGATATGAACATAAGGTTGTATGTAGATTGCTGAAAATGTACTTGTAGCATGGCCTTGACCTTGTTTGACCTTTAGAGAAATATCATATGATAAGTGAATACTCAGTAGATGTATAATTTTATGTATAAAATGATGTAGAAAGTCTGTTAAAGATGCATGACCCTTAAAGTATATCTTCTAAATAGGGTTCCCTCATATACATATTCATTGAAGGGACACATTATAAGAAAATGCATGTTAGTATTATTCCTGGCCCTGCATGTCCTCCCAGCTTCTACCCCTAGTACCTTACCCAGGCATTCATCCCAAATCCTTCCCTTATAATTATATTGCTTGATCCTGGTATTTTAAATAAAGAGTTGTTGCCCCTGAATTATTACTGTTATTTCCATATCTCCCTCTGTGTCTGTACTTGGTATTAATACTGTTTTATGTATTATTGTTGTCCAGAGTGCTTATACATATTTGTACAAAGAATATCATATAAGTACTGTATATTATATTAGTACTGTATCATTTTAGTCCTGAGTTGTTGGTTTTGCTGTATTGTAATTATTGACTGCTAGTTTTCTAGTGTTTAAACCAGTTTATGACCACTCTGATGGGTGAGTTAATTAAGGAGTTGTGATATATATGTATACTGCATGTTTTATCCTACACAAGAAAGCAACTGTTTCATAAATAGGTTTATAACTGCTCTCATGGCAATTAATAGAAAAATTGAGAATTTTACTCTACCATATAAAAATTTGCTAATTAATTAATAGCTTGAAGATTTGACATCTAGAAATAATATTTTTATTAAATTGAATGTTAAGATGAATAATATTAATTTAGTGAAACAGTTGCTTCTCTCTTTGTGACATAGTATTTGTTTGTGACAATGAAAGTGGAAAAAAACTGTATTTTCAATTTATTTTCGTTGGGCTCAATTTTCATGTTTTTTTCTAAAATTGCTATTTCGTGGGGACATAAATTCTTGGATTTTGACTTTTGAAAAGAAATGCCTTATCTCTGCATTTAATTTCGTGGGGATTTGATTACGTGGATGAGCCGACCCACGAAATCCACAAAATTAAATCCCTCACAAAAATTAATGATTCCACAGTAGTTAAGATTTATGTGTCCTTTTACCCATTCCAAGGTGAGGATGTTTTTTTGCATTAATTTAGAATTGTATAAATAGAATGCTAGGTATGGCTTTGATTGTATTAATTAAATATAGTTTTTTTCCCACTTCCTTTGTCATTAGACACACATCTTTGATTTGTTTATACAACAAGATAAAAAGTCAAAGATTTAGTGTATATTTGATGTGTCACCTATGATGAATTATCTCCCTTTCCTTGATACCACATGCACAGATCCACACTCCCATTCAAAACTCTTTTTTTTCTAAATCTTTCTTCAAGTTATAGATCAACTTAATGTCTGTGGAATTCAATAAACACAGTCCAACCTGTGAATAAATAAAGGCCACCTTCTGGAAAGACAATGTGTGACCTTTGTGTTCTAAACAATATTTGATGGATTTTAAAAGAATGACCTTAATTCACAGGTTGGTCTATATTTGGAAGTAGCCACTCACTCTGGTTTGACTGTAGCTACCTATTGTCCACTTTGTATTTTTTTTTTGCATTATTTGAAATTAACTATTTAAAAGTCTGTATATAAACTGGTTTAAGGTTTGTTAAAACTTATGAAATTTTGCTACATCATATAGAAATTTCAAATTTTGTAGTTTCAATGTCATGTACCATTCCCAATCATTTAAATTAGCATACTGCTATCACGGACCATGAGTACTTTAGAAAACAAATTAAGTCATTATCTATAATGAAGTTTAATGGCATAGATTATATTTGGATCACTTAAACCTGGAGTTATCATATATGCCCAAATACCTGAGCTATTGTTTACACTAATCGTCCGAGGTAGATCAATGCCTTGTTTAAATCTTTATTGATAAATAAATTATCAATTGTTTTAGAGCAAGAGTGTACACTGAAAATTTTGGGCGTCATTGTTTACAGTCATTTACTCGCGTCTGCAGATAGCAAGTTTTCACTCGTTTTAAGTGTGGGATCAAATTTCATGACTTTTATTGTCTTCTGTCTCAACAGTTCATTGATTATATTTTGAATTCAAAATTTTAAAAATTGCAAATGCAGTAATTATTAGCTGGATTACTTACATACATTATGTATACTGTTTAAACTTGGTATTTAATGTTACTTTTGTGTGCTTAAGAAATAAAAATTGGATGTATATAAAATTTGCTTGAAAATGGACAATAGATTCTAATTTATTAAGAATGAAATCTGAAATTTCATAGTGGAAATATTACTGACTTAGGTTTGAATTCATGACTAGGAACAATGCAGTTAATGTAAGCATTAATTTAACATTAAATTTATCGTGTTACCTTCATTAATTTTTTGGGTATGATTAAATGTCAATTGTTTACGTAGGTATTCATACAAATTCAGAATTTTGTAACCAATGCTGTGACATCTTAGTGTCAATGTTTGTGGCTTGTAGTGTTTAAATGTAGATGATTTTGGCATGGTTTCATTATGCTTACTGTTAACATTTTACGTAAATAGAAGCTTTTAAGTAGTTAAAATGGATTGGACGTTAGTGGTGTGGTTATTGTAATAATATTCAATTACAGCTATGTATGTTGTCTAAAATAATGTTTAAAAACTATTAAAATATGATTTGTTGTGTTATTCACTTTAAATAATTGCACTCATGCGAATTTCTGTGCTTTGCTTAATTTCTGATATGTTTCAACAATTTTGTGTTTCCATGGAGTTCCGAATGTATTTAAAGCAGTATTCTTCTTATTTGATGAAATATTGTATGTTTGCTTAATTTCAATATTTCAGGGTCTTCTGGGAGAAACCTGTACAAATTAATTCTTTGTTATTGTTTTCAGCAATATGCTGCAGACGAAATATGACAACACTTGTTTTAAATAAATAATGTTCTAAAATGTAACCGATTGGTGAAATATAAGAAGAACATGTTCTTACATTTTCTATGTTGTTTGCCTTATTAGCTCTTATGCTGGAGGTGACTCGGTTAAACTCAGAGATTCGTGAAAAGGAGGAACAGTTCAAGCAGGTACATGAAAGATACGAGTCCAGAGTACGTGAGCTTGAGACAAGTGGTGAAGATATGGAGTCTCACTTCGGCAAGATTCTTGATGAAAAGAAACAGGAAGTTGCTGATCTCAAGTTACATGTTGAAGCTCTTGAAAAACAAATGAAGGCTAAAAAACAGTTCCTTGAGGTAAGATATTCAAAATATTTAAACATTTTTTACCTTATTGCAAAATGCCAAATTTTCAGTATAGCTTTCTTTGCATTAAACCTTACTTAAATCTTTCTTGCTTCTGAGACTTGCCTAAGTAAAGGTTGCAAAACGTCTGTAAATGCAGTAATAAAGCTTATAGCTGCATAGGACCCTTTGCTAATTAATCCTAGTTATTAGAATACTTCCTGCTTTATACCTGCCACTGGAAATAAAATACTGATATAAACTGAGGTGTCTCTGACAGTGAAACATTTTTGTTATATATCATGACTAGTGTATTAAATGACCGTAATCACGTCCCATGTCGTTAGGCCAGAACAAATATAATAATATGTCTGGTTACCTTACTAGCTCTATTTTTTGGTACCTATGCTAAAGATTCTTACTGCAAAATCCAAAATATTGCTATGAATTGTGATATTACAAAACCATTTTAGGACATAAATTATTGTGCTTCAAAAATACAAATGATGTGCTTAAAAAGTTGTGCATTCTACCCACCCTATGTTTTTTGTCAAGTAACTTAAAATGCATGAATATGTAATTCTTTCTGCTTGTTACTATAGGAACAATCAAGTGAAAGAGAACAAGAACATGAAGAATATCAGAAAGATTTAGATAACTGGAAGAAGGTTGTACAAGACCTTGAAAAACAAAATGGAGCAGGATCACGATTACAGAGAGAGGTAAATTTGAATTTTTACCCTTATATGTACAAAGATCTAATATCAGGGAGAAGTTCTTGATTGTTGTAATTGTATTTCATTATTCTGTGAAAAAACATTATTGAATAAATGTATTGATAATTGAATATTAATAGAAATAGGGTGACTTATTTTAAGTAAGAATCTCTAGGCTCAGTTAAATCAAAGTTGGAAGGTCTCAACCATTTTCCTTCCTTTTTCAGGCTCTTCATAAAATTTGACTTTCTGCAGGTCTATGCAATCTCATAGCAACTGATGATTCCGTACTAAAAGTCCATATAGCTATGAGACCAGCTTGAGAATGCATACTAATAGATAACTAAACATTTTTATTGCTAACATAAAACAATTTCTAGACAGACAAAGTGACATAAAATAAGTTTACAGGGTAATCAATATTTTATAGGTTAAAATTCTTGATTTATTACAAAAATTATAGTGATTTCTTTACATTACTTCGATAAAATTCCTATGTGTACATTTATGTTCAGCAGGTATATTGATATAAGATTTAAATATGCATGAGTTAAAGTCTACATGATTGGGTCTGATTTATTGGTATACTTGTAAGTGATTTATGTCTGTAATTAATGTGTATGTGTTCTTTAGAAGTTTCATGTCTGTATGAAGGTGTGAGATAATATATACCATGAGTAGTTTCAGCTGTAATATCTATGTAAAAATCTAATGACTTAAAAAAATGACCGAAAGTATATGTATTAATGTTATCAGTTTTCCTTGATTCTTTATCAATACTAAACTTGTTCTCCGTAGTTAACTGCCAACATAACATGAAACATGAATGATCAGTGATAGAGGACATATAGCCCTGGACCTAATGTCTTCACACAGAGCATAATGCTGTGTGTATAGAGTTCAAACTCACAAACCCATGATCTTGTTTATAGTTCTGCCGACAAATTGATCTAAATGGACAGGCTATATTTTCATTGCTATGTATATACAGTCAAACAGGTGTTAGCTCTCACCTCCGAATAAAGGCCACCCTGTGAATAAAAGTCGTTCTTTTTAAAAAACTGATAATTAATAATTTAGAGCATAATGACCTCAGAATAAAGATCACCTGTCTCTAAAGGCCCCATTTTGTATTTCCTAAGGGTGGCCTTTGTTCACAGGTATGATTGTACATGTATTACCATGTATAACTGTATTATAATGTTACTGTATTTCAGATTGATGACTTATCAGAACAGTTACAGAATCGTATAGATTTATATAATCAAGCTTTACTGGAATCTGAGAAATACCAACATGAGAGCAGAGATAAGGATATAAGTATTAAAGAATTGAAGGCAATTATACAACAATTAGAGCTAGATATACAGGATAAAACACAGCAATTAGAACAAAGTAAACAGGTGAGATCATGATTTCTATCTACTTTCGGCACAACCCTTTTTAACGGTACTTTCTATTTAATATGGAAAATGACAATCTAACATGTATCTGAGGCAAATTTTGTAGTGCTGTAGAAGGTGAAAAGATGTGTTGGTCCGGGGGGGGGGGGGGTTCAAAATGAAGCTAAATTTGTCTAATTTTTAAGTATTCACAAGGTGTGATTTAATAAGCAGGTAATTGAAGGCAGCATATACAAATTATGAAGTAACACACTGAGAGAATTTGATAAATTATGTTTGTTAAGTTTCCAAATATTATAATAAATCCTGCTAATGAGACTATTTACTCTAATATTTTCTGCCAAAGAAGATTTTTACTCTTAAGGCTTCGGTTAGTTTAATTCATATTGATATGTCTAATTCAGAAATTGAAGAAATTAGAGGAAGAGTTGTCACGACGACCATACCCAGATGATGATATGTCTGATACTGGTAAGTCTGGTGTACAAACTCCTAAATCAGGAAGTTCTGTAGAGTTTGATGGTACAACTGATGAAAAGAAGGGGAGAGCTACTCCACAGATGACTGTCGAGGAAGAGATGAGACAAGCTGCTAATAAAACGAAGGAGGTAAAAATCTTACTTTCAGAAATTATTATATTTAGTGTATAAAAGAGTGATAACATGGAAATCATTTGTGATTGTTACTTTTCTCCAAAATTTTATTTGCAGTGTACAATGTTTAAATTTTTTTTTTTTATTATTTAAAACTGGCTGTATAGGACTATAACACACAACAGTTAGTGACAACCATTAAGGGCATTCATAGGTTATTCTGTCCCATTCACTTACTTTTAACATATGATGGCTTTGTTGACTGAAGTTGAAATGTTGACATCTGAATGGTAAACACTCTATACAGTCAAACCTGTGAACAAAGGCCACCCTTGGGAAAGACTAAATGTGGCCTTAATTGACAAGTGGTCTTTATTCAGAGGTCATTTTGTGTTAAATAATCACTGACAAATTTAAATAGAATGGCCTTTATTCAGAGGTGGCCACTAAAACAGGTTTTACTGTACTTAAGATGATAACTTTTAATATTTTGCCTTGTTTCTTAATTGATTCTTTGGGTTATTTAGACCTACTTTGTGGTTTTAAAATCAAATGGTTTGTCTCTTTCAGGAACTTGTTAGAGAGAAGTTCACGTTGCAATCTCAGGTCAACGAGAATCTCGTACAGATCTCAGGCTTACGAAATCAACTTGACGATATGCGTCATCGCCGTGGTTTATCAGTTGATGTCCCAGAAGTCACTAAGAGACTCGAACTTGAACGAGAAAAGTCTGAAGATAAAGACAAAGAAGTAATACTTGAATTTTCTGAATATTTTTGTAATTCAATAAATGTCAATATTATTAAGTGAATTATTATTTATTAAATACACATGTCTGAGTCAATGTAGTCAGGTTACTTTACTCTATTTTGTTAGAATTTTAGCAAAAGTACTACAAATGTTGGTGTGACCTACAGAAATGTCTCTACTAGTGTTTTGTCTGTGTATTAATTTATCTAATTAATGATTAATCTAATTAGCCTGGACATTATTGATTTGTCTTAGTGACTTATTGATTGAACCAAACCTTTATTCCATTATTGCTGTAATTAATTTAGTACATGATCATTGACCAGTATGGATTCTTATGTTAGTGCTATTAGTTAAGCAATGGAAATTTGACCATTAAAAATATTATGCTTGGATGAAGTTTATGGAACAATTTCAGAAGTTTATATAATGTGGGAGATTATATTCTTTACTGGTTCTAAGTCTGTGTTTCTTAGATTTGTCAAATATGAAAATGAACTGCTTGCTCAGCTTATATATTGTGATTTGGAAGTTTTAGGGTACGGTTGAATGTGTGGAAATAATACAATACTATTGTTAGTTTACCTGCACTGTTGCTTTATATTTGATCCAATAGGATCTGATTTCTTTTCTACACCATAAAAGTTGAGTGTTCAATGCCTGGGATAAAGGAAAGTGGTTTTTCAAGAAAATTTGTTTTTTTCTAGATTTCAGACTTGAGACTCCGACTTGAAGAGTTGGATGAGAAGGTAGATAATCGAGAACAACAGATTGAACAGTTACGAGAACAACGAGATCGTGGAAGAATCTCACGTGGATCTCCTGTGGAAGGAATTGAATTTGAGAGTGATAGAGAAGTAGAGAAACAGATGGAAGCACTGAAGAGGGAGAATAAACAATTACGGGTAAAAATATAATAATAATTTTCATATACAGTCAAATCTGTGCACAAAGATCAATCTTGAAAAAGACATGATGTGGCCTTTATTCACAGGGTGGCCTTTATTTGGAGGTAGCTGCTAACACAGGTTTGACTGTTTGTAGTATACAATTTCAGTGACATTTTAGCAGATTTAGGCCATGATTTGCAGAAATTTTTTAGTAGGCGTAACATTTTCTGTGGAAAAAGTATATTTGAGTATTAAAGTATAATATACTTGATACAGATGATGCACTAGAGCTTCAATCTCTTAGCTCCTTAAAATGGTAATAATTTAAGGTCACAATCTCTTTAAATTCAATGGATCAGTGTATACTGGCAATTTGCTTTGACATTCTAAAATACAATTCGGTGTATATAGTTAAGATCATTTGTTATTTACAGGAACGAGTGAAGTTGTCAGAGACATCCAGTGTAACAGATATCTCAGGTCTATCACAGAATCTCCTTGAAGAAAAGAACCAAGAGATCGATCATCTAGCTGAACAAATCTTACGTCTACAGTCAGACTATAATGATCTCAAGGCAGAGAAAGGAGTACAGAATCTTGTATGTATAATAAAGTTAGATAGTCTTCTAGTTATCAGAGGTGTCAATATTCCGGATATGTCTGGAATTTCGGCTCTGAAGGAGCTATGATTTTCTTAGCAAAATAAAAGTTATTTGATGAAAATATCTCAAGAAGTGGCAAAGTTATGGTCAATTTAATCTGCTCTGAAGGATTTTTTTAAGTTCAAACTGAGTAAAATATGGAAACAATATGGTTGAAAGCCATTGTCTTTTCAAACCTTTTACACAACTATCGCAAATAATGAACACAACCGTTAAATTGTTTATTCTTAAATTTATATCTGTCTGAATTTTTGAAATTTCTAAGAATGAATTGTGATGTCATGAAAGAAGTAGTACATATGTAAAAATGTTGGTATCTGGTTTATGTTTAACATGTAGAGATAGTAGATATTATGTGTTGGTACATGTATGTAGACTGTGTAGATTTTGGTTGAATGAAGTTTTAGTAGATTACATATTAATGTTTTATGTTATCAAGGAATTTTAGATACAAAATTATTATTTTGAATTGATTTAAATGTTTCCCTGCATGTTCTTAATGCTAATATTGAAATTTATTAAACATTGATAATTTTATTAATGTTATCAAGGATGTTTTGCATGTAGTATTGGTTTATAAGCAAGTTAGTTATTAGTTTTGGTATATGATATTGAAGAAAGTTTCACTTATCATCATTAAACCTAAGTTTCATCAAAACTAAAAATATTTTTTATCTCACATATACCAAAATAACAGAACACATGTTTGTAAGATTTACTTTAACCGGTGCACGGAAATTAATTTGTCTCCAGAACGTATCGCTAACATAGTAATAGGAACATGATAACCCTCCCCTATGTGTATGTATATAACCCGTACAATCATTGCTAACACAGTGTGATGAGATCGAAGACTTACGTGATGAATTACAAAGAAAGGAGAAGGAGTTATCTGACGTACAAAACGTTCGTGTATCTCAAGCCTTTACTGATCACTCACTAACTCCTGACTCTAGTCTACTAAATGTTGGTGCCTCATTCAGTGAAAAGGTAGAATGTCTTAACAATTATTTGTGTATTTCATTAATTAATATTACCCCTGCAAACGAAGTTTGAGAGGGGGTATATTGGAGTCGCTGTTGGTCAGTTGGTGGGTCTGTCCACACTATTTCACAAGTTTGTGGAGCATACTACTTCCACATTCCTTAAGTGATTGCAATGGAACTTAGATATGTCATCACCATGAAGTGTAGATGTGCAAGACACAATTTCCATGCCCAGTGATCCACACATTCCAGAGTTATGTGCCCCTGAACTTAGCCTCATAGTGTACAATGGCATTCTTAGTGTCAAAGTGGCGGTGGGGGTATTAGTCACTTCTTTGACAAAGCTTTAGTTGGTTTTGTTTTTTGTCAGTTACTTGTCTAATGATTGGTGTTTGAGCTGTTAACTACTTTGATTAATTGATTTATTTTAGTGTGTATCTGTTACTGTGTTTGTTATTCATGTTTGCTGATAAGCAGTTAGGCTGCATGATGAATTCCTTTGATGCATGTTTTTGTAATCATAAGTTAGGACTACAATTGAGGAATGAATGCTGAGTTATATTTACACTTCAAAAAGATACATAATACATTGCTAATGTTTACAGAACAGTAATTATGCCCCCTTTCGAAGTAAAGGGGGGGGTATTGCTTTGCACCTGTCGGTCTGTTGGTCGGTCAATCCGTCCATTACCAAACCTTGTCGGACCAATAACTATAACAGCAATTTGGCCATCACTTCTCGGATTTGGTTGGGAGGTTGGTCATCACATGTAGATGACCCCTATTGATTTCAAGTTCAATATATTAAAGCTCAAGGTCTTACTAGCCAGTTGGCCTTGAGGGGGCATCCGTGTTTCACAAACACTTCTTGTTTAGTGACATCTAACCTTGCATGTGTGTTTCTTTAATTTATCACAGTTCTGTTTAATATTTCTAGTACCTAACAAGTTAGTATAGATGGTAGTTTCATTTCATCAGATGAATTAATTGTAGCTGGGACATGTTTAAATGTAAAGCTGTTTTCTTCATTAGCATATTTACATTATTTCTTTATGAATCTTGTTTTGTCAAATTGTATTACATGTTTGTGATGTACAACATTGTAGGCAAGCATACAACAAGAAATGCAGGAGTCTGTTGCTAACGGTTTGGAAAAAATGGCTTCCTTAGAAATGGAAGTTTCAAATATGAAGGAAACTCTTCAGACCAAGGAGGAACAAATTGTTTCCTTGGAAACAGAGTTATCTTCCTTGAGAGAAGATCTTCAAGGAAAAGATGAGATGATTCTTGCCATGCAAGTAAAACCAATGCCGGTAAGTAAACACAAGAAATGCTGAAATGTAATTAAAAAACACATGAACCTGAAAAATGAATTTTCTAGCGATTGATGCCATGATTAAATTAGGTCTATAAATTCTGAGAATGTAACGTAAATTAAATTAATTCATTTAAGATGTATGGCTACTTTTACTGTATGAGAATCCAAGCTTTATTTATTGTTAATCTCCATGTTTTATTCACATTCTATATTATGACATTGAATTGAGATTGAATCCATCATTATAAAGTGTTTAAAACTGATTTCCCCTGATTATTTTATGATAAGAAATATGTACTACATTGATTTTAAGCTGTCTGAATTTGGTACATATTTTTGACATGTCTAGTTTTTTGCCGTGATTTTGATGTCTCATAGAATAGAAGTGTGTAGAATTAGTCCTAATTTATTTTAATTTTTTGTTCTAATATTGCAACTAATGGTTTCCTTCCAATGCGACCCCAATATCTGATAACTTACTTAATTACTGTATGATATCAGAACCAGAAATAGGAACTTGTGGTTTTCAGTCCTCAAAGAAGTAACTTACTGTAGTAAGTTCTAAAGAAGTTGTATAATGTATATGGATGAAGTCATTAATGAAATATCAATTAAATAATGACTCTAACTTGGGATTCCCATAGATTGACCTTACAAATGAAAAGGCCAGAAAAAGAATAGTTATGTTTGATGTTACTTGACAAAAACAACTGGGTGGATACTGGATAGGTTTCAAAACTTTTTTCTTAACAAACTGTTCATACTTTGTAATAATTATTTGTCTGCAAATATTTTGTACTTCAAAATTGACTCTTAGAAAGTTAAGGGTCAACAACAAAAAAAAGGGTCAGGCGGGGTCAGACGGGTAACCATAACTTTTTTTACTGGCCTCATAGTTGTGTTACATATATGTCATTGTTTTATGTGAATAAATACTTGGGATTTTAGGAGGCAGATTTAATACAGGGTATGCCTGAAGATATAGGTTTGTTACAATCTATGATACAAGAGAAGGAGGATCTCGTCACTCAGCTTACAGTACAAGTAGACAGTTTACAGTCTGAGGTGGATAATCTGTCAGATTTCCAGGTTAGGTCTCCACACATAGTCTCATGTCTCATTGAGGGGTCATTTCATGTCTCAATGAGGGCTCACGTCTCATTGAGGGGTCATGTCACGTCTCATTTGAGGGCTCACGTCTCATTGAGGGGTCATGTCATGTCTCAATGAGGGCTCACGTCTCATTGAGGGATCATGTCACTCTACCATACATTTCATCTTGTATTAATTAATTTATGTATGATATTATTACTTGACTGTGTATTCTTGTAATACTTAATATCTTATCAGCTGTATTGCTGAGTACTCCAGTTTGCCAAAAGGCCTTTTTTGATGATAGCATCTCACAGGAAGCAAGTATCAGAAAATGACCATAAATGAATGAGTGTACAATTTTTCAATCATTTATAGACTGAATCTTTCTTTTTGGTAGTTTTTTTCTATTTGTCCACATGAAACATATTTTTGGCAGTCTCTGATGTTTATTTATTTTGGGATATAAAGGTAGTAATTTTCTCCATACGTCCGTGTTTATGTTTTAACATTCTACGAGTTTTACTTTTAATGTATTGTTTCCATAGGTGTAAGAGGCTAAATTTGCATGTTCAATATCACAGTATTCTTCTATAGCGTTTTATATTCACTTTTAACTCATGGTGTTAGAAGAACTTTTATGCCATAAATCACCCTTCAGTATATGTTGATAATTCTGGTCCATCTAACAATGATGTTTGATTACTAACGCTTTTTTCTTCCCTAACAATTTGGTGGACATATTGACACGTGTATATTTCAGAATAAGTTACAGGAAGATTTTGATATCGTTCAGACGATGCTCGAAGAAAAAGATCGTGAGATCGAATCTCTAACAAAAGAACTTACTGATAGATCGCCAACACAATCTGATGATCATTCGTTGGTGGTGGGTGGAGTTATATTAAATCAAAGGACTGTCAAACAAGCTTATTTTTACGACATTTTGTCAAATCATGTCCCTGAATACCATATAATTTCCATTTGTAAATTCCAAAACATCCCAATGATTATGGCCATCCTTAAAAAATCAGTTAGTTTGGGGTTACACAATTAACTCAATAACAGTGGGTAGACACTTTTTCTTAAGTTAACAATATATGCTTCAGTGAAAATGAGAAGTTAACAAATCTTCGTGATCATTATTACTAGAAAATTTTTTGGAGTCATGGGATTTTTCATTGAGTCGGTCACGTAATTGCAAACAAATTTTTTTTTAAGAATGGCCTTAATTTTTTTTTTAATTATTCCATTGTAGTATAATGTTGGATTATTTCCCTTATATAACATCCGAGTGATTAAATATCAAGTCATCCCCATGTGGATAGTAAATGTGAGATTTTAATAACTTGTGTTTTTCATTTGTAATTGGGTAATTTTGTTTGTGTTTTAAACGTGAATAAAATGTTGGTTGACAGTCTGTTGTATATTAATCTAGTTTTACTGTAGTAGTTATATTAAGTATGTGTAATAGCACAAATGTGTCCCAGGCAACATGTTTTTGTGCTATTTAGAAGTTGAATATTTTAGCAATGGAAAAGTAATTGATTTAATTGACAAAAACTATGATAACAGGATTTATAATCTTTATTTTAGATTTGTTTGTTACGTCTCATATATGACATTTGACAAAAGCTGTTTAAAAATACTGTATAAATAAAAATACTGTTATAATGTACATTTTAATCCATTCTAAGCACATTTTTAAAGATTTTCCATCAAGAACATGTTGCTATGGCCACCAGATGCAATATTTTTTATTTACCAGATTTGCTTTTAAAAAGTAGTTGCTTAACTTTTAACATTTTACGATTTAAAATAAAAACCACAAAACTTAATTCAGTCAGCAACAGTCATGCTCTATGCAAGCTGCTTTATGGTAAGTTGAATGTGTGTATCTCATGTCTGTATAAGTCTTGCACTGTTTACATGGACTACTTTTATACAGATCAAACATGAGATCGAGATTGCGAGATTAAAGAAAGATCTACGAGAAAAGGGCAATGTCGTTGAAGAAAAGCTTGAAGAATTAGCAGAATTATCAGACAAAGTTGAACTATTAGAATCTGTAAGTAATTTGTGCTGGTCATGAATTTTGGTATATTTTTAATTGCTACAGAAAGTCATAAAACTCTATTGAATGAATTTTTATTGTTACTACCTAAAGCTTGAATTTCTACACTACAGCTGTCTGACATTGTTAGTATTACTATCAATACTGTCATAAATTTTTCTTAACTTTATGGACACTAAATTTCTAACATTATACAGTATGATACTACTTAGAACTGTAGTATTATACCATAAATTTGGTTATGCATTACATTATGCCATATCATACTGTGTTAATTTGATCGTTTACGAAATATTTTTCAGCATATCAACAAATACAAAGAACAGGTTAAGGACTATGATGACCAGATTCTTGAAAAGGAGAGGGATTTGAAGAAATTGAAAAAACAGTATGATGAAGCTGTGCAAGATTCTCCACTTAATGCAGTCATCAGAGAGAAGACTGCAGAGATTGAAAGACTTAATAGAGAATTAGAAGCTGCAGCTCTTGGTCCACCTCCGTCACCTCCTTTGACACAAGATGAGAAGTCCGAGTTAATTCAAGAACAGAATGTGGAGATTGAATCTCTAAGGAAACATGTGCAAAGCATGCTTGGTAGACCACCATCTCCACCAAAAGCTGATGATGATGATGTTAAAACTCTTACCATATCTAAGCTTAAAGCTGAAAATGATAAGTTGAAAGATGAACTTAGACTGTTTGATAATACTGAAGATGGTAGTCCATCTGATGTTGTTCAGAGACTTCGTACAGAGATTGAGAAGTTAAAGCAACAGATCATGGATGCTAACCTATCTGAAGATGATAAATTTGTACTAATAAGAGACTTAAGACTGGAAAATGATACTTTGAGGAGACAGATTGATGCAGCATTAAAGATAAGACCACCATCACCACCGCTTGATGACGATGAAAAATCAGAACTTATACATGTTCAGAAGAAAGAAATAGAGTCTCTGAAAGGTCAAGTTGAAGCTGCAACAAGTGAATCTGGTGATAGAAAATCATTAGTGATTATACAACAGGAAGAGAAAATTAAGGAACTTGAAAAGCAAGTCAAAGAAGCTCTGCAGATACTTCCACCTCCTCCACCTCCTACAGAAGATGAAAAAGAAAGACTTATTGAACAAAAGGACACTGAAGTGGTTAGACTTAAATCTGAACTAAATAGAGTCATTGATGCCATTGAGAATGATGGAGTTAGGGAGTTGATTAGACAGAAGATTAATGAATCTCTAGAACTTAAAGCAGAATTAGATGAAGTGAAGTATAAACTTGAACGGTCTAGTTCTCTTGGATCCAATTCAGAAGTAATGCTTGAAAAAGACATGGAGTTAAAGAGAGCTGTTGAAACTGTCCAGAAACTTGAAGAAGAAATACAATCTTCTAAGGAAGTGAAAGCCTATGAAGATGAGATTGCTTTACAAGAAAAGCAGGATGAAATTGAAGAATTGCAAGCAGAGTTAGAGAATTATAGAAGTAAGTCGGAGAGTACCTTCGGTCAAAGTATTGACCTTGAAATGTCTCTTGGTGGTGGAAGTGATACTGATCCCAAGCAACTGGTCAGAAGTATGTCGTTTTACAAAGAGCAATATGAGGAGAAATGTGCAGAAGCTAGACAGTTACAAGTGCAGCTTGATTTAGTTAGGGAACAGTTAGACAAAGCAATTGGTGATAAATATGAAGATGGCCAAGAAGATGATGTCTTTAAGACAGAAGAACTAAGGAAGGAAAAGGAAGAACTGAAAACAGAATTAGTTGCTATGAAAGAAAAACTTGGTCATTCTGTAGATGAGAGAGTTGAATCTTTAGAAAAAGAACTAGAACATACTAAAGATGAGCTTGCCAAAGAAAGACTTGATAATGTACAGGCAATTAATGATATTGAAAATTTAAGGGATCGTAAAGAACGAGAACGTCGTGGTAGTGTTAAGACAATTCAAAACTTAGAACAAACTATTGATGAAAAGACAAATCAAGAAAAGGAGTTAAACACTCAGATTAAGCATTTAAGCGAAGAACTCACATCTATTAAGAAACAGTATGGAATTGAAGAAAAATCTGTTACTAGTGGCTCTAGCAGAGGTAGTCCAAAAGCTGGTGATTTGAAATCTCAGGGTTCATTTGAACTTGGTACTGACATTGAAACCTTACAGCAACAAGTGATACAGTATAAACATCATGCTGACAAAGCAAGAGAAGTTCTTGCTGAGAAGCAGAAATATCAATCTCAAGCTGTGAAACTTGAAATTCAATATGAACAATTACAAAAAGAAATGAAGAAGGAAGTTGGAAATCTTGAAGAACAATTAAAGGCTTACGCTAAACAACCTGATGTGGATGTTTGGACACAGCTTCATGCTACTCAAGAAAGACTTGAAAAGACAACTGAACAATTACAACAGACTGGTAAACACTTGAATGAAACTGAGTCTAATTTACAGAAAGTAGCTAATGATCTGTCCTCAAGGGAGGCTGACATGAGAGAACTTCAACAAGAATTGTGGAAAACATCCGGTCAGCTGTCTGTGACTAGTGGTAAACTACAAGAAGTGGAAGAGAAGTTGAGACTAACTGTAGCACAAGTGACAGAGAGAGAAGAACAGATCCATCAATTGCAAGGAGAGCTTCAGCATACACAACAAGAAGCAGAGAAAGTGAGACCATTGTATTAAGTCACTTTTAATGGGTGGGGCTAGCTAGGGTTATGATTTGTATTGTATTGAATGGGGATTTCATCTTAGTTTATATTTTTTGTTAATTTATATAATTTGAGACACTTTGATATCCATTATAGCCATTAGAGTGCTTGTTATTTACTTTCGAGATTCGCAGTATGCTTATGTATGTCATTAATTGCACATGATAAAGGTATACTATAATATGGAGTCAGGTTAGCTAGCTAACAATTTATTTATACTCAATCAAAGCACCTTTATATCATATTTTTTCTGCTTAGATTTTTTAAAGAGACACACTATTATATTAGTAACAGTTAGTTAAAAATATTTTAGATTTTCTTTCACAAGGTTCTGATAACATTGTTTACTTTTGTATAATTTTTTCACAGGTGACTGAGAAGTTTAAGGAAACGTCTGAAACTTCTCCAGCTGAAGTTGCCAGACTACGTAAACAACTTCATGATTCACAAGATGAACTAGAGAAAGTGAAGGAGAGTCTGAATGAAGCTGTAGAGATGAGTGAACAACAACTACATTTGGTTGAAGACAAAGATCAGGAATACATTAAACTTAAACTAGATATACAACAATCACTTGCTGATAAGGATAAAACAATTAGAGAACAGAAGAATAAACTTAAAGGTAATTACATTGTACTTACTTACCACTGACACTACGTTTATATTATGCAATTACTTAATGCAAAATATTATTGTTTAAACCTGTTAACTAAACACAATTATTCAGCAGTAGGTGCTGTACTTACAATTTTTGTGAATACTATATTTATTTGCAAGTTACCTTTTAGTCATGTCGATTTGAAATGGGTGCCTAAAAGGGTGCCTAAAAAATCCCATCTTCCCTAAATACTTTCCCTAAAACCCGTTCAAAATGTACATGTAGGAAGATATTAAAAAAAATTGAGAGCAAAACACAGTCTCCCAGTAGTTACCACCTTGGAAGGGGTTGTAGCAAAGCTACAGATAATTTAAACTGGTTATGTGGGCCCATCCTCACCCTTCCCAGTGTAGCAGTCTATTATTTCCCCGTCCAAATTTTCCTCGGGGAAAAGTCAGGGAGAGGTTGGCCAGTTATACCGTATGACAAAAAAAGAAATTGCATCAATAAATTGTAGACAAATACAAAAATAAAAGACAAGCACATAATGCCAATATCTATGTGAAATACATTGTTACCTTTTTACAGTACATAATTTGTACTACCTTGTGCAACCTTTCCAAAGCAACACCCTTTGGGAGTAGCAAAATTATGTTGTTGAGAGTTTGTTGCTCTAGAGAGGTTAAATTTATAGTTAAATCATGCAGTAGGAAAAAATCATGCTGTTGTTGAAGGGAGGTTGTTGCTCAAGAAAGGGCTGCTCTGGAGAGGTTGTACTGTATTGGTAACAGCTTATAAGTATACATTGTTTTTAATTTCAATTATTATTTAATTAAGAAAAAGAACAAGAACTTGCTAAGTTGAAACATGAAACCACAAAAGTTAAGAAAGAAGTGAAAGTCAAGGAGGATGAGTTGGTGAAAGCAAGAAGAGAAATCGAAACTAGATCTGAAGACAGTGCTGCTAGTGAAGAGGTGGCTGCACTGCAGGCTAGATTACAGGTATGTAGTGTGACTGAGTGCTGCTTTATGTGTGATGTGGCTTCTGTAATGTGTAGTCCAATATTCTACTCTCATTGTGTCATCATATGATATTGATGGTATAAATATTTTGAATTCTTGTTAATTCCATTTATCTGTCAGAAATCAAATAAATTGATACTATTTTGTCAAGAATGAGGTAATTTCGTTGAGTATTTTGTAGGTATTTTTACTTATAGATTTCTTTAATTTAGTTGGATTTATTTCATTTTCATACAATATTTCTGGTAACTCAATATTTGTATTAGAAGGTATTGTGCACAGTCATTCAACTTGTTCTGTAAGCAAGATATAGGTTCCTTTTGTGTCATTATCCAAAATTTGTGATCTGAAGATTTTAAATCATTGTTTAAAGAGCGTTCAAATTTGAATCAAGATTTTCATTGCTTATGTAAGAATTGACCCATGGTATATGTAATGGCAAATATTCGTCAGAATTCGCTTTATATGGTGAGAGTAGAATGATAGCTTTATTTACATATATCACCAAGACAACTGGGTACATATTGTTGCTTTTACCCTTGGTGTTGTTAAATCTGTTAAACCAATTAAAGTGGGGCTATGGTTGCAAATTTGTTTGAAGTGCTTTAAAAAGGGTAGATAGTAGATACTTAAAATAAAACTTGATGGTAATGTCTGCTTCTAATACATATGAATTGTGTGTCCGTGAACAAACTTTCACATGGTGTATATTGATATTTATGTAATTTTGCTTGTAACACTAAATGTGTCTGCTTTCACAGAATCAGGAGGAAGTAATAGGATCTCTACGATCAGAATTGACCACTTCCCAATCATCCATTGAAGAGCGTGACAAGGAAATAGAACTTATTCAACAAACTCATAAAGAGTTTAAGGACAATGAAGCAGAAACTATGCAAGTAATGCATAATCAAATGGCTGGACTTCAAAATGAACTCCAAGAGCTTAGGACTGTTGCTAAAGCTCGAGGTCAATATGATGGTTCTAGGTCACAGGATTCTATGGGCCGTGAAGCTAGTCCATATGATCAGAATGGTCGCCATGTTGCTGGAGGTGAACCTAGATTCCATGACAACAGATCGCAAAGTTCTGCTGAAGGGAGCAGGCAGAGGTCACCTGTAGATTTGTTTGGCCAGGGAGATCAGAGTGCAGAACAAACCTCAGGGCTGACATTCCAAGATCAGGAAGATTCAGGCCACCAGTCATTTGATCCTTTGGGTCGTGACCCGCAGTACACCCCTGAAGGTCAAAGTTTATCACCTAGACAACTGAGACCATTTGTTGCACAAACTGTCCATGAAGATATGGTAAGCAAAGATATGGCTGGGTCATACTCCTCAATGCCAGGTAGTCACCATGATATTGTGATGGAGAGTTATCAACAACCATTCAGTCCACCAACAAGAGATAGCCCCAAGTCTCACACCAGCAGTCCTAGGTCTCAAACAAGAGATAGCCCCAAGTCTCACACCAGCAGCCCTAGGTCTCAAACAAGAGATAGCCCCAAGTCTCACACCAGCAGCCCTAGGTCTCAAACTAGAGATAGCCCCAAGTCTCATACCACTAGCCCTAGATCACAAACTAGTAGAAAATCGTCTGTTGATCAAAGTGAGGGTCAAAGATCATCGGGCTCTCCAAACAGAAGACAAAGTCCACCATTTGATGGTGAGGACAATAGAACTGTTCGCTCCCAATCTAGTCAAGGTAGTCAGTATCAAGCAAGAAGTGGTGGAGAAGGGACACCACCAAGGTCATCAGGTGAAAGACTAATTGCTGGATCAACCTACTCCATTGATGAGGAGAGACAAATCTACCAGGCTAGACCTGACAATGATGATAGATCAGCCAGTGATGGTAGACTATCATATGATAGAGATGATAATATCAGACCTCACTATAGTCTTAGTGTTGATGCTGCTGTGACTGAAGGTCATCAGACAGCTGATGGAGACCCCTCAAAGTCTGCAGGTGAAGGTCAAGGAATGTCTACAGAAGCTGAGAGATACATTCAGCAATTAAGAAGAGAACTGCTTATCACAAAAACAGCATTAATGCAGATTCAGCGAGGTGAAAGAATGGATGAAAATGGTGCTACACTTGATGACATTATCGCTATGGAAACTGCTGATGAAACACCAGGCTCAGATAGGGGTCAAGGTGATGTAAGACATCTGGAAGATGTGAGGCATCATGGTGAAGATGATGCTACATATGATCCAATCCCCAGCGAAGTGAACTTGAACAGATTGAAGAAAAAGCTTGAGAAAACTGAGGAAGAATTGACCCTTTACAGGTCATCATCAAATCTCTCTGCACGAGATTTTGTGCAGGCAAGTTTTGTTCTAAATTGCAGTTATAAAATTAATTGAGTGCTTTGCCTTTAAAACAAATAACAGTTGGTGATAGGGTGTGTGCAAACTTTTTAACACTTAATTCAAAACTCTACATTTGTTTTTTTACAAAATAGCCTTTTTCCAAAAATTTGATTTTGTGACATGAGAACTGGTCAATTCTTTAATGTTCATCCAAAAATTCCATTATTTCTATATTTTCTTAATTTCTGTAAAATAATCCTACTATTGTATAATCTGTTCTTACCTCTCTCTGGCTGTTGTAAAAGTATTATTCCCCACCCTGTCCCTACAATTTAAAGTATTTCTTTTTGTGACCAAATATCTATAACAACCTGTGAACAAAGGGTGCTCCAGAAGCTTAGAGAAAGTACCGCAAGTGCCACCACTGGCATCTGAAGGTATATTTGCTGACATTCTGTCACTACATATGGGTCAAGGAGTGTCTTTTGTTCATGAGGTGCCTATATATAAAGTGGCCATTGTAACATATGCAGTAAAAGTTTATACTAAGAATTACAGATTTTTTTCCCTTCATAATGCAATATGAAAAATTTGTGTTTGATATTACATTCAAAATATCAAGTCATCTCAATATAAATAAAATATTGTATGCAATTTATTTTAAAGGATATTGTATGTGTTGCTCAACAGAACTTTGTTGATTTTAATTATTTCATTTTATATAATGATAAAATAATACATGTGTTAGAATCTGTTGCATACAATGGTACTTTTATGTTCTCTGAGCAGAAGGTGATGAACTTGAAGGATGAGTTGTCTAGTGAACATCAACGTCATGTTCAGGAGTTGACAACACGTGCACACCAGGACACGGAGACTCAACTCGCCACGATGCGCATTAAATACACTGATGAGATCGAGCATCTGAAGAAACTACATGGCAAAGAAAATGAAGAGAAATTGAACGACCTTAAACATAAAATGGAACGTAAACATAAAAGTGAGATGAATAAAATAGTTGTGAAACATCAAGAAGAAGTGGGTGCCTTGAAATTGAAGTCTGGGGCTGACTTTGGTATGTAATATAACATATTTTCAGAAAATATTCTTTTTTTCAAACAGATGCTTTTATTAGTTCATTAGTTTTTGAAGAAAGTCAAGCTATAGTGATCACTGCACCATCAGTGTCTGCATCTGTTAAAAAACAGTGTTGGTACCACTTGCGGCGCTCTTGTTAATAAGAATAGTTATTGTCATATTTGGTATAAATAAGATATATCTGTGCCTATTTTAGAACCATTCAGTGAGAAAGGAATTTTTTACTTTTTTTGTATGTGTGTGATGCTTTACTAATTATTTCTGTATTGTATAAGTGATATTATGTTTTATAGATGAGACATCTATGTTTGAACGAGAACAGCGCCAGAGACACGAGGGTGTAGGGGCTGATAGAAGTCTACTTAATGGACAAGGGTCTGCACCTATGTCAGATAAACTCCAGGTAAATTAATCAGCTTCCTGTCAGATTTTAAATAAATTTTGTTCAGGCAATGGTTTTTAACAACAAAATTAACAAAAGAACAGTTGAATGTTTACTATGTCTTCACATCATAAAGCAAGCGTATGTTATTAATTGTTCAAAACCCCTTAATATGTAAATTACAAAATAATATTCTCAGAGAATGGTCAAGATTGGTTATTTTCCTTTAATGTTTAGTCCAAAGTTCTATTCTCTTCTTTCAACTAAATTCTAATTAGACTCATTAATTTTATTTTTTTATTTCTTTTTTTACAGAACATTATGCGAAGACTGCACAATGAAGGAGTCCAGGTTCTCACTATATCAGAGTTGGAATACTTGAATCGTAGCCAATCACAACCTCTCCCTCAAGATGCCGATCTTGACTCCATGAGAGCTGGTTGGGAGAATGAGAGACAGACCATGTTGTCTACCATACAATCGTTGAAAGATCTCCTATCACAGACTCATAAACTGAGAGGCTTAGATAAGGTAAGCAGTAGGGTTCATTTCCTAGTACAATGTACAATCATTATATAGCAAAATCAAATATTTTTTTCTCCTGAGGGCTTTGTTGTACCCCCGCAATATATTGGAGTCACTCTGCCAGTTGGGTGGTAGGTCCGTATGTCCATCCACATACTATTTCACAAGTTTGTGGTGCAAACTACTTCCACATTCCTTTAACAATTGCAAAGAAATTTGAAATATGTCATCACCATGAAGTGTAGATGTGCAAGACCCAATTTTCATGCCCAGTGATCCACTCATTCCAGAGTTACATGCCCTTGAACTTAGCCATATAGTGTACTGTCAAAGAGGTAGGGGGGTATTAGTCACTTCACAAAGCTCCAGTTATTATTGCTGAAACTCAATCATACCATATAAATATGACTGATATGATTAATTTTTTAGCCATTTCAATTAATCAAACTGTTGAATGAATCCTATAGCTGAAAAATCAACCCCCTTTCGCTAATTAAGAAACAATTGCTTGTAGCAATTTGTTCAGATAATAATTGCTGTGTGATAACCACTTGATGAGATACATACATTTATTGTCACCATTATTATTTATTATCATTATTAACTGTGGTATTTTATTCATACCGACTAATTGCATGAAACAGATCGGATTGATTAGTTTTAATGTTTTGATTGGAATTTTTGTTGTCCATTTAGTTACATGTTTTGTTCTGTTCTACTCTGTATAAATGATAGTATTAAAAGGAGATGTGGTACTTACTACATGATCACATGTTTTATATCAATCAAATTCTCAGGCTCTCTGTGTTTAATTTTGTCCTATAGATTTCTCATTTTCTTCAAGTGTATGTTATAAATAACAAAATAGAAAGAAATGTAATGAGAAAAGTTAACTTCATTCTAAAATTGCTAGTTGATGTTTGCCATGTTAGGAGTTTTTGACTGCAGCTTATTTACTATGATATAATAATTTTGACCATTATGTGTTACATATACCGAAACAAGACACCTGTTGCTGTTAGAATTTAGATGTAAACATGTGATCAGAGAATTAAATCATTAGTTTTTGTGCATAAACAACAGCCCAACAACAAAGTAATGTTGTAACACCACTTAAAGAAAGATTTTACAGCCTTGTATCGTCAGATTAGTCAAATAGTAACTAATTTTATATGGAGGAAGCAGATTTGAATTATTGATAATAATCAATATTTTACACTGAGAAATTACTTTAAATGATGAAATATTCACTAATTACTATATAATCATCATCACCATATTTACAATATATATAAAGTATATCAATATATCATCACTGACACAATTATCTCACAACAACAGGATGATGATGATGATGACGATGAAGCGGTAAGTGTATTATACATCACCTGATGTCATTGTTTAACATTGTTTGGCTAAATGGTTTCTGTTTGTATTGTAAATCTTCACTGTACACTCATCAATTTGAGAATATTTGGAATCTTGAGATTGTTCTTCATACTCTGATCTCGTTGGTGCGGAAAAAAAATTCTTAGGCATGAAGTAGGAATGTTTGTTTCTGGTTACCTGACCTACCCTAATTTTTTCCCTGCGACTCAAGACTTTTATTAGCTTGAGGAACAGAAAATCCACTTCTGTACCTTTCCACATACTTCAGCCTACCTACTGGTTCCCTATTTTTAATGAGCATGTAACCAGAAATAAACAAATCTATATTTATAAAATATATTTGTTTTATAACCTTAGATGTTCATAATGAGAATGATTTTCTGAATTTTGTCTCTAATACTAGTAAAAATGATATCAGATATATGCTTAAGTTTTGTTAAAAATTTCGAAAAAAAAAGTTGTGGTAGTAGCTGTGTTATATTAATGATTAGGAAACTTTTAACCACTGTACAATCACTGATGCTTGAAGTGTTTCTAGGAACAGTAGACTTTGTTGTTGTTAAGTAACATATTGTACATTTATTTATGGTGTTGTGTTGTTTCTGTTGCTGTTGTTTTATACATTTTAATATCCTGCGTTTTTTTTACCTATTGTTTCTAATTTCTATAGTTTAATGGCTATGGACACATGTGTTTTGTGTGTCTAAAAAATCATAATTTTACATGTTTTATCTGATATTTTATGTTATATTCTGTTATAAGGCCAAAAAAGGCACGTTTCTAGTTAATTGACTACAAATGGGGTCAGTAGGTCTGAAAACTTTTTCTAGACTTATCTTTTGTACTTGGTACATGTATGCATGATTTGTCCTCAAAATTTTCAAACTTGGGATTTTGCTGGTGGGAACATAACGGGCATCACCAAAAAATGTGTCATTACAGTAACCTGAAACATGACCGTATTTGGCCTGATACACAGTTCCATGTACAGAGAGTTGGTATATTAGTAAAACTATGAAGCCATTTAACTTAACATTCCTGCTTTAGATGCCATCTTTGACTATAGACTCCAAATGTATAAATTGCTCAATCCGGCCATGATGATAAGTGCATGGAAATGTACAGTATACCAATTATCATATTTGTATGTTTACTGATACTCTCTATGTAATTGTACCCATAATGTTTATTATTATGTATTGACAAATATTGGATGCATAATAATTGTACTGTTCCATTAATTATCTCCCTTATATGCAATGGAAACAGCATGTATGTCTTGTCATTTCTGTTCTGCATTATGTAGCATTCATCATGTTTTTTTCACACAATATTATGACATGCTTTTCTTGAACAAATTTTGAATAGTAATTTTCTCTGTGTTACATATAAGCATTTTGTTAGATTTTGGGGCACTTTTTATTGATTTTTTTTATCAAAATGTTCAATTTTCTGTTTTGTACCTTAGACACCAATATATATGCATGTGTGCTGATAACTATGTGAAAAATGCATGTTTTTGTAAAGTGTCATTTCAGATAAAAAAGGCATTGAAGCATGTATTTGACTGAAAACTGACTTAACTATTCATGATAGTATAGTATGTTTTTCAACCAATCAAATCATCTGTTACAGAATCTGGAGGGATCTGATTGGAGGGCAGAGCTGCTGCGTTCTATTGGCTATGTATTCAATAAAGAACGAGAGACACTATTGGCTGAATTGAGATCACATGTCTTGTCACACCCATCCTCAAATGTGGATGAAATACAGAGAATGGAACAAAAAATAAGAACAATGGTATATTTAACTTTGATGATCAATTTTGTATGATTTTTAAAAAAAAATCTGCTGAAATAGCAAGGGAATGCTCAGAATTTTTTTTATTTATAAGCAGTTTTATTTCAAAATGCCACTTTACTATTAAACAGCATGAAGGACTTTACATTAATAAACTCTCACAATCAGGCTCAGGCTTTATCATATTAAAATTATAACTCCTTGTGTATATAAAAGTCAAAGTCTACTGATATAAGTTTGTTTGATTATACATAGTTGAGGTAAATCAAATTCAAAACTCAGCAAATTTGTTTATAAAATGTGAATGTGTGAGATTGTTGTATAATCTTGAATCACGTTTAACAATCTCATAAATTTCTTTTAGGAATCTCATCACCATGCTGCCTTAGATCAGATATTTAACGCTGACAGACAATCAATGTTAGCTGAGATCCGAGATCTTCGAGCGCACGCAACAATCTCACGCATGCATCAGCAAGAGGAGAAGGATCGAATGAACGAAAAAATAACTAACACAGAAGATCAGTTACTGAAGAAAGAGAGACAACTCAAACGTGAAGGTGAGAACTCCTTTATTTTCTTACCATACTGTAGAACCAGATATATTCATGAGACTGATTTTTCAAAAATCAGACCTGTCTTAATGATGATGGCAGTGAAACCTGTGTTTGCGGCAACATCTGAATAACGACCACCTTGTGAATAAAGGCCATTCTTTTTAAAATGTCATTGATTTTTAAGAACAAAATGACCTCTGAATAAAGGTCATGTGTCATTGTCTTTCCTAAGGGTGGCCTTTGTTCTCAGATTTGACTATAGTTCTGTGAAGAGGCCTCTTATGGCCTATCTTTTGTACATAATGTTTAATAGACAGATAAAATTGTGAATAGGGGATTACTGTATATAAAGGCTATATTCTCAATCTTTGACAGCCTTCGTTCCCAAGTTCTAAAAGGTTTTTTTGTGTTGTTTTGGCACAATAAGCGTGGCCAATCTACGAACAATAATTTCAGAAATTACAAAAGTTGGCTACATTGAAGTTTCTGATTCTACATTATCACTTGCTTCAGACTTTGTTTATTATCAAATACCTAAGTTTGATTGAATTTATTTTTGTTGTTTTTTTAACAGAATTTCGAGGGTTTAACGCAACAGTGTCATAACTCATATTGAAATAAGAACAAGTTAGGACAGTGTTGCGCTGAGCCCTCGAGATATAATATTGACAGATCTTATTGACCAATGTGTAGTTTGTCTTGGGAATTGATTGTTATAGACTGAAATGTTCTGAAAAGTTTAGCATGGGAACAGTCTCTGATCATAATTAGGAAACTGAAATTTAGTGTTTTCATAATTCAGAGTTTAGTCAATGAACAATATTTTCAGTTTTAAGTAATAATAATTATTCTTAATCAAACAAAGAATGAGGTAGTGTCAGAACATTGCCTATATGGCTGGTGCTGAATGGGCACTAAGTTGGACATCAAGGAAAGCCATGTTTGAGTAAAGGTTTCTATGTCACAATTCTGTATGTGATATTTTGTTTTAAGACTCAGAAGATGGTTCAATATCTGAATATGCAGGTAAGATAAATCAGTGTGAGACTATACCTACCTACAGTCACTCTAATCTTCTCTATGAACAGTAAAACCTGGGAAACCGAACTGTCCGGACCATAAGTGCGGTTTTCTGAAAACTTGAGAAATTCTGAAAAAAATCAGTCTTGAAAAATTGTCCGAATTTCAGAGATTTCCGATTTTCAGGGAGTCCAGTTTTCAGGGTTTCACTGTATGTATTTATGTATGTATCATACAGTAATTGATGGGTATATAATTTGTCCTACTATTATGTCCTTATAATTTGTGTGTAAAAACTCTACATGTAAGTCTGTTAACTCATATACTTCATGTTTCCTGTTTTAACTATATGTTAGCTCATATATACACAAGGCAAGTACCATTATAGGTACATTGCATAGAATGTGATCTTTGTGAAGTTCTGGAGTCTGATTATAATTTTCTTCTATAATTTCATCATTTTTAAGTTTTTACTGATGGTATATACTTAATCATATTTGTGCATCAAACATTTTATGAAGACCAATATTTTGTTGATGGTTTTGATTTTTGTTAGTCTTTGAAGGATCAAGTTAATTTCTGTTATCAAAATGTACATATTATGTTTAATCATGTGTTTATTAGAATTTATGAAATATCAGATTTCTGTTACATTAATTTCTGATGATTTCTTTCTTTCATGTTTAATTCTTTCTTTCATGTATTTAACTATTACATGTTCATTAATTCTTCTCTTACCACATTTATTTGAACTTTTTACATATAAAATCTTTTTGTAGTTCCTTTTTTCATCGTAAATCTGTCAAGAACTATGTCTGATTTTAGAATATCAATGAAACTTGGAAATAAGTAAAATACCTGACTTGAAATTAGGTTTGGTTTGGACTTATTTTATTGTTTCTATGGCACTTTCAAAAGGTTCAACTTTCATGTCTGCTAATGGATTGAGCTATTAATTCAGCATCTTCAGTTTTCATATTTTTTCAAAATTTAGTGTAAAATGACAAAAACAATGTATGCTTATTTATTTATAACTTACTTATAGACTTACCCACTGAGCCAGAACCGGTTGATTTTATATCGGCTGGAGGTAAGAAATCCAGCACCTGTTTTATGATAACTAATTTTTTAATTGTCTTATCAAGGGAGGTAACTGTGTTATGCCTTATCCTGTATTTAATGGGGTAACATTATCCAAGGGAGGCAACTTTTGTCTGTTATTGTGTCTTTGAAACAGTGGATGTGAATGTGGAAAGGATTTCTAGTCACCAAGATTGTTGTACTTGTAGCACAATTTCTGGGCTTTGGAGATGTGTTGTGCCGTTTTGCAGTATTTTTTAATATCACAAGGACAAGGATGTATGATGAATCTGATATTGGCTCTGCCTTGACTGAGTCCAGTTCTAGCCTTTAAGGTTGACATCTTGACCTTTATTGTCAAAGGTTGTAAGTTTGGTCCCAGGAGCAATTCGCCTCAGTTCTTAATTCATTACAACATTTTTCATGTGTACACATATTATTATACCTCCAGGCCTTCAGGACCCATTGTCAGTACTAAGAAAGGGTATGCTTATTTTCTATGTGAAATTTTTCTAGCTTTGACATAGTTTTCCAGATATAGAAACTAGGCTTCTTTATGTCATGTGGTTGTGATTTACAAATCATTGAGTAGATAGTTTATGTTGTGGTTGCGGAAGATTCATCATGAAGCAAAGCCTTTACCATAACTATCCAGGAAGAAACATTACAGTCTGTGCTTGCAATGAGTTTAAACTGTTGCTTTGTTTGCCAATTTAGTGATCAATCAGTCCCTTTATTGTATTGCTAATTTGACATACCGGTAGGTGTCAATGCTAAGTATTATGTTAGATTAGTTTGTCTTTTAAAACTGCTTGTCGTTTGCTAATTATTTGTAGTCCCTTATTTGGGTCAAGATTGCACATTCTGTTATACAAATAACCGTGGGTTATTTGTAATGAAGTCAGAAGAAATAGTTTGGTTTCTGGAGTCTTTGAATCACATCCAGCACATTCTACACAAGGTTATGGGTGTACTTTTTTGTATATTTGTTAATTGTGTGTAGAGGGTTTTGTAGAAAATGTTTTAGGATAAGATAGATATATGTACGGTGATGGTTTATAAGAATATTTGATACTTGCCATGTTAAGCAGTATTCAAACTCATTTTTAGCTCATCCGTTTTCAAGAAAAAGTCAAGCTATTGTGATCACTGTGGCGTCTGCGTCTTCATCTGCATCGTACAAAAGCTTTAATGAAGCTCATAACTCAGAAACTATAAGAGGTAGTAACATGAAACTTCATAGATGGATAGATCTGTCTGAGGTGGTGAACAGACGAGCATTGGCACTGTTCCTGGCACTCTTGTTTTTAAAGCGCTATCCCAAACTGTTAACCATAATCCAGCCTATAATACACAGGTGTGAGAAAGTTCACTTGTCTGAATAAAAATGTACTTGCCCTGGGCTTAGGTGATTGGTTTTATCATAAAGACTAGATAAGACCAAATAGAAGCTGGATCATTATGGTAAGCCTTCCATGAGGTATACTTTGAGGGCTAGTATTCTGTGAGGTCTGCTATAACATTCAACAAGTCCATCTTGAGTATACGTATAATATTCACAATACCATCCCATAAAGGCTTACAGATTTAGGCAGATTATAGTATGAGTTCAAGTTTGTAACTCAAGTTCAACTTTATACTAATTTGTTCGAACATTTTCCCATATTATATTGACCTCATAGTGCTGTGGATTTCTTAATACGTCTAATTTTCACAAGTAAATATTTCTATATCATTCACTTACTGATAACAATTCTCCCTTCACATGTTGACTTTATCTGTTTAAAATATTAGGTAAAGTTATATATACTTATTAATGAAGACAATGATAAAAAAACTTCTCTTACTGTTCAGAACTTTACATTAGCCCTGCTATGTGTGCCCCATATTTTAACAAGCACTGCAGGTTTAATGATTTTACTTCAACATTTGGCGAACACTTGAAAACTTCTGGCGTATGATAGATTGAAATTCAATTGTCTGAAAGAAGTGTTGGTCCCAGTTTTTGTAAACCTATTTACATCATGGTTCTTATTTATCAAGATTTGATAATATATGTTAAATTGATTGTTGTTCACGACAAAAGTGGTTTATTTTCATACTGATTAGCAGTAGTTTATAGGGAGTCAATGCTTGCAGATATTGATCTATTTACAAAATATTGGAAATATATCAGGTTAAAATGACCCTATTTGTCACAGCTGTTACATTGAAATCTATAGAACAGAACTCTCGAAGAAAAAATCACCAAAAAGTTGAGGGGCCTCTGGTCGAGAAGTTACAGACTATGTCATCTTATTACTACATGTAGCCCGTCATCACTTGAGATTGAATCCTACTTGGGATAAGAGAAATTTCACATCTGAGGAGGCTATCTTACTTATAAGCTTCTTGGACTCTTTAAGCTGAAAAAGTTAACTAATGACGTGCAATGAATCTCAACACTCTTAATTATTACTTACTGAATGCATAATATTATCATATTGAAAATGTTATAAAATTTTAGCCATATTTAATTATTAAAAATTTCAACTTTCTATAATCAATGTATTTTGAATAATTATGCAATTTTATGTAAATAGAACGTTTTTTTTCGAATCTTACAAAAAATGTTAATGAGTATATTTTTATCATTGAAGCTTATTAATTAAAAGTTCTGATTCATTTGCTGAAAAAAAAAATCAAATTGATATTCTTTATAAAGTGAACATTTTAGCGCAAGTTTGTATGTATGTATACATAACAGTATTACTGGCCTGCATTATATTTGTTGAAGGTATTTGAATATTGACAGTTTGTAACACTAAACTTCACAAGATTGTCACGGTCATTTTTATGCTTACTGAATTCTATTAATTGCTACATCAACAGTAGAGTGATTGGATTGAAAAGAATCTATGACCTCGGCTCTCTGTAACCAGTCAACGTATATCTACCATGTATACATATATTTACACGATCGGCTGATTTGGTAAACCATAGATCCACAGATAAACTGTTCAGTCTTGTTGAATGTTGAACATTGATTTTTATCACTGTAATAATATTGAAAAGATGTTTGTCTTAAGATTTTATGGATTATTGTCTTTAATAAAAATTGATTTTTACCCCCAAAAATAACCCCAAATTTTGCAGTTTTTCTTTGTTTGTTGGGAATTGTGATTATTTGTGTTCAAATTGTGATGAAGGATATTAGAATTAATCTGTATTAAAATTATTTATTATTTACTAATCTTTATTATTTTGGTAATAAGATGTAATATATTTGGGTTAGGAAGTAATTGCTATGTAATATTAACATTACCTGTTCTTCAAGGATAAGTAGGATTTAGTGAGAATGAATTTATGGCTTTATGATACATTTATTTGTTTGCTATTTGGATAAAATGTTATTGAAGGAGACAAAAAAATGTCATTTTTAAATCAGAATATATGAGCTGAGTACAGTTTTTTTCAAATCTTAGTGTTTATAATTCTGCATTAATTGTCCTTAAGTTTTATGTGGTAAATATTGGAATGATAAGCAGATTTAAGTTTCATTTAAGAAAATATTATTCAAATTTTAGTGATATTCAAATCAAAGTTCTGGAAATATTATGACGGTGATGTTAACATTGTGTTGACGCGATATTCTGTGCATTGCATAAGTTACTGTGTAAAGAAGAAAATCTGTGTGGATTTAAATACAATTAAAGCATTAAAAAGAATGGATAATTTCACTTATTAATTAAGAATTAACATTGATTGAATTTGTTTGTGATTGATTGTGTTGAAATGGATCCAGGTCTAAAACTAAGTATAAACAATAGACTAAATGGTATAAATGGAGTTAATGTGGGAGAAATTAAAGGGCCTGCCATTATGGATGGGTCAATTAAGAAATGGTCAAATATGGACCCTTTTACTCAAGTGGTAAAGGATCTTACAGGTAGAGAAAGTTTTAGGTTTTTTTTTGTAATTACATTTTTCTTGATAAACTGAGGAAACTTCATACTTTTGTAATACTATAGAAAATCATCATGTTTTCATACTGATGAACATTTTGAAAATAGAACAACTTTTGTTTGACATCCAAAATTGGTTTATTTTGTGCGGTAGTTTTGGTATATGTTGTAAATGGATTTGAGTAATGAATAATGACCAATGCCATATTTTTTGGCATAGTTAATTATGATTGATACCTTGTTATCATTAGTTATCAGCCCTTGTGTCTTTATATCAAACTACTTTTTGTACACCCCTTACAAATAGTGCCAAGTCTTTTTTAATGTATACATATATGTACTAGTGTAGAATCATCTATTATTGAGACAGCAAAATTTTGTGTTTCCTATGTACATTTTTGGAGGTTCTTTGTCCAGTTTGTTTTGAAATCATGAAAACAAAAGAATAATCTGATTATTGTTTAGATTAACTGAATATCTATTTACAGTTTGTGATTTCACAATGTTAGTGTGGTGAAAATATTTTTTTCACAAAAATTCCTGATTTTACAAAGTATTTAACTGTTTTAGTTGATATATTACTGTCGTTTTACACTCATAGGTTGGCACTATGGTCTAAATGTTATATAAATCTGCCCAACTTTATCAGTCATATAAAGAACTATTGCAGATCATTAATTTTAATATAATTATTCTTTCAGTCCAACTCTTGGAGTTTAAGATCCAACAAGAAAAGGTTCTACAGGAAGATCTTCGACTCAGTCTTGACTCGGAGAGGAATCGTAGTGGAGAGTTGTCAGGGTTACTGAATCAAGAAAAAACTGTTAACCTTGACCTTCAGACGTCTGTGTCCGCCCTACAATCTCAGGTCGCAAACCTTAGAGAGGGACTTGAGAGGGAACAAAGTCGTTATGTCTCAGTCACGTAAGTTATCCACATTATTCTTTTTTCCCTAGAGTTGTTCCCCCTTATTATTTTCTCGTTAGAAAATAGTTTTAACATAGCATTTAGAATTTGTGTTCATTTTAAGTTTTAACATAGAATTTAGAATTTGTGTTCATTTTAAGTTTTAATTTAACATAGAATTTAGAATTTGTGTTCATTTTAATTACACCAGTGTAATACAATTTTTAACAGTGGTTTGTTCTTTTGATCAAATTTATTGTTACATTTTATTTCTTATTTTTATTAAATTTTGGAGAAAGACATCGACAAACTTGGCAGCTTTAGTGGGATGAAAATTAGAATAACTAAACAAGTAATTGAAATGTTACTGGATTCTCAAAGAAAATTGATTTATTTTAAATATCTCTGTAGTTAAATAATTAATGAAAAAATCAGATCCACTTGTGTGATACAATCTAGAATCTGATGAATTTATGGATTATTGTATGTTTGCTAAACACTGAATAATACTCATTGTGTTTTATGAAGTGGGTGTCTACATAGACATGGGATACTATTGTTGATAATACTAGGATAAAGTTCTAGATGTCTTTCTTCAGGGATTTAGAGAGAGTTAAAAGACTCATCAGGTTATTGATTGTTTATTCATTTGTTGAAATTGATTTTATTAAACCAGGGGTTCAAAGATTGAGCTTTATATAGAATTTATACCAACAGGAACAAACATAGAAATATACTGAACATTCACATATTAGTTAGTGCTAGGGAACATGAAAGCCTAAATTAAGTCAGAAAATCACTGTCATTTAATGATGTAAATAATCCATTGTAAGCATGCATACCAGTCCTGTTAATAATGAAATAAACTTGATATAGACATTTGATTAATGAAATCAGCTTGATATAGAAATTTGATTAATGAAATCAACTGTATGTAGTAAATTGCTTATATAAAAGAAACCTTTGCAATTTGATTTATGAAATAAACTTGATACAGCAATTTAATTTATTAAGTGAACTTGATTTAGCAATTTAATTTTTGAAATAAACTTGATTTAGCAATCTGATTGCAGTTTGATTTATTAAATGAACTTGATTATTAATTTGAAACAAATTTTATGAAACAAATATGATAATGTGATATTTAATTTTTCTCTTGTTACTATGCAAGTGACTGACCTAGATTTTCTGACTGTGTATAAAACAAAATACAGCTTTTAGGACTTGGCTTAAAAAGATCCAATCAGAGATTGGACTTCAAATAAATATTACCCACCTCAGATACATTGTTACATATGAGTTGGAAGATTCTATATATAGCTCAATTTTTAAATCTACTAAGGCATTCAATATAGCCAAATAAGGGAAAAACTTTGGTATATGATATGAGACTTAATATATACAGTACAACCTCTCCAAGGCAACACCCTTTGGGAGTAGCTAAACCATGTTGTTGTTGAGAGGTTGTTGCTCTGGAAAGGTGAAATTAATAATTTAAATTGTGTAGTGGAAAAAACTTGCTGTTGCTTAAGGGAGATTGTTGCTATAGAGGCCCACTCTGGAGAGGTTGTTTTGTAGATGTTTGTCTAATCAGTGTTTATTTGTTAGATTAGAATTAGTTTATAGTTTAACTTACCTTATAACTCACAGATTGATGTGGAATTCTCTTGTGTAAGTTTATCAATCAGTTTGATTGATTGAATTATTGATGTATTGTTGGATTATGGGTATTGTGTTTGCACTTTGTATTTCAAGTATTTTTTTCACAAAAAACAGATGTAGCCACTTCAATATTGGAGCATTAAATCCTTTTTACAATGACCTTGAAATACATGTAGTTGCAATGATGACTGATCACTGTATGTGCATGTGTCCGTCAGTTTAAATTTTTTAATCATAGAAGTTTCTCAAATATACTAAAACCATTAAGTTGACAAAATATGACAATTATTTTTTATTCAAGTTTGACTTGACTGGCTTTTGAAATATTTATTGATACGGCTGTTGTTCAGCTCCCCCAAATCACCTGCAGAACTTTCTTCTTGTATGCTTATTGGGCTATCCTGTTCTTTGTGAGGCTGTACATCTATATGTGTCATGTTTGTTTGTTTAAGTAATAATTTATGTGTTAATGCTGGTTTTGTAATGTACATGCAAGTAACATTATGTTTACATTGAGTCTGTAATCATGTGTTCAGTGGTTAAGGGGTGTGACTGTATTGTCTGTCATCCATTTATCATTTATTTTAATGTAATAACAATAGGTCTATTTCTCATGTGATTTCATACTTTTAATTTGAACTTAATACTTAAATAGAGCAATTGAATTCTGTAACATATCCATAGGGGAATTTAATGCTCCTTAAAACCTTTTCACATAGCATGTTGTTTCAGTACTGCTCTGTGAATGCTCTAAATACACATGTAGATTTATTTGTTACATTTCCTTAAAATATTGGTCAGATTAGATATATTTGCTTCAATTCCACAAAAACTTGCTCTAATTCTATGAATTTTATTCAATTCCATAAAAACTTGTTCTTAAAGATACTTTTGCTTCAATTCCACAAAAAAATTGTATTAATTCTATGAATTTGGTTGAAATGTTCCACATAACTTGTTCTAATTTTGTATTTTAAATGTCTGATATCTTGCTGTTAAAATTAATTGTAAATACAACCACATTATCATCACATTATCTTGGTATATCACATTTTTGGCACAGTTTGCATAAATATTCAGTATCTATATATTTTATGTTCAATCCTGATGGACTTTACTTGATGGTGATAAAAGATACAGTATTTATTATTTGATTAACTTGTCATAGCTTGGGTTTGTGTGACATTTTATCATTATTTAAATATCATGGAAAATTTGATTAATTTTTAATTAGTTGATAGTGTTATAGGAATTAATGCATAAAACTCTGTTTTATTCAATTGTTCATCTAATTAGCAGTAAACTATGTATATATCTTAAATTCATGATCGGAATATTCATAAACAGAATATTATGATATTAAGAATCATGGAGCATAAAACAGGGTTATGTGTACCAATAGACCTCAAGAACATTAATTTACCTCTCTTTAACAACAAACTTACCATCCTTGTTGCAAGGAAATTTGTACATTTTGACATAAAGGTGTTAATGGAAGGTAACTCAAGCTAGAATACAAACAGATTTCAAAAATGTTAAATTCTGAACAGAATATTTCCCAAAGTACTAGATAATCCCATGTACAATTGTTGAATAAAAAAGTGTTGTATGTTAGTTTAAATTATGGGTAGATAATCTTGTTACAATAATTTTTCAATGTAATATTTTCTCTAAAATCAGTGTCCAAGCATTTTTATTGAAGTTAATGTTGATTTAACATTTTAAGCAAACTGAATATTGATAAAACATTGTAAGCACATTTTTGGATTAAGCATTATACTAAATCATGATGAAAGCTATAATCTATAATAAGGTGTGCATGATTAGACAATGTATGTGTGTATTAATGTTGTACACAAAGATCAAAGTTTTGATTTAAAACTATTGTACCTCTACACTGGTTAAGGAAAAAAAGTTCATTATTGTTAAAACCTTGAAGATCTATGTTCTTCATTTATGAGACTCGTTGAGTAAATAATGAGGTCATTATTTGTCTGTGTTTTTTTTTCGCTGGGGTTTAACATCCAACAGCGACTTTTTCTGAGGTTGAAGACTCTAGGCTTACACCTGGGTAGAACCATTGACCTACTGTGAGCTAGATTCACAGCTTCCTCACCTGTGAAATATGGTGCTGGATGGGATTTAAACAAGCTCACAGTGTGTCTACCTGAATGTATGGTCTTTTATATGATACGAGAGTTATAACAGTCATACCTGGGTTAGTGACCATCTCCAAATAATGGCCACCCTGTGTATGAAGGCCATTCATACAAAGACTGATATATTATTTTGAGCAAAATGACCTCTGAATAAGAGCCACCTGTAGATAAAGGTCGTAATTTCTGAGGGTGGCCTTTGTTCACAGGCTTGACTGTATTTCCAAGCTCATGCCTTAATGTTACCTTCCCAGAATGATATATTGTTGGGACGCTGTTCATGTCAACATGATCCTGGGTTTTGTCTTGAATATTGTGTCTTTGGATCACCAATGTTTTCTATTCTTTTTTTATTTTTAATAAATGGTTTACACATATTTTGTCCTTAACATTATAAAAGAATTCCCTTCCTTTAATTGTTTCTTAAATAAACATGAATTTGAATTAATTTATTGGTTACTATAATGATTATTAATTCGGTTAACACACAATTGAATAGTTTGATATAATCATGATCTATTTGAATTATGTTAAAGAAATGTCATAACCAATTGTTTTATCATACTTTTAGAAGATCTTCTGATAATGTACATACCGTACTGACATACCTGGTATTCTATCTTCTCACGTTATTGTCAACCATTGTTTTAACACTTTGACCATTATTTTAATACCTTAATTCTTATGTTGGTATGTTGGCAGTCTGACATTAAGTAGGGTTAATGTAAAAAAGCCCTGTTAAAAAGATTATAGTATTATTAACAATAACTTAGAGGATTTGTAGATTTGAATTCTAACATTTTTTGGCAAATGTTACCCATGGCTTTATATGTTAACAGTTCTCATAGTGTTCGTTTAAAGGACTTTTTAGGATGAATTCAGTTATTTTTCAATGAGGAATTCTATAATAATATGCGGAAATTATGAATAGTTATGTCAATGATGTAACATAGTACATAATGATTGTTTGGGGGTGACTCAGAAAATCTCTGCAAATGTTTTCTTGCTAAAACACAAAAATAAGAACATAAAACTAAGCAAGATTTTCCTGAGCTAGACAAGTTTGATACTAAAAGAACAATCCAATGAATGAATAATACTCACTGATAAAAAAATAGGAATGAAATATTTATTGTTTGCTAAATTGCTTAATTTAGCCAGGTTTTTATGAAATTGTTACATAACTTATGATTTTGGCTTTTTAGGATAAAAATGGGATTTTATTGAAAATAAACAACTATGTTAATTATGTTAGCACCGATTAAAAAAATTAGATCATGATATTGATTAGCGTATTGATTAAAGAAGAAATGGACTAAAAAAAGACATTTTAATGTCTTATTGTTACAAATACCAGAGAACTAGAAGATGTTTTAACTTAGACACTGCATAAATTATGTATGAATAATGTTTCTCTTGTTCTGACAAGTTTAAGTATGTTATCCAGTAACAAATAGTGAATCTTGTAGGATTAATGACTGAATGGATTTAATTTTGAGATGTTTGAATTTAAGTGAATGTGTTAGAATGATGCAATTAGTTACTTACAAATGATACAACATTATTCATTTAGTAGTGGTATAAAGTGTGCTAATTAAGGTGATAACTAATATTTTTTATATAAAACTAACGATATATAAGGATCAATTAATGTATGTGTCAGTGGTCAATTTTGATATCAGGATACTTGGACACTGATGCTGGAAAAGTCCTTTTCTTTAGAGATTACAATATTGTTAAAGAGTAGAGCAATTTTTAAAAATCATCTGATCTAATTGATCATTAATTGAATCTTGAATTATAATGACTTCACTGATGGTGTTAAACTGGTGTTTCTTGGCCTAGTTCTGAAACAAATGGTTGAAAAAAAGCATTTATGGTGAAATACGTAGCTGGAAACAAAATGGAGGTACCCATGATGGACCGTTGTGAGTCGTGTGATTATATAAACTGTATTTGTAAGGAAACTGATAGTGAGGACAGTAAGAATACTGTAGTTACAAGTAGTGAAGTTAACGGTGAGAATTCATCAGAAGGTGAACCTCAAGATGCTTCGGAAATTTATTTTGCTTGTACTGCAAATATTTATGAAGGAAAATGCAGATTGTTGCAATTTCAAAAAGCTATAGAAAGGTAGTTAAGATATGAGTTTTATGTACAGTCGTATATGTATTAGCAGACAACTCAGAATAAAGACCACCCTGTAAATAAAGGCCATTCTTTTAATAATCATCATAGATAATTTAGAACAAATTGACCTAACCACCGAATAAAGGCCATTAGACAATAAAGGTCACATTTTGTATTTCCCACGGGTGGCATTTGTTCACAGGTTTGACTGCATATGGGTTTTTTTTTCACAGGTGAATGTTTTTTCCTTTATATATTTTATGCTTGTTTTGGCTTAAATTATTCATCTTGTGTTGTCATCAAAATAACGACACTGTGATTAGATTATCAGGTATCCTCTTATATTCTATGATCTATTAACATTAAATAAGCTTGTTTAATACTTGGAGATATCTATTCATGCATACCAAATCAATCATGTTTTAAATTGTAAGGTAATTTCAAAGGAAGTATCAATATATTCATCTATTATAAGTGACATCATATTCACAATGTTGCTATAAAACCTTTATAAAGCAGGTGTCTGTGCTGTTTTAGTTGGTGTGAAAGCTGTAAACTAAGATATATTAAACATTGAACTAAAGCTTGAGGTGAATAAATGATAAGGATTGTAACTTGAGGTAAAAACATGACAAACGTAAACTAGGAACCAGTCTTTGGGAGCAAATTATGTGAAACCTTAAGGTCGATTAAAATGGAGTGTTGTCATAAAATCATACTATGAAGTTATAACAGTTGTTACTAATATAATATTCATGTATAAGATACAATCAGTGCTGTTGTTTTTTAAGTTAGTAAAAAGCATTTAAAGGTATTACTCCACAAATTGCTTATAAGATTCTGACTTGTAAATAGATTTTTGACAGTCTGTCCTCAGAAAAGGTCTGATTAAATAAAATGTAAATATAAACTTATGTTATAATACATCAAAATCATGAATTCTCAGATCCCTTCCTATAACAGTACAATATTTATCAACATGTTTTTCCTTGTGTGTTTATAGGAATGCATTGGAAGAAGAGAAGTCCAAGTCACTCAATCTGTCAGACTTGTTGGAATCTGAAAGAGAAACATTACATAGAATACAAGCTGAATTAGAGACATTAAAAGCTCAGAAGAATAACACAGATCATAGAGTTATAGATGTAAGTGATAGGGAAGACAATATTCCAGATATATTCCCAATTCCAGATCTATACTAAAAGAGCTATGATTTCTGAGCAAAATTAAAGTTATTTTATGAAAATATCTTAAGAAATGTCAAAGTTATGGTCAATTAAATCTGCTCTGAAGGATTTTCTTTAATAGGAATTGAGTAAAATATGGAAACAATGTTGTTGAAGGTCTCTTGTTTGATAAAAATGGTCGGCCGCGTATGATTTTCAAGATTTTTAATTTGGCTCTATTGCAGCCCTGAAGTTACTATAGTCGGCCAGTATAATGTTTGAGCACAATAAGGCATTGAAGTATTATTTAGTGGTCAGTTAGCCTTATTGGTGTCTCACTGTCTCTAAAGGTCTCTAGTTTGAAGTATTGTGCAAATTATTTACTTCTCACTACATTGCCTATGCTTTGCAATGACAATTCTGAGACCCAAGAGAACTGATGAAGTGAATTAGAGAAAAACAAAACTACCCTAATTTTTCAAGTGGCCCTAAACATGACTATTTTTTACTAGCCTAAATATTTGCAGTCTCATTTTATTACTACAGTTAGTATTTACATGTATAATAATTATGTTGTGCTTTATCAGGAATTACGATATGAGTTGACCAGTGAGAGAGAGAGACGTTGTCAGGCTGACAGTCAACATGAGATTGACTTAGTGACCTTGAACAACCTTCAACAAGAGATTGAGATGGGTAAACGACGTCAGCACGCTGTTGAGACAGAACTCAACGCTAAAGTCACTCAGTTACAAAGAGCTTACGACACTGAAAAACAGAAACAATCAGAGATTAGTCGGTGAGTAATATGAAAATAATAATATAACAGTGGACTTACTTCATGTTTATAATCTGTGGTAAAAACTCATTATATCAAACGTGCTATAGAAATCCCTATATCAAAGTAAAAATATAGTCCGGATTTTTTATCCTTATTACATATTTTATAAAAAAACGCACATTTATTTTAAATTAATGGTTTTCAATTTTTATATATTTCAAAGTATTACATGCATGCCAACTTTAACTCTGAAATGTAAATACATTTGTACAGAACTTTATTGAAATTCTTAATCGAAGTTTGCCGAATATTGATATTACAAGATTCCACTGTACTTTCAAAGTCTTAAAATTTGTTTGCTTTGATAAAATGACAATCATGATGGTGATCATGTTTTATGTTGTCTTTTTCCATGATGTTTGTTTAAGTATTCATCAAAAATATGCCATATTATAGTCTGTATTGAGCTGTATTATAGTCTGTATTGAGCTGTATTTCATTGTTTAAAGTGTGAAAATGTACTTTCTTTTTTTCAGAGCTTTGGAAAGGGAAAAAGCTTTGTCCACTCATTTACAACAAAGTCTGGAAACAGAACAGACACATTCGGAGAGAGCTAATTTCAGAGACCGTTCTACCCTGGAAGATCTTCAGATCAAACTAGAAACAGAACGTGCCAATCTTGATGACTTGAACCGTTCGTTACTACGGGAACAGAAAGTCAGAGATGAAGCGGTGTCAGATAAGAACATGATTAAAGATCATTTAAATCAAGAGAGAGCAATAAATGAAAATTTGAAACATGATTTAGATAAAGTTCAGGTTAGTTTTTCTGAGGTTGAAATGAAAAAATTAATTAATTATGTGACCAACTCTTTAGAAATTCCTTCATCCAAAAATATTTTAGTACTTTTTGCCCCCCAAAAATTGTGCTGTTTTCTAGCTTTTTGTTTCTGCACCAGCATGTAATGTCACCAAAAATAAATAAATTCCTACCCTCTAACTTAACTACCCATTGTTAGTGTTAAAAGTTTAGGTCACATAACTGCTAACCAACTTTTTTCTAAGGATGGTCTGAAACGCAAAGTTTGAATCCAGTAAGGCTTTGATTATTGAGATACGTCTGTTTTAAAAAGTTAAAATGACATAACAATATACTTTTAAATGGCTATTGAATTGGGAATGTTTTATGATTTAATTTCGTTGATTTAAGGTGCTATTTGTGGTATTATGTTGATTTTCTTATTTTAGTTTGAAAGGTTAGAGGCTGTTAACAAACTTCAGAAAGAACGTGAAGTATTATCTCGCCTTAAGACTGAGAGAGATCAACTTTCCGAAGATTTACGTAAGACGAAGTCAGTTGAGATGAAGAGAGATCATGATCGTGAAGAAGAGAGATTATCAAACAAGAAAACCGTACGTGAGGCTGAAAGAGCTCGTGAAGAATACAGAATGAAATTGGTATGTTGGACATTTGATTGTGTAACTAACATTATATACCCTTGTATTTGTGAGATTAATAGTGATGTGGTTTCTATATTATGCATGGTAAAGTCTAGTTTCAGTATTATTCAACTTTGTTTTGCTGGAATATTTTTAACACAGTCAACTACAAACCCCTGTGGTTTTGGATTCAGTACATAAGCATTTTTGTGTTGATTAAAGTAGTGAGTGGTGCTTTCTGTAATGTGGTGTTTTGTTTTAAATTACTGTAGTGATTGAAGGCATGTATGGTCCCTTTTCAGCAGTCTTGCTTTTAAGTCAGCTGTTCAGGTACATTGTTTAATGTCCTTAAACAGTGATAGGGGTCCTTTTTTTAGTCACTTGTGATTTTTCTCTTCTTATTTACGTCAGTATATTTCATTGACTTTATTTACCTAAATTTAACATAAAGCAAGTGGCCAACTTATGAAATGTATTATTTGTGTGAATGTTTTTCTTAATACTAGTATTTGATTCAGAGGTCATGAAATTTGATTATTTTATCAATGCTCTGTTAACAATTCTTTGAATAAATTTTAAAATTGCTCAAAGAGGCAGATAACAAAAGTTAATCTTGCAGTGTTTATCATTTCGTACTGTTTAAGATTGTGAATGATGAGCATTGAAATGATTTTCAAAGTTTATACTTCTTGATCTATTAGTATTTTCCTACTGTGATTCTTAAGTAATTTATAACCCTGATACCTAGTCTATTTATTTATAACTCTTTACACCTACAGTAAAACCTTGATTATTCGAATGTCATTGGGCCCGGAAAAATCATTCGGATAATCCATGGTTTCGAATAATCCATTTCAGTATGATGTACTGTTTGGAAACGATAAATTCCGTACTGTCCGTATTTTACAAGGGAGTTAACTCTCGTATGCAAACACGACGTTATAATAGGAATAAAATCAAATATATAACAAACACTAATTATTTATCTTTGTTTTATGAATGTGTATGAGTTAACAAATGAAACAATAATTCTTGTTAAATGCATACCCGCGTATTTATGGATTATGCAGAACACAATCCGACACAAAATTATGTCATTCACACTTTATTTACTAACGATCGACTAGGCATCGCTACCATCCCATTCTAAAATCGAAGACGTAATGTTTTCTGTTTGGAACATTTTTTCACTAAATCATCATATTATAGTTAGTTTTGTTTAATTGTGTTCGAATTAGTTTTTAAATTTTGAATGACGCTGAAGTGCAAATAATTTCATACAGATCAACAGGTACGTACGTGTATTAACTTATTATACCCGAGATCATTGTGAAATATTCGTCGCGATTAGTATAAAATCGTAACAAACAATATGGTCAACTTAACGATAATTAAACTGTTGACACGCTTTGTGTATGAATTGATGTTACACATTGTTTGTCACACGACATTTGATTCTCAATTGGCCATTGTTATCAATTGACCAGTTCGAATAATAGGTGTGAAAATACGCGCATTCGTAACTTTAGGGACCAAATAATGTATTCGGATTACACCAGGTATTCGTAAAATCCGATTCGTATAACCGGGGTTCGTTGTAGTTGAAATATATAGCGACGTAATCGGGACCGTAGATTTTATTCGGATAATACCGGGTATTCGGATAATCGGTGTTCGGATAATCGAGGTTTTACTGTAGTTCATTTCATAACTGATTGATGCCTAGTTCATAATTATGTGTATTCCTGATGCCTTGTGAATTTATTACCCTGATGCCTTGTAAACATTTTATAACCCTGATACCTAGTGAACTGATACCTTGTGATATTTTATAACCCTGATACCTAGTGTAAACTTGATATATCTAACAGTCTACAATGTGTGTATAATCTGTTTGTTATATAGCATGAGCAAGAATTAGAAACTCAACGTCTTACACAAAAAGTCTGTGGACTTGAAGACCAGTTGGCAGAGAGCCAAGAAAATGAACTAAAGGCTATAAGGGAGCTGGAACATATAAAAATTGAAATCTTGCCTCCCACAGACAATGGAGAAATGGTAAAGTTTGATGGAATGTTTAAATGGAATGGTCATATAATATTTGGGCAGATTATGATATAAAGCCAGCAACTTAGTTGACTGTCACCAATTAACAAAAATATTGATGCCAGTATATTTATGTTCCTTGTTACTGGTAGACTTATGAATTATAACTACAGCATTAGAAAGATCAATTGAAAAAATACTTTTCTAGTGTTGGTTTTGAAATAATAGTTAAAGACATTATTGAAATCTTATCTGACTGTGTTTTATATTCAGTTAAACCTTATTCACCTAGAATCCACTTCAACAAAATGTCCTTCTCATTATAGAAACTTCTTATTTTCTAACCATGAGGTTTTCGGTATTTCTTTTGTATTTCTACTACATAACAAGAGTTAACTCAAGTGTTACCAATGGCAGTCAATGAGATATTGAGATTTTACTGTATGTTAGATATCCATTACAAAAATATAAGACCTGCCTCTGTGGTCAAGTGGTTAAGGTCGCCGACTTCAAATCACTGTAACCTCTCACTGATGGAGGGTCGTGGGTTTGAGCCCCCGCTACACACCATGTCTCTTTATGTGAGAAAGTAGGCAGTTGCTTACGGAGGATGGGAGTCTAGTACTGGTTCTTCCCAGGAGCGATGCTTAGGAGAACTGTGCCTCATATGACCCTGCATGTTGAAAAGGGGCGTAAAACTCAATATAATCAAACAAACAAACAAAAGAATAAAATAAGAAAATCAATTAAAAGAATTAAGTATGAAAAGCTCTTTATTACTGAATTACATTTGTAATTGATTTACAATACTTGCAGATGACTGAGGATCATTCACCACAGCCTGATTTGAACGATGGTTCAATTCAGGACCAACCTGAGCGTGAGAACTGGCAAGTTTATAGATCACAACTAGAGAGTATGTGTCAAAGTCTACATTATCTTATCCTACGTTGTCGGGAACAAATAAATAAAGTCTCATTTGGGTAAGTTATCAACTGTCAACTTGACTTGTAATTGGAGACTGTTATTTCATTATTTTTTTTTCATTTATTTGTAAGTACAGTACAACCTCTTCTTAACAGCCCTCTCTTGAGCAACAACCTCTCTTCAACAACAGCATGATAAATAAATTTTAAGTGTCTGAAGATAAAACATCATTAATTTCTAAAGCTGAGGTCAATGTTGTGTGATGCATAAAACCAGATGTATGACAATGCATAGAAGTTCCAGTGAAATGTGCCCTTTATGTATATATACTGAGATGCTTCATATTTTTCTGTCTACAGTGGTAGTGTTAGACATTTAGATATATCAGACTTTGATAATCTACAAAGATCATTACGTGAACTCCTGTCCGAAGTAAAACAACTACAAGAACTGGAAGGAGATTTTATGAACCATCCATCAGGGACAGTCAATGAGAGAATTCTACGACAGAATGAAGAGTTAACTAACTTTGTTGCAAGGATTAGTGAAGAAAAAACTGAGTTACGTAATACTTTGACCAGATTGGAGGAAGAAATATGGAGATACAGGCAAATGGATGCTAAATATCAGGTACTGTTTATCAAGCCTTACTTCAGCTTGTATTTACCTAAGTACTATCTTCTTGGTTTGTATGAAATTTGCTACCCTGGGTTGATACAATACATATTTGTCTCAGTCAATTAGTGGTTAACTATCAATTTAAAATAGGGGAAATTATTTAATGAATATATTAGTACATGACAGATTAAATGTATTATTTAAGTCTTCTTTAATTATCTCCATTGCTAATTTGATCAAATTTTAATTTCTGCAAGTTGTAAGGCTTAGGTACACATCTGTTTAAGTGTTAAGATGCTTATCTGTAAAATAGGTGTTTATATTTGTGTATTTTATGTTACAGGATATGCAAAGGCGCTCTGATGGCTCAGAACATCAGATTGTTGCTGAGAGAGCAGAATCGGCTAAAGAGAAACTTTCCCTACAGATGGCGCTAAACACAGCTGAGCGGGAAATTGGTCTATTACAGACAGATCTGCGTGTAGAGCGAGAAAGACGAGTAGCGGCTGGTATCACCGACACTAAGGATAATGATAGAATAAAAATACAAAGGCTTTATGGGAAATATTTACGAGCTGAAAGTTTCAGAAAAGCTCTGATATATCAAAAGAAATATCTCCTGATGTTGTTAGGTGGTTTCCAAGACACCGAGGAAACAACACTGTTTATGTTGTCTCGTATGGGAGCTGTTGATAGAAGTAATACATCCAACACTCAAAGAACTAAACCTCTGACTACATTCAGGGGCGCTGTACGAGTTGTCATTGCTATACAAAGGTAAGTAATTCCGTCATACATTTTGACACGAGCAGTATGTGAATTATTTGCCATAGGCCAGAAAAAATTGTTATGTTTCTTGTTTCCCGATGGACCCAATTATTTGGTACCAACCAAATTTCAAAGAACAAACTATTGGGGATTGCGAGTAGAACAGACCGTTTTTGCACCGTACCTTTAGTGATAGTTATATCTTATATGGTTATAATGAAGTGACCGCAGTGATTCTTGGGTTATTTAAAAAATTGAAATTTTCTACTATTTGTTTATAAGGAATACTGAAATTACTATCTGGACAAGTGCTTAATTGCTGACTACCCATGATAGTTACTTCCCTATGAGGACTTCATATCTGTCTATTGGATGAAATTGGAATCCACTCAGATACAAAATTACCCAAGATTAAGAGTGAGAATAACAAATGAATACTTATGTAAGTTTCCACTGTGTTTCTAGATATCACATACATTGATACATGCATGTTATATTCAGAATGTAATTAGAGAATTTAAAATACATGTTTAAATCTTTTTTACAGGATGAAATTTTTGGTGAAAAAATGGCGGCGTGCAACCAGAGTGGGTTCTGAAGTAGTTGGAGGAACAGTAGATCAATCTAATGGTATAATTATATATATTCTTATCTTTAAATGTATTAAACTTTGTCTTAGTAGAAAGTATAGGTCCTAATTTATGTTAAGCATAGTCATTAAATATCCCATTACAATTATTTAAACAAAATGTTGTATTAAGGTAAAGCTAATTTTATTTTCAATCAATTATGAGTGTCTGGGTAGTTATTTGTTGTTGTGTTTTATTTAAGAATAATGAAGTCACTGCTCTATCCGGAAAGGATCTGTGCCTGGCATTTTTAGATAAATTTCTGACACAGTAATCCTCACTATGGATCTATTATGCTGTTTGGATGTTTGAAAATGATTAAGACAAATTGTATTTACATATCTTTACATGTAATTGTTACAGGTTATGTACCACAAGCCAGCAGTTATTCTCCACCACGTAACGGTACCCAGCCCAGAACATCATCCATACCAGTACGCTCATCATCATCACCACCTGCTAGAGCATTGTTCCGTTCCCAGTCCCCTGCACCACGGGAGCGATCGGTACCCAGTCCAAGATTTGACATTGATACATATTCTTCGTCATCATACACGTCTCCAAGACCAACCAGCTTGTCTCATGTTCCATCTACCCCACCCACCAAGGATTACAACAGTACAACAAAATATACCTCTCCATCATCTGGTGCTAGAAGGTTCATATCTTACAATACTATTAAATAGTTTATTGATTCGTACAGTATGGCTATCTTGATCTCGTATCTTATAATTTCTGGTCAGAGAGATCATCTTTATGCATTTTCAAATAAAAATGCTTCTAGGATGAGGCAATTTCATTTTTTTTAAAGGGACCTTCAAATGGGCAAACATGACTAAACTGCTTTTTACTGCAACTTTTGTATGTATTCTTTACCCAGCAGAATTTTGGATAAATTGTCATTTTGAAAATTACGTTTTCAATTTCAGAAAAATTCTTACCTCGTCCAGCATTCCTGCACCCAAACCAAGTCATGTAAGATTCACAGCAGACGACAGCAGTAAGAATGGCGGGAGTGATCTAGGTGATACCGATGATTATATTCATAGATTAGAAAGTTTGCAATCTAGGCTAGGAACGCTACAGAATGGTAGGTTGCTTGTAAGCAAGCTTAATCAATAATTTCATCAGTACCACAAAGTTGTAATGATTCCTATTTGTTCTGTAACATACTTTTACGATATGACATTACAGCCTGGTTGTGTTGATGAAGAAAATGCTTTATATAAGGCCATCCTTAAAAAAGATGCTGGTTTTCAGTTACAAGATCCAAATGTTTGACATAGGGTAGACAGGAAAACAAATTCTTTTGCCAAAATGGCTAAAACAATTGGGTCATGAGCGACTGCTAACCAACAATTTTAAGTTCAACTGTTGGGTATTGTGATCATGGCAGCATCTGTGTCTGCGTCTTGTAAAAACTTAAATGTGAAACTTGAAACGTCATAGGTTGATAGATCTCACTGAGGCAGTGAATAGACAGTTTAAAATAGCCTTTGTGGTGTATAATGTTGATGTTCATATTATATCTGATCTTTGCCATTACTCAGTATTAATATATAGCTTTGGCTATTTAAACTGGTTGTCAGAAATTGTTTACATTTGATCTACCGGTATGCGTTATGTGAAAAATAGAAATTTTTGTCGCCTGTCTGAGGTAATTTTTTGACTTATCTCAAACATTGGGCTAAGTGTCTGGCATAAGCCACTGAAAAGCTGACACAATCTACTACATGACTTGTGTATTTTCATCAGTGTATACTGCATGCATGATTTAGAGTCTTGTAAAATTAAATATTTGAGAAGCAAAATTTCAGAAAGACATTTTATAGATCATGCATTTATAGTACCTAATTTAAAGCAAGTAACTCTAAACTTCTAAAGATAGGTAAAAATTAATGGTTTGTTTTGTTTACTTTAATTAAAAAATCAGGGTTGACTTGCCTTTGATTGTAATTCTCCTACTTCTAAAATTGCTTGTTCAGTTGTTGTATGTCTTGCTTGATACTGTATTGTTTGTATCGACATTTTCAGCATGAAAACATATCAATATTTCATTTTGAGTAAGATACATTGCATCAGTTTTGTATTAGATAGAACATTAACCATATGGGTTTTATTTATGTTGGGAATTGTAATAGAGTTAACTATTGGTATTTGGTAAGCACTGGGGAAGGGTAACTTTTAATCACTCATTTGTGATTCTCAAACAATTTAAGACAACTGTGTGTAACAACACTGTGAGTTACGGTTATGTTTTAACTTCAATGATTTACTTACCTGATACAGGGACATTTTAAATGATTTAATTGGGCTGAAATACATGCATCGTTTATTTGTTAGTAATAAAGTTGAATATGTTTTAATCTAAAGTTTGTTTTAAGAACTTAAATTGATCCGTTCGCCTCATGTCTGTATTGTAATATTTGCGTCATTGTTAAAAAACAAAATACTCTGATTAAAAAAATTATTTAAATTCTGTGTTTTGATCATTTTCATTAAATCAAGGATCTGATTCATCATATGTTTGTTTGAATAATTATTTTATGATAATAATGGATGCATATAATGTTGTTATAATATTCTAAAGTAGCTCACATATTGGTTTTTCAATGATGTTTAACGTGGCTAACTATATCATAGTAGTATTTGTGCATGTGTGTGTGTGTGATGAAATTATTATATAGCTGTTGTATTTGTTAGCATGCCAGAAAACAGCAGTTTTACTGGCTTATTTAAAAATAAAACACATCATTAATTATAAGCTTTAATACTGTAGTATGCAAATACATTGCTATGACTCTAACATTAACTTGGATGTATATTAATGATTTATTTCGGTAGTATAGAACATGCAATTCCCTTTTTGAATGAATGTGAAATGTGAATAAGCTTAATGTATGATATAGCTATGAGCACCATTAAGCTACATATGTTAATTATTGCAAACTTTCAGCTACTAGGGTTTGGCGTAATTTATTCTTGTCACAATTTTATAGGTAACATTTTTCCTAGATGTTATGATGAAAAAACTTACTTACATAGATTTCAACCCCCCACATTATGACAGAAGCTTCTCACAGAATTTTATATACTGATCTAATATTCCTGTTTCACAGCACTGCTTGTTATGTACCTATTTTTATACACTGTATTTACTGTAGTGTTAACATGAAAAATTTGTTAAATTTATTGATCGCTACACTAAGTTTAATTTGCATATTTTTTATTATGCCCCGTATCACTAGATTGTGGGGCATATTGTTTTTTACCTGTCTGTCTGTACCAAACTTTAACATAGCCTTTAAAATCGAAATGCTTCCACCTACAGTCAACAAACTTCCTATGTTAGTTCCTCATGACAACCTCTGCGAGACCTGTCCATTTTTAGGTCAGTTGTTCAAAGTCGCTCAGAAGTGGCATTGTGTTTTAAAAACACATCTTGTTGTTAAATACTAAGGGATTCATCAGATTATTTTCTCTATACATAAAGACCTCATCCTAGAACATGCTGAGCTCCTTTGATTTCGGAATGATTTTAACTGAGAATTTTTAATTTGTGTATGCCTTACTTGTCCAGTTTAATCAAGCTAGGATAAAAATATAAATTCATAATTTGAAACCATGAAAACAGATCCATGATTTTACATTCTTGTTTTTTTTATCATTAACTTAGGACATTATGTGTGTATCTGTGTATGTCACATAATTGAATAAACAGCACCTTTTATTATCTGTTTACCTTTTCCACACATAACTAATAGAAATGTACCAAGAGTGTGGTTCCTTCAAGTTTCTCAATGTTTGTATACGAGTTCAACATTTCTTGTATTGTACTTAATATTTTGTGTGTAAGTACAGATGGTATTGTTTAATACTAATCTTCAGTTTTTAAGAGCCCTGGTTTAATAGCAACAAACTATGAATATTTTAAAGATTGTAATCAGTCTAAAGGTTAAAATGAAATATTGGTGTAATCTATAGTTTATGAATACAGAATTGATTTGCTGTACAGGTTAATAAGGATATGGTGTGTATTGGTCATTTGCATTTACTTTTAGATAAGTAAAGATCAGTTTTTTCTCAGTTTTTACAATTGCAGTAAAGTGTTTTGAAAATTCTTTGATTTTAGTTAAGTTGTAATCAGTTAATTATACTTCCATATTATACTCCATCTTTATTTATTTCATGAAAAATCCCATACCAGGCATGAAAGCATCCATTTGTATATAAACACATATTTTGCATGCAAGCATGTATCTTTCTGTATTTTCCTCTATCATAGTAAGATTTTCTGTTTGATATTAAAATCTGTGTTTGTACATTACAGGTAGGAGAACCAGCTATCGACAGGCCTGGAGATAAACCTGTTGTTGTGTTCAGGAATATGTGCCATCAAATCACGTGACCTAGTCATGTGATCATCCCTGTGGGTCAGCTGACTTAATATGAAGACATGTGATCAATTATACATCAGCTGACTGTCATGTGACATTTCCTATTCCATAGGAACTATACTCCTGTATGGCTTTAGTGATCTATTGATTTACATTGTATATGACGATAAAAGTTGAACAAAAACTGTGATATGTACTGGACTAGTGAAAGATTTTTGTGTTAGTGAAGTCGCACGTTTGAAATAGATTTGTTGCACACATATTTTTAGTGCCCTTTCCCAGGACATTGGTGGCGGCTGTTATATCAGAGTAGATCTATGACCAGTAGTTGCTTTTAGATTGTGTGCTACAGTATGGTAATTTATTTATGCAGTTGTTGACTGTTACCAATATTCTACGAGTGTATTTATGTAAGGGACCAGATATTGTATGTTACCTGCTACAAGAACTGCCGAAGTCTGTACCCAACACTTATACATTGTTTCAAATTTTAAGTGCTGATGTGTTATTCTCTTTTTATTTATTTTGTACAACTCTTAGGTTGTTGAACTCTGATTATTTTACCCTATTCATTGAATAAAGATGATTACTTTAGATTATGAAGTTTAATGTTTTTGAAGATGTCTCAAGAATTTTTTTTCTTAATTTGTAGTTTATACATTTGAAGTATCTGCCTGGAAGTTACCACCTTAAAACATACATTATTTTCAAATATATGTTTTGATTTTGATCTAAATAATCCTTTTGTACTGCATTTTCTGTGTTCTGTATTGATATGACAATGTGTCCAGAAGTCACATGTATTGTCGATTTTGTGTTTATTTTATTTAAGTGTTGTTAATCTCCAGAAATATCCGTCCAATTGTTGTATGTATGCAGCTGTGTTTTTTAAGACTCTTGGTTAAAATTTCTTGTAATATATGACAGAGCTGGCGATAAAGATATAAATAAGATATATACACTCAGGGTATTTCCGTGAATGAAAAAAATGAGCTGTTTATTTATTTATTTCAAACCAAATGTGTTTAAAGCAAATATGTTCAATTCTTTTTTATTCACAATTCCAATCTTTGCACTAGCCAACTACCTAAAAGTCTGGGGTTATTAAATTTCTATTTAGGCTTACAAAATTTCTCAGAATTGTGTATTTGGGCTAATGGCAAATTGTTCAATTCAATAACCTACTTAAAGCTTAGGCTTGGGGTTTAAAAAAAGTTGAACACTACATTTTTCTTAAACCATATGTTTTAACTAAATATTTCTTCTTGCTAACTAGGACTATTCAGAGATAAGGGATACTGTATATATATTCATATGTATGTATACATTATTACCAAAATGTGATAGTAATTGTTATAAATGGTCTAGTCTTACTGGCTGTGATGAACTCGAATGTTGCAATATGATAGGAATGGAATTTGCTGTCTTGGATTCCAGTTCTGTAAAATGCCAGTGACCAGGTTTTTTATGTATTCTGTGTGAAACTTTCTTATATCCATGGTGATATATTTTGTTGTAGAAATACAATGTATGTAGAAGATTTTCAGCAACAATTAGCAATTCATGTTTGTTGCTTTAGTATGTATTTTATATAATGTTGGTGTGAATATTTGTATTTATGTACAGGAACAGAATTTTATACAAACTAAGGTAGATAATTTATTCTTGTAAATAAAAATGCACATGTATTTAATGTACAGATAAATCCAATTGATGATCATTTATATTTTTGTTATTCTTTTACATTCAAGATTTATTAGTCAAATAATGGTCAGACTCTTGCTTAGATGGATGTTTGAACAACAAATGACAAAAACACAAATCGTCCAATTTTCATAAATATTCACAAAATGTTCCATACAAATTAGAAAATATAAAACACGTTTTGATTGATGAGCTAATCACAGAATTTCCATGACGAATGTGGAGAATTAGTTTGTATATATTTACAAAACGTCTAGATACTGACTGTAATGATAACAATAGTACCACATCTATCCACATGCAGTGAAAACGGTTTGGCAAGTGCATGTAACATAAAAAAAAAAAAAATGATAAAATGTCCATTTCCTACAACAAGTATATATAGAAAAACTGAATTAACACTTCAGACCATCAGTTACAGAAGTTGAAGCTTTTACACTTCAGGGAAATTTTGTCAGACAATAACTGACTGTTTGAATTTTAATTCATCCATGTTCCACAAGAACTTACAAACATTGAGGTATTCATCTCGACACAAACCGGCGTATTCATTGTCTGGGTTTTGTCTAAGTGAAACAGCACTAAGTATGTAATATTGTAACAAACGGATACAAATTGTCAGCCTTAAACAGTCCAACTCATCCTGCTGTAGTTCAAATTCCTGTCTATATCCATGTAAAACTAGTTTAGCAATATTTAATGGACAGGTCTCTGGTGATCTTTTCGAGGACATCAGATCTCCAATTAATGATGCGATTTCGTAGACATAATAACTGAAGCACACATCACCATAGTCTATCAATCCACTGACATAGTATGCCATCTTATCTTCTGGATCAACTGTTGATTTCACAATTATGTTGCAGTCATTGAAGTCACCATGTATCAGTCCTAAAAATAAATTAAACACCAGTGATGATCTATATGTAAATCATATATTTATTGTACTTAAAGTATATGATACACAAAATTTAATATGAAATGCTGGTTAGCAAAGGAAACATTTTAAAAAATACTAGGTCATAAACTTAACCATTTGTCAGTTAATAAGTTGTTCCTTAATGCAATTTAGGAGAATTTTGAATTCATAAACATTTTGCAGCAATTATTTGTACATAATAAGGTGTAGAAAAAAGCACTTCTTACCTTTCTGAAACTTGTTCAATATCGGTTCAATATGTTTCTGGTAAGCTTTAATCAATTCTTGTCCAAGAGTTTGTACATCCTCATCACTGTATTCAAACAGAAGCTCTTCAATATCTGGAAACCTTGACAGTTCCCATAAAGTGTCAATTGAATTACAGCCAACATCTTCATCAAATTTCTACAGTAGAAGTTTGAAATGTATAAGTTCACACAAGAAAATAACAATTTGTTGAGCTTAAACAGAGCATATACAGTAACATGGAAAATTCATGTACTTGAACTCAGAAGAATTGTGAATAGAAATTTTGACTAACAATATTAACTAACTATACTATCATGGCGATATAGGGTGAAAAAAAGCCTGTACCAAGTCAGTGTTATAATACAATGTACATTTAATACACAAATGAAATCTACTCTCTATTTATTGGGCCTAAATTAAAAATATGTTTGTTAACTTTGTTTGCCCTTTACCGACTGTGAATTTTAGAAGAGGGTCTGTAGGTAGGGAAACTATTTTATTTCTGAATTTGACCTTTACCTAGCATGAAATTACACTTCTATCTGGAAGCATTCTATATTCATTTTATGTATTCTGCTACCATACAACCATTTATTGTGTGTTTTAATCAACCATAAACATGTACTCAGTGCCTTAACACATATTATTGTTCTCCTTCATTACTTCAAATGATACCTACTTTAAATGTTTATCGAAAGCACTGAGTACATGTATATTTTCCCCAAGTATAAAAATAAAGTTCACCAAGATTTTGCAATAAAATCTTTTGAGTCAGCGTGATTTTTTCGGGTCAGTCGGTAAAGGGCAAACAAACTTGATTTTAATTTAAGCCTTATAAAACATAATTTTATGAAAAAAACAGGGTAGCTTAACTGATCTACCATTTCATACAGAAAAGATTAGTTTTCACAGAACAAATTACTCACTTTGAGTAGTGAATCAACCTTTCCAACAAGTTTTCCAGCATTTTCAAATACACATAATGGATTACCTGCATCATACATTGTTTGTCCAGGTAAATAGGTGAGAACACACACATGCACCTGTACATCTGTAGAATATTTAGATTCAGGTAAATAATTTATATACATAATAACAAGAACAACTATAACAAAACGTTATAGGTAGACGAATTACAAGAAGCATTGGTTTAAGTTTTTTGTAAGAAGTTGCTTTTTTCCATAAAGGATATTGACCGTCTACTTTATTCATTCCTCCATTATGGAGAGTACAACATATTTACAAGTTATAGATAATACACATATTTTGACAATCATGAGTCAGAGTATTTGACAAATGAATACATTCATGTATATAGTGCACATGTACATGGTATTACCATACCATACATCAATGGAATAAAGTACACCATAAATACTACCAAATCCACCATAGTCTGATACGATACAACCACATCAAACTTACATCTCATGTTGTTCCCGATATTATGTCACGTTAACATCATAGAACGATGCCTACATTACTTACTTGCATTTCAACAACAGAGCAGACAAACAGATTCAGTCAAACATGACAGGTAACGCGACGAATAGCCAGTCCAATGACTGACCAATCAAAAATGACAGAAATCACCATTAACCAATCAAATGGCCAGGATTAGCCAAACTAGTAATAGACAATACAGTAAGTACTCGCAAACAGCTATAATAAACAAGTACTCGTAAGTATAATTTGTCTAGAAAAAGAATATTTATTTAAATTATTTTCCCTATTCAACTTCAAGAAAGATGATAAATAAAATTATGAAATATATCTTAACTTGAGACGAAATTTTTATTTATATGGTGCTGTCTACACAAAATTTTACCTGCCTTGATGATCTGCAAACTTCATGTTTGTTTGGCATATTGTTTTGTCTTCAATAGTTTTTACAGGCTTGCATGTTAGTATTCCATTGTCACTTAAGTAATTCATTAACTTATGCTGTAGTTCTGTAAAAAAGACATATTCATGCAATTTATTAATTTGAAAAAAAATTCTGAAGTAACATTTTTAGTTACAGTTCCAATATCATTTTTGTACCAAAACAACATTTTCAATTCATACATAAAACTAGTGACGTACCAATGAATCAATGATCGGAAAACATTGATTATCTACTTCCAGTGGTAGATTTGTTTGTTTCATCCGGTTTTACGCCCTTTTCAACATTAGTTCAGTCTTATCGTGGAGGGCAGTTATCCTAACCAGCTTTCCTGGACTTTATTTAGGCTTTAACCAGTACTAACCACATTCTATACGTAAGCTTCTGCCAAGCTACCCCACATAATTTAGAGGTGGAGGACAATTTAACATGATAGGTCAAATTTGTCACTGACAGTGTGAGCCTCGCCCTGGGTTCGAACTCACAACCTCTCAATCATCAGACAAACGCTTTAACCACTGAGCTAGCCAGGTGGGCTACATTGTACTAGTAGTTCATAAGCTTGTTAATGTTAATGATCAATGTCACATTTTCATAATTGATCATCAGATACATTGTATGAACATGCTAGACTAGAAGTTAGAACCAAGGTTCTGAGTTCTAGTGTCTGTCTTTTAGAATACATCGCATGCAGCATTCAAAATGAAATTTTTATTATAAGGTGAGGCTGGTGAGCATCCCAGAGTGAGATTCCCAGTGCCAATTTCCCATTTTTAGTTTAATAACTAAATGACTTCTTTGAAATTAATTCATATATATATATACATGTACAAACATGAAACACCTTTTCTTTTATTTTTTGTACATCAAAAAGGGAACTGAATAATATACAGCAGCACACACTACCTGTACAGATGGTTTTAAATATAGCTTCTTTCCACGCAGCATACCACTATATATATGGAATGATCTACCAGCATCAATCGCTGAGACCCACTCTTTGGCATCATTTAAGACTGGGCTCTCCAACCTAATGGGACAATCACCCCAGTTAAGTACTAGTATCCACAAGAGGGACATGAGCTATGTCGGCGGGGTATTGTACCCTGGTACCTGATCGATGTAAAAATAGTCCAACTAATTAGACTGCTTTGTAACAGCGAGACATTTTTTCGACTTGGCTCCGTCCCGCACAGGAGGATTACCTTTCCAAATTTGTTCACGAAAATCGGCCAACCGGAAAGCCGAATTAGTTACGGGTGGATGTAAAAAGTAACTGTATTTCATTTCTTCTTTTTTTCTGACTTTCATCTATATTTGCAACATTCTTGACCAGAACTCACTTCTGTCTTTTACTTCTCTAAGCTACATTGTGATGTCATCATAACATATGTATAATCATGTATATATACTGTATAAATTTGTCATTTTTGTTTAGGTCTTTGATTACCAAATGTAACCAATGAGTCTTCAATGAGCCTATTGAGGCATTAACTAAAATAATGTTTTCTAGCTATTATTTATATATTTTAGATAGTACATGTAACTGAAATTAATTATTAATACTTGGTAGCTAGTATTACCTAGTTGACTTTCGCTGGCTGAAGACGACAATTTCAAAATGTAACCACTATATCCGAAATTGGTGCTATCCGAATTGTCATCACTGGTGCTAAAATAAATATTGACATCTTCATACCCATTCAATCTATCAATTTCTTGAACACTGAATCCATAACAGGATTTGATAAGATCCTTAATATCAGAATCAGAAACAATCATCATATCGCAACAAATGAAGCGAAATCATTACTTCAAAACAGATCCAAGCTGGTTGCGGTTCCCACCAGTGTACAGTACACAAGCGCCAGCGGGGACCAGTTAACAAATTCAATCCAGAGTTACTGTTCTTTCAATTATATAAAAGTGACCCCACCAAAAAAAAAACACACACACACGATAACTAGTTTCTGACTAAATTCCTGTTGTTTTTGTTATTATAAATTAAGTAATTTTAAAGTATGGAATGATATTTAGGTAAAAATTACACAATGCCTGCTTACAGTTACTATTTGACACTGCTAGTATGCTTACTGGTATAGTCAGAATGCATGGTGACAATTTCACCACGAGTATGTAAACAGAAGCTAGCTCAATATAGTCTATCAATGACACGTGTCTGTTTTATTACCCCCTATACTGCGAAAACGGGTCTTGGCGGTCCATAAGTCACATGCCGTAGCATTCCTGGTTCAATGTCTTTAACTATCTGACCGGTACCAACTAACTACATGTATTTAAATTCATTACCCAACGCATTAATGTATAAAATTCAATGTTAATTTTTATTCGGGTCGGTATACTTTGCAGGCGAATTGTGCAGGCAATATAAACAAAGAAGGATTTTGCAGGCAATATACACAAAGAAGGATTTTGCAGGCAATATACACAAAGAAGGATGTTATAGATTTTGCATGCACTATAGATTTAATAGGGCTTTATTGTTAAGAATTAATGAGGTGTGAATGTTAACAGGGTCTTATCATTCAAAATGTCACACCTGCTGTAGATAGATAGATAGATAGATAGACAGATAGATATTTTATTACAGTGACATGTACATACAAACATAAATAATTATCACATATTTACAACAAATATATAAGTACCCGGCCCACTGGACCAATATGTCACCTGGAACTTAGCATTTATATACAGCTCTTGACATATAATAACGTAAATTACAATGGTATGATAGTTTTAGGAAAATACACAGAACTGTTAAAGAGAGAATTGTAAATTAATATATATGTACAAATATGCTTGGGAGGCAAGACAGTTCAAGAGTACATGGCATTTCGTCTTCGATAGTATGACATTGACACATATTTTGCCGTTTTTCTTGGGTAATAAGACATTAATAAGGTTAACTTTTGATCATTTGTTCCATTACTAAATTCATCATTTGTTATGATATCACTAAATACATCATGTCTAATATCTATATATAGGCTACAGTCTAACAAAAAGTGTTTTTCATCTTCAATAGCACCAGTGTCACAGAATAAGCAAAGTCTGTTCTCAGGAGGTTCACCAACATATCGTCCTGTCTCAATCCTCAGTGGTAAAATTCCAGATCTTAACTGACATAACAATGAACGATCATGTTTGGTTAAATTCATTTTAACATAGTCTTCACATTCTAAAACTGTTTTAAATACTCTATACGTTCTGAGCTTTGGGACAACCGTAATGTCATGTGCCCATTTTTTAGCGTAATAATCTCTTACTAGTGTATTTGCATTTGAGAGATCGATCATTGTTTTATTATCATAATGTTCCTCCAAACCTAGTGTTGTCATAATTTCTTAGCTTCACTACACCAACTGTTGTTCACAGAGTAATCGAAATCAAAGATACGCTTAGTCAACCTATCGTTATCCATGCGTATCATACGATTCCAATAGCGTAGAATGTTGCACCATCTGCGATAGATGCTAGGAATCCAGCCGGATTCTCCGTACAGTGCAAGGACGGGCGTAAAACGATGCACTCCGAAGTACAGTAAAGTTCCACCTAACGACCGGTCCGATAATAAGACCGTTCCGCTATTACGACCGCTTTTCTAAAGAACCAAAAATTTCCCTTCTCATTTCAATGATTTAAAGGTCCGTAAATACGACCGGTCCGCTATTCCGTATTACGACCACTTTATTGGACCCAATCTGTGAATTACTGCAGTTTTGAGTCCCACTAAAGCGACCGTGAACAAGTCGATAATTATCCGTCTGTATACATCTCACACCTAGCCGCAGGGGTCTGGTTGTTGTTGTATGTTTATTGTTAACGACATACACTGATAGACTAATTTGCGGTATTTACGACATGCGACTACTTTATGATACGCTGTTATTGTTTGTAGTGGAGAAGGGTCTAAAATGTGTAATTGTTAAGCAATTAATTAGTATCATAGGGGATTATCTAGGACTGATCGTATAGACATTAAATCGAGAGGTGTTATCAAACACGTGGTCCCTGGTTTAATTGTTGATTTTGACAGTATTCAGATTGGATTAAATTACTAAAGCAATTAAGCACATTCGTACTATTTTGCTTCCATCATTTAATGATGAACAGTAAAAGAAATGGTGTATGGTGATGAGACACACGTACATGATCAGATAAATGGTGAAATAGACAATATCAAACGGTCATTATGAATAATATCAAGAAATTTATGAAACTATCACGAATTTATTTTGTATATATGTCATCACAATTTTTTATATAGTTTCAGTTTAAATTAAATTTATGAAATTGTTTACTATTTGTTTTCTGAATGTAATTTGTATATGCCACATTAACAGATATAACAACAACAAACACTATTTTTCTACATGTATTTGGTAACTTTATGAAATACTGTGTATACATATAGACTGACTCGCTATTAAGACCGACTCGCTAATAAGACCACTTTTTGTCAGAACGCCCGGTGGTCTTAATAGCGGAACTTTACTGTAATAACGAAGGGCTTTGTGTTGGATATTATCTAATGATTGATACTGTTTGAACCCCCACACAGACGAGCAGTAGTCTAAAACAGGAACAACACACGAATGATAAAGTTTTACGTAAGAGCTGTATCCAAAGTCTTTCAGAGTGTGTATTTTGCTGATAATGACTCCAAGGGCACGTGCTGAAGCTTTGGACAAGGCTTCACAGTGGTTCGAGAAGTCATTTCTTTCATTAAAGATTACACCAAGATATTTATATTGTTCAACTGTTTCCAACGCGTGTTCCCCAATTTTGAACAGGAATTCTGTACGTTGAGAGCGCCCTTTCCGAAAATGTATACATTTTGATTTTTGTGTATTAATTAATACCCTCCATTTTTTACACCACTCATGTAACACGTTTAACAACGTTTGAAGGTTGTCTTCCGAGTCCGAAATCAGCACAATATCATCTGCGTACATCAATATGGATATTTTAGCTTCACCCATCAATACTCCAATGTCAAGGTCGTTTATCTCTTGCACTAGATCATTGGCAAACACTGCGAACAACGTTGGCGATAAGTTACAACCTTGCTTAACTCCTGATTCACAATCAAACCATTCTGTCATTTTGTTATTAATCTTAACGCATGACGTTGTACTGGAGTAAATATTTCTAACAGATTGATACACGTTTCCGTCAATATTGTTCAGAAGGAGTTTATACAATAACATGTCTCTATCTATGAAATCGAAGCATTTTTTCAGATCAATAAATGCGGTAAACACAGCCTTGTTGTTTCTAATGATACTGTTCAATGTAAACACGTGATCTTCACAGGATCTGTTTGCCCTGAAACCATTTTGTTCATCCGCGAGCTTGTCGTTGTCTTCAAGAAATTCGGTTATCCGTTTATTCAGAAATGAACTATACAGTTTACTGATACTAGACAGCAAGCTAATCCCGCAGTAATTCAGTGGCATTCTTTTGTCGGAGTTTGTATCTTTCAGTATTTGACAGATGATAGCTTTCCTCCATACTGACGGAATAATGCTAGTGTCGAATACTAACTGGAACAGCTTTTGAATACATGTTATGACAGGGGGAAATTTCAGCACATCGTACGGGATTTGATCAACACCACATGCCGAACCAGATTTCGCACGGCTGACTCTTTTGCAAATTTCATCCAGCGATATGTTGCCATTTAACTGCTCGTTCATATTGTACAAAGGGTCAGACATGTCTTGTTCGAGAAGCAGTTTGTGTATTTTTGCTCTATTATAATGTACATCATCAAAATCGTTGTTATCCCCACGGTTGTATAATTTTTGAAGTCCGACTTCCAACGTTCAAACACTGCGCTTTCATCGTGCACAATTCTGCCTTCGCCGTCTACGATTTCCACCGGTATAGATTTATCGCTTCTTGGGCCTAGACGCTGGATTTTTCGCCAGAATTCGTTTGGGTTTTTAGTGTTCATTTCTTCGATTTCGATAGCTTGTGAACGTCTATAGGCGCGTTCCGATTGCCGTAGTAGTTTGTCAAAGTTATTTCTAGCGGCTATGTATTCTAATCTCAATCTGCCTTTCGTGCTATTGTTACCTTTGTAACGTAAGAACACCTTTTCTTTATCATGCATAGTGTTCCATAGTGATTGCAAATCTTCACACCAATATGGTTTAGAGTTCTTGAGTCTTTTATTTGTAATTCTATTTGGGTTATATCTCGGTATCTTGTTCGACATTTCTGTTAAAATACACTCACTAAGTCACTAAGTCTCGTATAAATAGCGTCTACTTCAGTCTGTGTTTCACGTGCACTTTCAATAAGAGTGATTATATTTAGAATGGCTTGTTTAACTAAGTCGCTTTCCATAAAATCAGCGGGTATGTTTCGTAGTTTAAATTTCGGTTCACTGCCTTGATCACGTGACTGGTTTTCAGTGATTCTACAATGCTGTATTAATTGAGAAGCAATTTATTTTTCATGTATGGTAATGTTATTTTCAATTCTGGATCATGGCCAGAACATTTTTTGGTGAATATCAGTGCATTATTGATTTCGATTAAAATTATATTTATTTATATTTTTATGTAGAATTCCTTTGATTTATTGCTTAATTATGTGCCGAATCTATTAATTGTTACATAATGTATTTGTGGTGATATAATTATTAACATAGTTATGTTTGTACATTGTACATGTATTTTATATCGCCAATAAACCCGCAACATAAACTCATTTTGTTCTTAAATAGTTTAACATTCGTGCAACCGAATCATTTCAAATAAATTATTGCGCACGATATTTCATCAAATATAGCTTAATTTCATCATTTAAGATGTCTAGATAATCAGTAAAAGAGACTAAAAGACTTACAAAGCGCGATTGTTGTTTACAAATTATTCTCCGTACCTTGGATATATTTAGCATTTTCATCATTGATGGATATTGACCATTTTGATAGTTTTCTAAGAAAACAAATGCACATTGTTCAATACACGTTGTCCGCAATATCAACCCGATATGAAAGACGTAAATTTCTTATTTTAGATCTGTTAGAAACCAGATTTTGCATTTAAAAAAATGTAATTCATCCTTGTAATATGACAACAGTTCCACAACGTAAATTCATATTATTCAATTTAGCGTGTGTGCTTTTCAACCCAGCATGTGAACATATATACAATATGTCAATATATGTTGCATATATGTTCACATAGGCCTCCGGCCTTATAAATTTGAAATAAAGTATCTATATGTAAATAAACAAATACACATGTCGTTCAATACATACTCTATTGGTGAACAGCGTTTATTTCAAAGTTTAGGATGAAATTCATTGAAATCTTGTATATGTACAATAAATGCACAAGCCGCGCGACTTGAATTTATTATTCGCTAAATGTTTATTATCATTTGTATCTAATAAATTAACGATTTGTGTAAAATAAGCAAAAATAATTGCAAAATAAATTTGATTGCGCTTCAAATGGTCCTTTTGAAAGTATGCAGTGTAAAACTTTATACACAGTTTGGTAAGCTCGAATATCTTTAATTGATCCAATAGTGCACGATTCAGTTTCTTCTTATTTCTTTTCCTCAGTATATTGTAGTTATATAATATGAGATATAAGAACAAGAATATACAGATTATGTACAATATGTTAACCAGGCTGTATATGGCGAAATCAAAGGATTCCTTGATTTGTGTTCGTTTATAGACCTTAATTATTTCTCAATTAAACTCATCAAACAACACAAATCTGATTTGCTTTACAAGTTTGATGAGTTTAATTGAAAAATAATGTCTAAACGGGTATTAAAATCACGGAATCTAGTGCCTATAATGGATGAAATTAAAGAAAAAGAGAGGTACGATTTAAGTCACGGCTGCAAACGTTTACCGAGCAGGCATTCATTATTAACCATTAAACTCTTATTTTCATTAAATATGAAGAATGAATCATGTACACGTATAAACAGAAACATACATGTTGTCTATGTCTCTGGTATAAATCATTCACCATTAAACTTACTACAATTATAATCATAGAAAACGGAGTGTACCCGTTAGTAATTATATTATCCCCTTATGATGCAAAGTAAAATATAAATGACCCCAGTCCAATATTTTAAAATGATGTGTTATCTAATATATTAATGTTTGAATGTCACAAATTATAAGGATCAGGTCCTCTAACGTTTGTTCATAGTCATTTGCGACGCCGGTCAGAGGAGGCGTAGCTTGCCCCAAAAATAATTTATAAGGTGTAGGCAATTTTGTTGGGGTATCCGGTGCATGCCGCCCCTCTCCCGTTTTGTTTCACTGTAGCTTACCGGAGTCGCGTTTTGGGGTATTTTCTGGCTTGCTTTAGCGTCAATATATCTATCTATATAAATTCTTGCAGTTTTTCCGTGCTAGATTTATACATTTTGTATGTACAATTATCAGATGATTTTCCACGAAAGTTGCAAAAATTACTCCATGTACAAATGTACTCGTACATTGGCATTGAAAGAGGCCACAAATGAAATTCACATTAACTCATCTATGAGTCGGGCTTTAAATGGAGTTATTTATAGTTACATTGTATACATATGTGTTGCTTTAAGATAAAACTTAGTGTTGTGCTTTTAAAACGAACTTAATTGAAATAAAAAGATGATGCTATTTAATGCATAACAACATTATAGTATACATGTAGTAAGTAAACATGTGTTAGTAAACACTGAACGGATTATTTAAATTTGGTCAAAGTCTCTAGCTGTGTATTCGGATCTTCTCTTCTTCCGGCCCCATACCCATTTAATTTTATTGCGTTTTTTTTGCATTCGTATTTTTTTCATTTGTCAGGAAAAGTGTAGGCATGTGTCTACAGTGCCTAATGGTAGCTACGCCAGTGCCGGTGAATAGCGTCGTCTCTTGTGGAATGCAATTTTTATTGGCACATGGAGGGTTAGCTGGGTCGGAGGGAGCACTTATTATTTACTTTTGTTATTTTATTTCGTTTAATACGTTCATTTTAGTACGTGAGCAAAAATGTTAGCACATGATTAATTAAAACTTTATTTCAAACTGTGTGTATTGCAAAAGATACGCTTAATCAATATGCAACGGAAGGTTCACCATAATCAAACTTTACTGGATGTGACGTCTAACGGAAAGATTTTGATCGATGAAACCACCGCTTACACGAACAAACATTGGATTGTCGATGTTATACAACTAAGAACTTTATGTTTTACTATGTTATTAAGTTATTGTTATCTTATCTGGAGGATAACGTACGATATTTCATGTTAATATCTTTGACATTTGTTCGCGGAATTTTTATTCATCTGACATTCATGTATCATTGTTTGACGGGTTTTCGATACTATAACCATTTATATATACACGCCTTATGTGGAACAAATACAAATAGATACGGAATATGCATATATTTCTTACAAATTAATTTCTGAAATTCTATTATATACATATATGTATGTATATAAGTACTTGATAGTATGCGCAGAAAACAGAAAGTATCGAAAACACCTTCGTCAACTTACGATACATGATTATGTTATTAAAGATAAATAAAAGTGCGATATTAATCGTAAAATCAACTTGGACCACTCACTTTCGATCGCATTCTAGTGTCTCAAAAATAATGAATGCATCTTGCAAAAACATACTCATTAATTAGCATTCCTAAAAAATCAATATCAAAACATGATTTGATAAGAATCACAACAAGTCATCAGACAAAGAGTTGGTATACATTATTATGGAACAAGACTGTCTCACTTCCTGGACCCTAATAAGGAAATCATAGTTTATGGATCATATCATAGAAGACTAAAACAAACTTAATTCATATGTTGTTTATATATCAATGCCTTTTCATTTATCAAGTAATTAAGTATGATAATTTTACAAAGATTGAAACTAGTACCCACAACTTCTCTAAATATCGAGGAAAGTTGACAATGTTTTTTCATGGAAGGGTATGAGGGGCCGCGGCCGGGAATCAAACCCGGATCGCCGGGTTACAAATGTAGCGCACTAACCACTGAATTGAGCGGCTTTTACATTTACTATGATGACTACAGGTCAGGGAAAATGATCATAGACATTAAACCATACTAGTTGGTGATCCAGTTTACAGGTTGTATGCAAGGGAAGAGATAAGTATCAAAAGATATTGTATAAGTTGATATTTCCGCATCTTAAAAAGTTGAAATTCTGGATATTTCCACGTCGCTATAACTTAACCACTTATACAGTAGTTGCTTGTTTATCATCAACTTCGGACCATGCTGGACATATTGTATATATGAATGTACATTTTCACTCTTACAATTGGAAGAAAATGAGTTTCAAAAACTTAATTGTATTGACCTCATAGTGTTTACTAAAGGTTTACTTTTATGTAAAGTACATGTAGGAATGTTTTTTATTTGTTTCCAGTTTCAGTGTGTTGAGGAAAGTCAGTCAGTATAAGGCAGACGATAGTTGTTACAACATATTCATATTCTACAAGTAATGCTTCTGTTGGTTAAACCATAGGTTTTCATGAAACTAGTACTTGGCAGCAAAAGCACTTATGTTGATGAAATAAATTGTAAATTCAAATATAATACACAACAAAATCATTCTTCTTAAAGATTAATTTATTTTGTGCAGCAAAGTCAAGACACTATGTGTAAATAAGAAATGAATGCCTAGAAACAGATATTGAATTATATGAAAACATCCAATGTATCATTACACATAGCAAATTACATGTACTTGCAGATTTGTGCAAACAAAATATTTACAAAACTATCAAGACTTAATAATAAGATATTCATTTTATCTTTTAGTAACTTAACAAAAACTATTTCATATCCACATGTTGCAGTTAATTTATTTTAGAGAATTTATCCATTTGAAATAAAAAACGCAGTCATATATACATTTACAAATGTAGACCCAAAGACGAATTCAATTTAATGCGAGAGCTACTTAGTATAATTCTTATTGACTGTAATTATTTTTGATAAATTCGGGCATTCCGTATTCAAATAATAAGCAGAAACTACATATATTAGCCTTTTTCTGCGATAAACAGATAGTCTTTAAGGAAACTACTTTCATTTAATTAATAGCTTGTAAATACAGTACAACCTTTCCAAAGCAACACCCTTTTGAAGTAGAAAATTACATTGTTATCGAGAGGTAGGTGTTGCTCTAGAGGTTAATATTTGGTTAAATCGTTCATGGGGAAATCATTATGTTGAACTATACACAATTAGAACAGCAACAACAAGTTTAACCAATGCGAAAGCAACATACACATATGCATGAAGAAATGTTTGTTGTTTCACAATTTTTAGCAACACACAATATCGTATGATTAGATGCACTGGTTAAGTCCTAAACCCCACAATGGATGTGCTACATACGTTTGTACATGGCATTGTATATTTCCATAAGTAAAGTCACACGTTTAAATTCATATCAACTTCTATGTTGTTATCCTCAATCCATTTGTCAAATTTTGTTAAGTTCTCCATTCTCCAACCAAACATCAAACTAAAAGTTCTGCGTTTTACTATTTTCTGTGTTCTATCTGCAAGATCACGTTATCAATGAGTTGTGTACACTGTCCAATGTTCACTTAATCATCATTGCTGTTTTGCTGTTTCCTGGAGTTTGAATCTCAAACGATTCTTCCTGAAATTTTATTTTTTAAATAATGTTATTAATGCTGATAGATTATAATAAATAATCTCAATTTTACTTTATGTCCAGAGTTATCGTTCCTACTCTGACATATAAAAGTCTCAAAAACACTATAAAAATACAGCTACCAATGGTATTATCATATTAGTTAAAAGAGTTTTTTGTTTGATGTTACATAGAAGCTTCTGAATTTCTTGACAAAACATTTGGTATCAAATTTACCTGACAGCGTTCTCTGTATCTATTGGCTTGATATTAAATCTTCGGTTCTGTGGTGGAGAATTACCTCTCTTCATCATGTTTGTCTTCAAATCATACCAAGCCATGCCTGGAAAAGCGTACAATAACAAACAGATATTACCCAGAATTTTTACGAAATTGACAATCTGACAAAATATTTTGATAAATCAGAAAATCCGTAGTCTGCAGTACTGAACTATAGACTCTTCAGTGAGTAACAAGATTTACAGGACAAACTCCAGACTCATCAAAAAGAACAACACTACAAGACATGCCACACAAACGCACCCGTGATAATCATGTTTCAGCAGGAATGTCTCCTTATAAAGTGAGAGCATTGGACTGCGAAGATGAAATCCAGGTTAATCAATGAGACATGACCTGCAGATATGAACTCCCAAATCATCAATCAGTTTGTAGACTGCAGTTATGTACCCCAGATTCGTCAGCAAGAACGTGGGCTGCAAACATGAACTCCTAACTTGATAAATCAGAAAATGCGTAGTCTGCGGTACTGAACTATAGACTCGTCAGTGAGTAACAAGATTTACAGGACAAACTCCAGACTCATCAAAAAGAACAACACTACAAGACATGCCACAAAAATGCACCCGTGAATATCATGTTTCAGCAGGAATGTCTCCTTATAAAGTGAGAACATTGGACTGCGAAAATGAAAACCAGGTTAATCAATGAGACATGACCTGCAGATATGAACTCCCAAATCATCAATCAGTTTGTGGACTGCAGTTATGTACCCTAGATTCGTCAGCAAGAACGTGGGCTGCAAACATGAACTCGTAACAAAACAGTGAGATCATGACTGAATGTATGGACTCCAAGATGATATACAAGATTAAAATGGTTAAAAGTTTAAAAGCATAAGATATTAAAATAGTAAACAGTAAAATGATAAAAGGTTAAAATGGTTAAAAATTTAAAAGAATATATACAAGATTAAAATGGTTAAAAGTTTAAAAGCATAAGATATTAAAAGAGTAAAACAGTAAAATGATAAAAGATTAAAATGGTTAAAAGTTTAAAAGGATATATACAAGATTAAAATGGTTAAAAGTATAAAAGCATAAGATATTAAAATAGTAAAACAGTAAAATGATAACAGGTTAAAATGTTTAAAAGTTTAAAAGTTTAAAAGAATATATACAAGATTAAAATGGTTAAAAGTTTAAAAGAATATACACAAGATTAAAATGGTTAAAAGTTTAAAAGCATAAGATAATAAAAGAGTAAAACAGTAAAATGATAAAAGGTTAAAATAGTTAAAAGTTTAAAAAGATATATACAAGATTGAAATGGTTAAAAGTTTAAAAGCATAAGATAATAAAAGAGTAAAACAGTGAAATGATAAAAGGTTAAAATGGTTAAAAGTTTAAAAGGATATATACAAGATTAAAATGGTTAAAAGTATAAAAGCATAAGATATTAAAAGAGTAAAACAGTAAATGATAAAAGGTTAAAATGGCTAAAAGTTTAAAAGCATAAGATAATAAAAGAATAAAACAGTAAAATGATAAAAGGTTAAAATGGCTAAAAGTTTAAAAGCATAAGATAATAAAAGAATAAAACAGTAAATGATAAAAGGTTAAAATGGCTAAAAGTTTAAAAGCATAAGATAATAAAAGAATAAAACAGTAAATGATAAAAGGTTAAAATGGCTAAAAGTTTAAAAGCATAAGATAATAAAAGAATAAAACAGTAAATGATAAAAGGTTAAAATGGCTAAAAGTTTAAAAGCATAAGATAATAAAAGAATAAAACAGTAAAATGATAAAAGGTTAAAATGGCTAAAAGTTTAAAAGCATAAGATAATAAAAGAATAAAACAGTAAAATGATAAAAGGTTACAAAGTTTAAAATGGTTAAAAGCTTTAAAGGATATATACAACATTAAAATGGTTAAAAGTTTAAAAGCATAAGATAATAAAATAGTAAAAGAGTAAAATGATAAAAGATTAAAATGGTTAAAAGTTTAAAAGAATATATACAAGATTAAAATGGTTAAAAGTTTTAAAGCATAAGATAATAAAGGAATAAAACAGTAAATGATAAAAGGTTAAAATGGCTAAAAGTTTAAAAGCATAAGATAATAAAAGAATAAAACAGTAAATGATAAAAGGTTAAAATGGCTAAAAGTTTAAAAGCATAAGATAATAAAAGAATAAAACAGTAAATGATAAAAGATTAAAATGGTTACAAGTTTAAAAGAATATATACAAGATTAAAATGGTTAAAAGTTTTAAAGCATAAGATAATAAAAGAATAAAACAGTAAATGATAAAAGGTTAAAATGGCTAAAAGTTTAAAAGCATAAGATAATAAAAGAATAAAACAGTAAATGATAAAAGGTTAAAATGGTTAAAAGTTTTAAAGCATAAGATAATAAAGGAATAAAACAGTAAAATGATAAAAGGTTAAAATAGTTAAAAGTTTAAAAGGATATATACAAGATAGAAATGATTAAAAGTATAAATGCATAAGATAATAAAATAGTAAAACAGTAAAATGATAAAAGATTAAAATGGTTAAACGTTTAAAAGAATATATACAAGATTAAAATGGATAAAATTTTAAAACCATAAGATATTAAAATAGTAAAACAGTAAAATGATAAAATGGTAAAAAGTTTAAAAGAATATATACAAGATTAAAATGGTTAAAAGTTTATAAGAATATACACAAGATTAAAATGGTTAAAAGTTTAAAAGCAAAAGATAATAAAAGAATAAAACAGTAAAATGATAAATACTTAAAATGGTTAAAAGTTTAAAAGGATATATACAAGATTAAAATTGTTAAAAGTATAAAAGCATAAGAAATTAAAAGAGTAAAACAGTAAATGATAAAAGTTTAAAATGGCTAAAAGTTTAAAAGCATAAGATAATAAAATAATAAAACAGTAAAATGATAAAAGGTTAAAATGGTTAAAGTTCAAAAGGATATATACAAGATTAAAATAGTTAAAAGTTTAAAGCGGTTAAAGTCTTAAAAGGAGAGTAATATGATACAAGAATAAAATGGTTAAATGTTCAAAATGGTTAAACATTTTAAATAATATAATATAAGAAAGGTTAAAAGTTTAAAAAGATAAGATAATAAAAGAATAAAATAGTAAAATGATAAAATAATAAGAGGATAAGATAATGAAAATTTAAAGGATAAGACCTCAAAAGGATATGAAACATTCACAACATACATCCAACTATAGAAATATTAAATAAATTTGACTTACGAGAATCTTCTGTTTGTTGTCTCAGCTTTGGCCATCTGGTTGACGGTGTTGATTTGTTGATGTTTGCTGGTCTAATGGTCGTCTTGTACACAACACTGCAAACCTCACAATCTGTTGGAATAATAAACATGTGGTTATTGCATGAATATTGGATAATGCTGACAATATATGTAATACATGTATCTTTATTCGCATTCATTGGCACACTAACTATGTATAAGTTATTCCATTAAATACATTGTTACCAAAAACATGGATTAAACAGTTGCTTTGTCAACAATAAAATTAAACTGTTGATAAACTCTCAATATTGATTTGACAGTTAAAAAGATCAAACACAATTAACTGACTTACTCAATTATGAATGTCAAGTTCAAGATCTATTTAAATAAAGTATGACAAAATAATCATCAAGATACAGACATTGTCGGTTGCATAATAACAAATATAACATTTGCTATGAATAGCTATTGATCGTCATTAAGCATAAGGTAACTTAATCAGATTCATGACTATAGAGACAGAATGTAATACATACCTCATGGGTCATCCAAATAATCAGTCTTTTGATTGACTACGTGGCAGGTAAAGGTCCACAACCAACCTCCCTAGAAACGAAATATATTCCATTAGATTTACGCCATTGTATAAAATACAAGTATTAATTATTAATAAATATTAAATAAACCGCGGTCTACTTTTTTCATGTATACTATCTTCGTTTTCCGTTGTTCATATTCATTGAAAATACAAAGTTCTAAGTTTAGATCATGTTATAAATAAATACAATGTAGTTAAGAAAGTAGATGTGCATATCTTCAAACACATTAAAGAAAAGGGACAGCATTCAAAATAAACTTTTTAAATTATCCGTAAAATACATAGACAAAGAATAAATTCACTTTTTTATTGAACTAATCTACACAATTATATAAAACGATTACAATAAAAAATTAAGTATATAGATAGAAATCGAGCAGTGAGTCGTGACGAAAGGTCGAGGGTTGTTCCATTCTTTAAAATAGGGATAAGTAATACAATGACCAAGTACATTACTAAACATGACTTTAGATTAAAATGTTGTAGGCCATTTTGTAAGTGGGCTACGTAGTCTGAAACGAGTGCATCACAATAGTAACATTATTAAATTGAATTGTGTGGGTTCGTATGCTTAATCTTGCCACTATTTTTTTCAAATCATGCATTGCTCGTGATTTCGGTGCCTTTATGTTAAAAAGGATATATATTTGCAATCAAAATCAATTTGTTATAACGAAGCAATTTATTAGGTTCTGACAGTGCATGGCTCCAGTATAGATACTGCTAACGAAGGAGTAATTGAACTGATTGAAATTACATGAAATGAAATTAAAATATATATATACGAAATTCATTCCAAATATTGAAGTAAAAATTTGCAATAACAAAATGTCGAAAAGCCAATTAAAATGGAAAGGAGTAATTGAAATTACTTGAAATTGAATGAAATACATACCAAATTCATTATAAATATTGAAGTTAAAATTTGCAAGTAACAAAATGCCAAAAAGCCAATTAAAAATGGAAAGGAAAAAGCGTTCACATGGGGTTCGAACCCGTAACATCATGACTAGCAGACTGCATAGGTAAAACGGGGAGCGCCTTTACATATCGAGCTACGCTTTTAATCTCAACTAAATCGGACAAATAACTGGTATTTATATATTACGGAAACCATCGAAACATTCCGAAATGCCACGCACCCCACAAAATGGACTTAGCTGATCTTTGATCATTCACAGGTCGTTGTCGGACTATACCATACTATACCGTCGATGCCAAATTCCAGCGAATGTCTAACACTCCCATAAACATGATGTTCATCGTTTGGGTGATATCTATTGTCTGATGATAGGTATGTGTGTAATCACCTGAAAATACACGTGATCTGGTAGATTTTACTCAAATTAAAATCATACCCGCCCTACGGGTCACTGTTTACAACACAATGTTTTCTTTGTCATATAATACTGTGCATATACACACAAGTTAATCCGTGTATTATTACACAAGACAAAGCATGCACTACTTTCTAATTAGCTACAATGTACATTCGTCGTATCATTCCAAATAAGGAAATAATAAGGTTTGAGTGAATTGCAGCACTATTACAGAACAGAACAGATACTTTATTACATGACTCATCATATCATTTACATAATACAATGGGAGTAAACATAAATAGTAAGTAATAAAACAGAGGGTAAGGGAAACTAAATTTCTAAATTAACAATTTCTTTGGATTTAGTATATACCCATAGTTCAGACGTAATTACAAGTATATAATTAGAGTACTTACATGACAATGATTCGTAAAACATCGGGTAAATCCGTTTTACTCCGCAACTGATACGTTTTTACAGTGACATAAATGTTATCAATGTATGTCTCTGTTTTTTATGATACAAAAATACTAAATGGGAAAAATAGAAGTTGTTTATGATACCATTTATTGACAAATTAATTATGAAACAATTCATTTATAACATAAAAGTAGAATAACGGTAGTTCCAAGTGTTAGGTAGATTATTGAGTTTGTTTACTTCGCAACCGGGATAACCCTACATGTGCGAACTTTCACTAATTTAACAATTTCACTATTCTTTATGACATTTGTATAGCCTATTATATAAAAACTTATATATATGTTTAAAAATATAACTATAAAATATAACAATACATTCTAGGCTATTTTAAGGAACATTCGTATGTGTGCCTACTTTTCGACAATATAAATGAAATATTAAAGAACTATTTTCAATCGGAAGTTTTTACTATTTTGTATACATTTTTTCCTAATTTGAATTCTAACTGTATACATGTACATAATTATAGTCCTTCTATTTTGAAATTACAAATTTATAAATGAATAATATAGCTATGTTAGGTCTTTTATAGCTATTTTGTATGATATGTTTTTCAATATTGTATAACAAGTTAAGTGAACTAAGTGTAAGGTATGGTTTGCAAGCACGTTTTATTCAAGTACATAATTATGAAACACTGCCATTTCGTCCACGAACGTTTCTTATTGTGTTATTAAAAATCAACAGTAACCTTGCATTTTTTCAAGGCGAAGATGGTCGAGTGTCAATGTGAGTATATACACAGGTAACTGTATCATGAATAGCTTATAAATGAATGAATAAAAAATAAATACTGAACATATTTTTAAAAAAATTTTTTTTCATATTTTTATAATTTATTCATGATACAGTTACCTGTGAGTATATATATTGAAACATTATTAGAACCTGGCAAATGAAAAATCCCATGTATTGATTTTTACCTTACGTACACTGGATACATAAACAATCAAATATATACATACACTAACTCCATTGCAAATCACAAAATTTCCTAATAATATTAACATTGCAATTGTAATCCTCCTCTCCAGTACATACCAAAAATCGCTAATGGACGGATCAACAGACCGATGGTCCGGTGAAATTTTGAGCTGATATATTATTGTTATTGAAGCAACCAGACCAGTCTTACAAAACAACAACATGGACACAGAAAACCAGTGATCTGTCATACAATAATATCTTGATATACCTAAATTATTAAAAAAAAGTCTGGAAAAACAGACTATGTAGAAAGATCAGTTGAGAAAGGATATGCATTTTAATTTCATAGATATGTTTTAATCAGAAAGTTGTAAAGCTAGGAATGGAACCGTATTAAAGATGAGAATCTAACCATTTGCAGCAAGTCATATATATTGTTACATTGTACACCGTATTGCCAGGGAATTCTTAAGAAATCTTATTTAAAAATTAGTCAATTTCCGAACGAGTATACTCACCACGTGGGCAAATATACGGAAATTGGTGAAAGCGGGTATCTATACCCGTTCCATAGCATTGGTAGCAATGAGAAAGTACAGTATAATATAATATCTAAGTACAAGTCATAAGTTTATGTTCATGTACAGAATGATATAATACATTTTTTTGTATATGTACAAGGTACATGTACACTACCATCATATAAATTTATACAAGACAAAGGTACCCTATCATGATGTAATACGGATAGAAGGAGAAAGTAGGCACCCGACCAATGCAATACAATTTTATTTGATAATGTTCAAAGGTCACCGGCCCAAAGTACGAACGATTTCTGTGGTATACGAATCCGAATACTAGCATTACAATGTAATAATTAGCATTAGCTATAAATACAGTTCATCAATAATATACATGATACATACGTTTTCTCAATGTATATAGTCATTGGTGCACATAATAGTGTAAATCATTTGCATCTTTCCCTCCAGACTACCTGTTAACTAATTAAATTACGAACATTATCATAGTTAGTACATATAAAGAAGGCATGGAACTAACAATAAATTTTATTTGTACATTACGCACATATTCTTTCTTCTCTTAGTTTTGTCAGGGTCTTTCAATTTGAGTGACCCTGGTTTTGTTGATGTGTCTTCCAACTTCTACACCAAGTTTATGGTTAGAACATTGAACTTTACAGAAGCTGTACATTTTGTTGTTCAGTTGAAGGACGCGATCGACTTTTATGTAGTAGATATTTTTCATTATTTAACAATGATTTAAATTTAATATAATGAGTCATCACCTTGAATCCAGTCAATTCTTTCATTCCAGTTTGAAATAATGTATCAGTAACAGGCCTACTTACATCATTGATTAGTAAGTCTTTGTTTAAACATATTGATATAAAAGAGTTCACATATCCAACTTGTCGATACAGCCAGATATAGCCAAAACCATCGCTCACAAACATTAAGCATGTAATATTAATATTTATCAGGAATATCAATGGTGAGGCAATAATTGTTTTAGAGATAGCATTATATTATATACTGTTGTAATATCAAAGTGATAAAGAAATTACCCTTTATCTGTTGTAAATATTCACAAAAGTCATTATCAATCAGTCGTTAACGTCTTTGTGATTGCAATTTTTTTCAGTTACTGCAAAGACTGCAGAATATGCATATATATTTATAAGCATGGCAAGTTTTAGAATTATCCAACATTCGTGGTAATCACGATCGCAGCTGGAATAAAATAGTAATTCTTGAACAAATTACCAATTATCAGAAACATCATGCAGATCACAAAGACCTATACTACTAGCTGTATAGTATAAGTCTTTGCCGACTAGATATGACAAATGAAAATAAATAGTATGAATTAATATATTTGCAGTAACGATTATTGGTAACTTGTGGGATCCCTAGCAGTGTCACAGTCTGTGTTTAATCGATGGGTAGAAACATACAAATTTATCAAAAACATACGTTAAGTGTCAATGGAACTATCAATGAGTATACGTACTGTACGTTACTTAGATCAAAGACATACATGTATATACTACACATGTATCGTGTAGGTCTTTGCTTACTAGTCATTATGCGATGTGTCTTAATTCCACATGACAATGGCAAATATATATGCAATTACATCTAAATGATAAAGAATACTATGTACTCGTATAAATAATTCGGTAGTCTGGAACATGACAAAAATGTGTCTTTGCAGTAAGAAATACCGTCGTAATTGCAAAGATATACGGAAGAGTTTTATGGTAAAACTATATAGAGAATCTGGCGATGCGGTAATCACATGTTCCAAGCTACACGTGGAACTTCCTTTCAGAATTCAATACAATCTTTGATGCGGGTAATTTTTACATCATATCATCGGGGAATTATTAAGTGTATAACAGCCACGACTACACGTGTCATGCACATTTCTTTCCTATTATTGGACAGTAATGAAATGTTTTTGCGTGCATGATGATGATAGTATGATAGTATATACTTATTTATGTATATCTATGTACACTTTCTGGCTTGGTGGATTTAAACACCAAAAAGTATAATAATTAGTTATTTAAGCTTTTTTGTTGCTTTTTTGTTTAGGTTCATTGATTTTTATGTTTATGACCATCAATTATACCGGAATCTTCTTTTCATGTATAATATCGTGTCACTTTATCAATCACTTGAGAAAGTAGGCAGATGCATATGGAGGATGTGAGTCTGATAATGGTTATTCCCACGAACGTTGGTTAGATGAACTGTTCGCCTCATATGACTCACACTGTCCGGAATATGTTCTATCCGGAAAAAGGAGGAACAGTGAGGAGAGTGACGTCATGCTATGCATAAAAATGGCGGCAACGAAAGTTAGAAAGTGCAGCTTTTGAACGTTTGCAAAAACACTCAACGTTGCAAGTATCCACGAATGTCAGAAAAGTATTCAATCTACTAGATGCACCCATACATATATTAAATCTATATTTTCCCTTCCAAATAAGATTATTAACAAGCGTTAGTGATCGTCGTCTGTTCGTACCCTGATCATGTCGTACCCATACCTTTTGTCAGACTAAACTTATCGACTAGATCTTGAAGTAGATTTATATTTCATATATAATTTATATTAAATAGATCTATATTTGAAAAGAAAAACGCTGATCAGTTCATGTAAATGTAATTTGTCCTTGAAAATAAGTTCGTTCAGTTAACGTAATATAGCATCCCTGATGGAACGGGAACCAGTTTAATTAGGTCAACAAGCGTCCAGACATACGGATAATTTCTTCGTTTGGTGAGGTATCATACAGAAATTATCTCCTGTTTATGAACTACTACCTCGTAAGTGTTGATTCTTGTTGATATAATGTGATCCACTTAACGATGAAATATAATTGTTGACTGTTTGTATTTGTGTTGTAAGTTCTAGTTATGCGAATGTCATGTGTTTTCGCGAATAAGCGATATTTGTGTCCTTGCATTAGGATAAATTTAAAGTCTATTTGGCTTCGATCAAGATTATTCTAATATATAATTTCAAACTACCAGTGACAGGTCCCAGCGTGTTGTTCTGGATGGTGAGTCTTTAGACCCAGGCAGGGTCCTTTCGCTGAGTTTTGATTCTGTTCTTGGTCCTGTACTCTTCCTGCTGACCCACCAGATAACATAAAATCCTCTGTAAGACTATTTGCTGAATTACTTTTGGTGAGCAGATGGGAAACGTTAATCAAAGTACTGAAAGCTTATGAAATTCTATGCCTCCAAATGTCACACTTTAAGTGTTACAAAGCATCAACCCAGAGCTGAAATTACTGTCAACTATACCCTATATAATCAAGTACTTGAAAGTGTGACATCAGCAAAATATCTTGGCCTCACCTTTACAAACACAATGTCTTGGGGGAAGCATATCCAAAACATAACTAATAAAGCTAGTAAAACACTTGGCTTTTTGAGAAGGAACTTGCCTTTTGCCCCTAAAGCAACCATGCAAGAGTCTTGCCGATAAAAGTCACTTGTCTGACCGCAGTTAGAGTTTGCTTCCCAGGTCTGGAGCCCATATTCAAATGTCATAACCAAAAGGTTAGAAATTGTGCAGAAGACTGCGACTAAGTGGTGTTGTAGGCGCTGGAGGAACCGAGGTCACGTTGGAGAAATTCTAGAGGAACTATCTTGGTCATTTGTACAACATCGCAAGGATGTTAACAGTCTAGTCTTCTTCTGTAAAATCCATACTGGTCTGGTCTATATTGATAAGAACAAATATATTACCCCTGTTCAAGCCCCCCGAAGTACATGGTTATCATCCTCTCATCAGTATATCAATACAAAAGATTTTTATTATTCGGATGCCCTTATGTATTCTTTTTTACAAGGATCATTCCTCTCTGGAATGTACTTCCAGCCCATGTAGCATCCTAGTCTGCAGTGTAAGACTTGAACCCAGTATGCTTCACAAATTTGTGACAGCATACTACATGCTTATTGCAAATAGTTCTGTTTTCTGTGACAACCTTGCAAGATTTTTTTAACTACATGTATTTTGTGTTCTATTTAGTTTATGCCCTTGATCTATGCAATTTGCCATGCCACCACCTGCCATGATATTCAGTTTTGAATGTGTGCAGTATCGATATAGATGATAGGTAGATAGAGTGACGAAAGGGATATACATATTTAATGATCAAACAAATAGAGTTCAGTTTGTCCTTGGTACTCAGTGGTGTACCTTCACTAGCGATGGTGTGTATATTAGTCATATGTAATACCGCGAGTCCAACTCTTTCTTTACATGTCTTCAAATTGTCGTGCATAGTCTACTATCATACAACCATTAAATTCTCATAAACAAGTCTTCTTCTCTCAAATATACTCTAAAAAACAATAAATCATACATCATCAGCTACATGTATTATTCTTTGACACATTGACAGTCATATTGATTTTTGCTTTGTATGCATATAAATACCGCTAATCAGCCAATCAAATGCTAGATAATAAGTCAGGTTTCCTGATGCAACTTTGTGACCTGGACCCTGGGGAAATTCCTCTGACTGTATTAACTCCAACAAATGCACAGACCATCTATCATATATATATATATATACAATAATATAGCAGTATTGATTTGAATTGAATTCAGATGATTGTATAAAAGATAAATTGACTTGACTGTAGAAATGACATTTATTAGCTTGCTAGAGCACAAAGTGCTCATGGTGAGCTTATTGTGATTGTGTGATGTCCGTCGTCCGTGTGTGTGTGTGTGTGTGTGTGGGTTTGTATTACTATCTGGATGAAGTAGATTTTTGGTCATGAAATTATGTGACAATTTTAAGGGTACCATTTACAAGGTTTTACAAGGGTTTAGGGTTAGGGTTAGATCTCAATTAGTTGTCTATAAGTCATTACCAGTCAATTCCCCCCTAAAAAAGGGGTTTTTAGGGGACCTGAGGTACATACCGAGGTATTACTCGGTTAAATTTCTATGTTTTTGGCAAACAAAGTGAGGTACATTTTATAATGGAAAACCTCAGAAAGATAGTAAAAAAAGTTTGTGTGTGTGTGTGTGTGTGTGTGTGTGCGTCAACAATTGCTTTAATCAACATCTCCTTCTTAACCAGCTGGTCAATTTCAATGAAACTTAACATGGATTAAGCTCTACTAAAGTTGTTAAAAAATTTAATTTCATTAAAAACTGACTGCCATGGCAACCAATAGGAAAATCTTTTAAAATCTTCTTGTCCAAGACCAAAAGACCTAGAGCTTAGATATTTGATGTGTAGCATTGTTTAGTGGACCTCTACCAAGTTTGTCCAAATTATTGCCCTGGCATCAAAATTGGCACTGCCCCAGGGGTCACTTGATTTTATATAGACGTATATAGGGAAATTTTTAAAATCTTCATGTCGGAAACTATAATGCCTACAGTTTAGATATTTGGTGTGTAGCATTATCTAGTGGACCTCTACCAAGTTTGTTCAAATTATTGCCTTAGGGTCAAAATTGGCCCCGCCCCAGGGCAGTGATTTTTTGCCAAAATTTTCTCACTGCCCATGCACATCAAAAGGGGAAATTTAGCGCAGTACATTTCAAAATGGGAATATATAATAACATTTATTTCTATGGAATATGTGATTATTTAGTTGTTTAAATCATAAATATAAACTATTCCTACACTGTAATTGGTGACAATGGTGAGAAAACTATTGTATTTTTCTTCTTTTTACACGATCATGTGAAAAACACTTCTTGTAAGGGAGATTCTGGCCATTTTAGGGGAAAAATGAAGGAAATTTTACCAGGGGAAACTACCCATATTCGGCAGTAAACATAGCGAAAAAAATCACTGCAGGTGTCACTTGATTCATAAAGGGTTATGTAGGATAATTTTAAAAATCTTCTTGGCCGAAACCACAATGCCAAGAGCCTAGATATTTTGTATGTAGCATTATCTAGTAGACCTCTAATAAGTTTGTTCAAATTATTGCCCTGGGGTCAAAATTGGCCCTGCCCTTTTGTTTACTCTAATCTATTTAGGAAAATTTTAAAACCCGTCTTGTCCGAAACCACAAGACCTAGAGCTAAGAATACTAGCTAAGATATTTGGTATGTAGCATTTTCTAGTGGACCTCTACCAAGTCTGTTAAAAGTATGGCCCCAGCGTGAAAATTAGCCCTACCCCGGAGTTCACATGATTTATATAGGTATTTATACAGCTTACATATTTTGTATGTAGCATTGTCTGGTCACAGGACATCTACCAAGTTCGTTTAAATTATTGCCGTAGGGGCAGAATTGGCCCCGCCCCCAGGTCACTTAATTTTACAAAGACTCATGATAATTTTCTCTAAGAGTCTTTTTATCTGGTGAGCTATATAGGGCCATCATGGCCCTCTTGTTTATATAAGTCATTGACGAAAACGTTTGAAAGTCGCGGTATGTAATGTAAACGAAATGCTAGGCGGAAATGGAAGTGGAGGCAACATGCATGTGCCATGTATATTGGGGTACTATCAATTTATGTATACAAGGGATACCACCATAGGGGGACGGGTGTGGACCTGTGATAATAATTTGGTCAATTTAAGGCTGAATTCATGTTATCTGAACTTTTTCTACCTCTCTGGGTCAAAGCTCTTGATTACTAAATACTTATATATATATATATATTGATACTGGATAGTGGTGTAGCTGAATTTAGAACAGAAATTGAACAAAGAAAAAGATTCCCTGGCGAAAAATGAATATAAAGTGATTTGTATGTACACATCTCCTTTACAAGTTAATGCCAATATCTAGTCAAATGTTCGAAATCCGGTCAATAACTTTAGATTGCAATGACCAATGTTGACTAAACTTAGTATTTAGCATCCTTGAATCAAAACCTAGCTGATTGTATTTGGGGTCTGTGGGGTCAGGTCACTGTTACTAAAAATATGTTGCAGGTTCTCCCCTATATTATTTATTTATCACGGGGAATGTGACAATTATGAAATTGAGTCTAGGTGGCCCAAAGTGGCTTTTCAGCCTGAAAGTACACAATTTTAACTTTTCATACATTTACTATGAGACTGAATAATTAAGAATACATTGAAATAACAATGAGCAATGATATGATGGATAGTGATGACAGCATGAAGAAAATAATGGAGTAACATCATACCTGAAAGTACACAATAAGGGTTTTAACTTTTAAGTAAAACGTAACTCGTCCTTCCTTTCATACATTTACTATGAGACTGAAGTTTTAGTGAAAGGATGATGTGTTATGGCGGGAAACCAAGCCTCACAGTGCATCACGACCATAACCAAATGAAGTGAGGCCCTGACATGGGTAAAGTGTTATAATGTTATTGATGTTACTGTGTAATTGTGACGGGGTCAGAATTTGATATCTATTGAGTTTGAGTTTTATTGTGTTCTTTTATATCTATATATGTGTGTTCAATTATCTCCCTTTAATGATCTTATGGTCAGTGGTAAGTTGTTCCCCTTGATGGTTCAGTGGTCAGTCTTGCATGACTGAATAGATTTCAGTTGATTTTATTAATCCCCTAAGTTATGTGTAATGATCAGTTGCACATTAGAATTTGAATTGCCAGGACTGGTTTTTGTATGCTCCAGACTGAAATAAGATGGTTTATGAATTGTAGAGTATTTGAGTTTTAGATTATTGTTACCACTGAGAGAAGTTGAGAGAGTTGTTCAGTGGATCCCGTTCCACAAACGGTGAGTTTATATATATGTGTGATGTGTTATGTGGTTCATGTATTTTGTGCTATGTGATTGTATTTGTTCTTGTAAGTAATTTATTGTGCATATGTAAAGTATATGTATGTAATGCTTTGAAGGTAATGATATTGGCCACTGGAATCATTGTTTGTATTGTGATGTTTTGTGCTATGTATTGTATTTAGTATTTGGTGTTTTATTATTGTCTATAATGCTTGTTTTATATTTTAGGGTCTACATTAGACATTAGGCATTAGACCTTATAATATACGATAGATTGATGTACAGGATACCTTGTTGTTATTTATAATTGAGAGAGGTTGGCTAGCTGGGATTTACACACCCATACACCCACCCCCTATTACAAATGGCGCCCAACGTGTTGGAATGTTAGTACAGAAGAGGAAGGATCAGCTTGACTAGATTGAATTGTGAGGACTTTGGAACATTAATAATAGTGCAGTGACTTGTGTTATTTTATTAGGACTTTCCTGTGTTCCGGTGGCCATTCTTATTGTATTCTTTGTAATCATCAGATTGTAAGTACTCATTTTATTATATGTATTGTATTGATTGATGTGACCAGTACTAAATTGTTATATCCAGCCTGAAAGTATATTGTAGCGTGAAAGAGGCAGTCACTTTGCATGTATATAATTTCTGCATAACCACTTCTATTTCAGATGTTATTCTTATAAACCTAACTAACTGTCCAGGATACTGCCATATTAAGTATTGCTTACTGTGTACATTTGTGGTAATAAGATTGCTTAAGATAACTCATCATATATCTTGTCTCCCTGCTTTGGAGTGAATTGATATTGTTCTTTGCAAGAATTGGCGGATATTCAGCCATTGTTTTGCTTTGTTTAAATTAAGTTGTGGAACTACTTTTTTTGGCGATAATTTGAGCATTCCATTCATTTAATGTGATATGGTATATGGTTTTGATTGGTTGATTTGAAATCTTACTTTTGTTATTCTTGTATCTGATTGGATGTTTTGTATGTGGTTGACCCATCAACCCTTTATGCAAATGAGCCCAGGACAGCAAATGTTCTCATTGGATATTGACTTATGACATCATTGACATTACTATAGAAACTTTATGTTATAGATAGAAGTCGAGCAGTGAGTCGTGACGGAAGGTCATGGACTGTTCCATTCTTTAAAATAGGGATAAGTAATACAATGACCAAGTACATTACTAAACAAGACCTTACATTTGTAGGCCACTGTTGGCCTCTTACATTTGTAGACCACTGTAAAAGGCCTAGCTACGTGGTCCTGAAATCAGTGCGCCGCACTTGTAACATTATTAAACTGAATTGTGTTTTTCGTGTCCTTAATCTTGCCACTATTTTTCTCAAATAATGCATTGCTCGTGATTTCGGTGCATTTATGTTTTGAAAGGTATATATATCATATGCAATCAAAATCAAATTCTGTTCAAATAATGTTCCTAAGTATGTAGAGGATGTCATGTTATATAACTTAATATAATGAAGCAAAATATTAGATTCTGACAGTGGCTCAAGTAGCAGATGAAGCAGTAATTGAAATTTCATGAAATTACCTGAAATGAAATTAAATGAAATACATATGAAATTCATTCCAAATATTGAAATAAAATTTTGCAACAATAAAATGCCAAATATCAAATAAAAATGGAAAGGAAAAACGTTCACATGTGTTTTGAACCCATAGCATCTTGACTACCAGGCTTCAAAAGTAAAATGTTTGGCGCCTTTACCGATCGTGCTACGCACTTAGTCTCAGCTATGACGGTCAAATAACTGATATTTATATATTACGGAAACCTACGAAACGTTCCGAAAAGCCACTCACCCTACAAAATGGACTTAGCTGATCTTTGATCATTCACAGGTCGTTGTCGGACTATAGTAGATATTTTGTAAATTAGATACATTATAGTGTAGTGCATTAGTACTGAATTTATCAGAGGTCATACAAACATTTCCTTATTTGGATAGTTCAATCCTATTGATTTTACCTCATGCTAATTGATGGATTAGTATACATTGGTTTGCATGGTATGTGAACAGGTAGAAAGTGTTATAGTACGCAGTATTATAATACTTTGTTGTAATTTAAAACTTGATGTATTGCTTATGTAAACACGGAATTGTTTGATAGAATCCGCGTATGTTTGAAGATTAGTGAAGATTTCATGCAGAAAGCAGAGATTAATATATAGCTGACATTGAACAGTCACATGGTATTGATGTTTGATTAAGATAGAAACCCACATTTATCTATACATGCTTCTTATACAGTACCTATAAATTGTCTTAGATGAAAAATATATATATATAATTATGTGCATAACAGACTGTGTCCGATATTGGTATTTCCCTGTTATAGGTATACATCTAATGTTAGCCTAACCAGATTCCTGATGATTGAAATTTAAATTTGTGTTTGCTTTGAAAGTAACAGTAGTGCATTTATCTGACTTTATATTGATGAGTTAATCCATGTATTGGGTAAGTCAGTGCCCCAAAAGGCATGACCATGCTACGTTTAGTTTGGAGTTTATTGAAATTTTAGAAATGGCAGTTTGAGAGAAAATTTTCTTGCTCAAACACTTTACGACAAATTTTTATCTTTCATTTACTCTTTAATTGTAGATAGTACAAGCATGGGACCATGACAGACAAGTAATATACATCAATGGAAATCTGTGATGAAGGCAGATTTGGTATGGTATGGTTACTTTTGGTTTTATTACATTTCTAGAAATGACAGTTTGTGAGAAAATTTCCTAGCGTCAAGATTTTATGACAAATCTAATTTTTCATTTTCTCCTTTAGCATTGATGGTACATGAATGCAACTTTACTTACAAGTAGTTGGCATGAACAAAAGTAAGTGGCAAGGTTGAATTTGCTATGCTCTGCTTACTTTAGATTTTATTGAAATTCTAGAAATGACCATTTCTGCGAAAAGTCTCCAAGACTTGCTGAAAGTCTTTGATTTTCAATATCTCTACCATTATTTGGTCTGCAGTATTGATACTGCACATGCTAGTAATGGACTTCAGTAGAAGTCAGTGCCCCAAAAGGCATGACTATGCTACGTTTAGTTTGGAGGTTATTGAAATTTTAGAAATGGCAGTTTGAGAGAAAATTTTCTTGCTCGAACACTTTACGACAAATTTTTATCTTTCAATTACTCTTTAATTGTAGATAGTACAAGCATGGGACCATGACAGACAAGTAATACACATCAATAGAAATCTGTGATGAAGGCAGATTTGGTATGGTATGGTTACTTTTGGTTTTATTACATTTCTAGAAATGACAGTTTGTGAGAAAATTGCCTAGCGTCAAGATTTTATGACAAATCTAATTTTTCATTTTCTCCTTTAGCGTTGATGGTACATGAATGCAACTTTACTTACAAGTAGTTGGCATGAACAAAAGTCAGTGGCAAGGTTGAATTTGCTATGCTCTGCTTACTTTAGATTTTATTGAAATTCTAGAAATGACCATTTCTGCGGAAAGACTGCGAGACTTGCTGAAAGTCTTTGATTTTCAATATCTCTACCATTATTTGGTCTGCAGCATTGATACTGCACATGCTAGTAATTAACATCAGTAGAAGTCAGTGCCCTAAAAGGCATGGCCATGCTACCTTTAGTTTGGAGTTTATTGAAATTTTAGAAATGGCAGTTTGAGAGAAAATTTTCTTGCTCGAACACTTTACGACAAATTTTTATCTTTCAATTACTCTTTAATTGTAGATAGTACAAGCATGGGATCATGACAGACAAGTAATATACATCAATAGAAATCTGTGATGAAGGCAGGTTTGGTATGGTATGGTTACTTTTGGTTTTATTACATTTCTAGAAATGACAGTTTGTGAGAAAATTTCCTAGCGTCAAGATTTTATGACAAATCTAATTTTTCATTTTCTCCTTTAGCGTTGATGGTACATGAATGCAACTTTACTTACAAGTAGTTGGCATGAACAAAAGTCAATGGCAATGTTTAATTTGCTATGCTCTGCTTACTTTAGATTTTATTGAAATTCTAGAAATGACTATTTCTGTGAAAAGACTGCGAGACTTGCTGAAAGTCTTTGATTTCCAATATATCTACCATTATTTGGTCTGCAGCATTGATACTGCACATGCTAGTAATAGACATCAGTAAAAGTGAGTGCCCCAAAAGGCATGACAATGCTACGTTTAGTATGGAGTTTATTGAAATTTTAGAAATGGCAGTTTGAATGAAAATTTTCTTGCTCGAACACTCTACGACAAATTTTTATCTTTCATTTACTCTTTAATTGTAGATAGTACAAGCATGGGACCATGACAGACAAGTAATATACATAAATAGAAATCTGTGATGAAGGCAGATTTGGTATGGTATGGTCACTTTTGGTTTTATTACATTTCTAGAAATGACAGTTTGTGAGAAAATTTCCTAGCGTCAAGATTTTATGAAAAATCTAATTTTTCATTTTTTCCTTTAGCGTTGATGGTACATGAATGCAACATTACTTACAAGTAGTTGGCATGAACAAAAGTCAGTGGTAAGGTTGAATTTGCTATGCTCTGCTTACTTTAGATTTTATTGAAATTCTAGAAATGACCATTTCTGTGAAAAGACTGCGAGACTTGCTGAAAGTCTTTGATTTCCAATATCTCTACCATTATTTGGTCTGCAGCATTGATACTGCACATGCTAGTAATAGACATCAGTAGAAGTCAGTGCCCCAAAAGGCATGACAATGCTACGTTTAGTTTGGAGTTTATTGAAATTTTAGAAATGGCAGTTTGAGAGAAAATTTTCTTGCTCGAACACTTTACGACAAATTTTTATCTTTCAATTACTCTTTAATTGTAGATAGTACAAGCATGGGATCATGACAGACAAGTAATATACATAAATAGAAATCTGTGATGAAGGCAGGTTTGGTATGGTATGGTTACTTTTGGTTTTATTACATTTCTAGAAATGACAGTTTGTGAGAAAATTTCCTAGCGTCAAGATTTTATGACAAATCTAATTTTTCATTTTCTCCTTTAGCGTTGATGGTACATGAATGCAACTTTACTTACAAGTAGTTGGCATGAACAAAAGTCAGTGGCAAGGTTGAATTTGCTATGCTCTGCTTACTTTAGATTTTATTGAAATTCTAGAAATGACCATTTCTGCGAAAAGTCTCCGAGACTTGCTGAAAGTCTTTGATTTTCAATATCTCTATTATTATTTGGTCTGCAGCATTGATACTGCACATGCTAGTAATAGACATCAGTAGAAGTCGGTGCCCCAAAAGGCATGACCATGCTACATTTAGTTTGGAGTTTATTGAAATTTTAGAAATGGCAGTTTGAGAGAAAATTTTCTTGCTCAAACACTTTACGACAAATTTTTATCTTTCATTTACTCTTTAATTGTAGATAGTACAAGCATGGGACCATGACAGACAAGTAATATACATCAATGGAAATCTGTGATGAAGGCAGATTTGGTATGGTATGGTTACTTTTGGTTTTATTACATTTCTAGAAATGACAGTTTGTGAGAAAATTTCCTAGCGTCAAGATTTTATGACAAATCTAATTTTTCATTTTCTCCTTTAGCATTGATGGTACATGAATGCAACTTTACTTACAAGTAGTTGGCATGAACAAAAGTAAGTGGCAAGGTTGAATTTGCTATGCTCTGCTTACTTTAGATTTTATTGAAATTCTAGAAATGACCATTTCTGCGAAAAGTCTCCGAGACTTGCTGAAAGTCTTTGATTTTCAATATCTCTACCATTATTTGGTCTGCAGCATTGATACTGCACATGCTAGTAATAAACATCAGTAGAAGTCAGTGCCCCAAAAGGCATGGCCATGCTACGTTTAGTTTGGAGTTTATTGAAAATTTAGAAATGGCTGTTTGAGAGAAAATTTTCTTGCTCAAACACTTTACGACAAATTTTTATCTTTCAATTACTCTTTAATTGTAGATAGTACAAGCATGGGACCATGACAGACAAGTAATATACATCAATAGAAATCTGTGATGAAGGCAGGTTTGGTATGGTATGGTTACTTTTGGTTTTATTACATTTCTAGAAATGACAGTTTGTGAGAAAATTTCCTAGCGTCAAGATTTTATGACAAATCTAATTTTTCATTTTCTCCTTTAGCGTTGATGGTACATGAATGCAACTTTACTTACAAGTAGTTGGCATGAACAAAAGTCAATGGCAATGTTAAATTTGCTATGCTCGGCTTACTTTAGATTTTATTGAAATTCTAGAAATGACCATTTCTGTGAAAAGACTGCGAGACTTGCTGAAAGTCTTTGATTTCCAATATCTCTACCATTATTTGGTCTGCAGCATTGATACTGCACATGCTAGTAATAGACATCAGTAGAAGTCAGTGCCCCAAAAGGCATGACAATGCTACGTTTAGTATGGAGTTTATTGAAATTTTAGAAATGGCAGTTTGAGAGAAAATTTTCTTGCTCAAACACTCTACGACAAATTTTTATCTTTCATTTACTCTTTAATTGTAGATAGTACAAGCATGGGACCATGACAGACAAGTAATATACATCAATGGAAATCTGTGATGAAGGCAGATTTGGTATGGTATGGTTACTTTTGGTTTTATTACATTTCTAGAAATGACAGTTTGTGAGAAAATTTCCTAGCGTCAAGATTTTATGACAAATCTAATTTTTCATTTTCTCCTTTAGCATTGATGGTACATGAATGCAACTTTACTTACAAGTAGTTGGCATGAACAAAAGTAAGTGGCAAGGTTGAATTTGCTATGCTCTGCTTACTTTAGATTTTATTGAAATTCTAGAAATGACCATTTCTGCGAAAAGTCTCCGAGACTTGCTGAAAGTCTTTGATTTTCAATATCTCTACCATTATTTGGTCTGCAGCATTGATACTGCACATGCTAGTAATAAACATCAGTAGAAGTCAGTGCCCCAAAAGGCATGGCCATGCTACGTTTAGTTTGGAGTTTATTGAAAATTTAGAAATGGCTGTTTGAGAGAAAATTTTCTTGCTCAAACACTTTACGACAAATTTTTATCTTTCAATTACTCTTTAATTGTAGATAGTACAAGCATGGGACCATGACAGACAAGTAATATACATCAATAGAAATCTGTGATGAAGGCAGATTTGGTATGGTATGGTCACTTTTGGTTTTATTACATTTCTAGAAATGACAGTTTGTGAGAAAATTTCCTAGCGTCAAGATTTTATGAAAAATCTAATTTTTCATTTTTTCCTTTAGCGTTGATGGTACATGAATGCAACATTACTTACAAGTAGTTGGCATGAACAAAAGTCAGTGGCAAGGTTGAATTTGCTATGCTCTGCTTACTTTAGATTTTATTGAAATTCTAGAAATGACCATTTCTGTGAAAAGACTGCGAGACTTGCTGAAAGTCTTTGATTTCCAATATCTCTACCATTATTTGGTCTGCAGCATTGATACTGCACATGCTAGTAATAGACATCAGTAGAAGTCAGTGCCCCAAAAGGCATGACAATGCTACGTTTACTTTGGAGTTTATTGAAATTTTAGAAATGGCAGTTTGAGAGAAAATTTTCTTGCTCGAACACTTGACGACAAATTTTTATCTTTCAATCACTCTTTAATTGTAGATAGTACAAGCATGGGATCATGACAGACAAGTAATATACATAAATAGAAATCTGTGATGAAGGCAGGTTTGGTATGGTATGGTTACTTTTGGTTTTATTACATTTCTAGAAATGACAGTTTGTGAGAAAATTTCCTAGCGTCAAGATTTTATGACAAATCTAATTTTTCATTTTCTCCTTTAGCGTTGATGGTACATGAATGCAACTTTACTTACAAGTAGTTGGCATGAACAAAAGTCAGTGGCAAGGTTGAATTTGCTATGCTCTGCTTACTTTAGATTTTATTGAAATTCTAGAAATGACCATTTCTGCGAAAAGTCTCCGAGACTTGCTGAAAGTCTTTGATTTTCAATATCTCTATTATTATTTGGTCTGCAGCATTGATACTGCACATGCTAGTAATAGACATCAGTAGAAGTCGGTGCCCCAAAAGGCATGACCATGCTACATTTAGTTTGGAGTTTATTGAAATTTTAGAAATGGCAGTTTGAGAGAAAATTTTCTTGCTCGAACACTTTACGACAAATTTTTATCTTTCAATTACTCTTTAATTGTAGATAGTACAAGCATGGGACCATGACAGACAAGTAATACACATCAATAGAAATCTGTGATGAAGGCAGATTTGGTATGGTATGGTTACTTTTGGTTTTATTACATTTCTAGAAATGACAGTTTGTGAGAAAATTGCCTAGCGTCAAGATTTTATGACAAATCTAATTTTTCATTTTCTCCTTTAGCGTTGATGGTACATGAATGCAACTTTACTTACAAGTAGTTGGCATGAACAAAAGTCAGTGGCAAGGTTGAATTTGCCATGCTCTGCTTACTTTAGATTTTATTGAAATTCTAGAAATGACCATTTCTGCGAAAAGTCTCCGAGACTTGCTGAAAGTCTTTGATTTTCAATATCTCTACCATTATTTGGTCTGCAGCATTGATACTGCACATGCTAGTAATAAACATCAGTAGAAGTCAGTGCCCCAAAAGGCATGGCCATGCTACGTTTAGTTTGGAGTTTATTGAAAATTTAGAAATGGCTGTTTGAGAGAAAATTTTCTTGCTCAAACACTTTACGACAAATTTTTATCTTTCAATTACTCTTTAATTGTAGATAGTACAAGCATGGGACCATGACAGACAAGTAATATACATCAATAGAAATCTGTGATGAAGGCAGGTTTGGTATGGTATGGTTACTTTTGGTTTTATTACATTTCTAGAAATGACAGTTTGTGAGAAAATTTCCTAGCATCAAGATTTTATGACAAATCTAATTTTTCATTTTCTCCTTTAGCGTTGATGGTACATGAATGCAACTTTACTTACAAGTAGTTGGCATGAACAAAAGTCAATGGCAATGTTTAATTTGCTATGCTCGGCTTACTTTAGATTTTATTGAAATTCTAGAAATGACCATTTCTGCGAAAAGTCTCCGAGACTTGCTGGAAGTCTTTGATTTTCAATATCTCTACCATTATTTGGTCTGCAGCATTGATACTGCACATGCTAGTAATAGACATCAGTAGAAGTCAGTGCCCCAAAAGGCATGACCATGCTATGTTTAGTTTGGAGTTTATTGAAATTTTAGAAATGGCAGTTTGAGAGAAAATTTTCTTGCTCGAACACTTTACGACAAATTGTTATCTTTCATTTACTCTTTGAATGTAGATAGTACAAGCATGGGACCATAACAGACAAGTAATATACATCAATGGAAATCTGTGATGAAAGCAGATTTGGTATGGTATGGTTACTTTTGGTTTTATTACATTTCTAGAAATGACAGTTTGTGAGAAAATTTCCTAGCGTCAAGATTTTATGACAAATCTAATTTTTCATTTTCTCCTTTAGCGTTGATGGTACATGAATGCAACTTTACTTACAAGTAGTTGGCATGAACAAAAGTCAGTGGCAAGGTTGAATTTGCTATGCTCGGCTTACTTTAGATTTTATTGAAATTCTAGAAATGACCATTTCTGCGAAAAGTCTCCGAGACTTGCTGAAAGTCTTTGATTTTCAATATCTTTACCATTATTTGGTCTGCAGCATTGATCCTGCAAATGCTAGTAATAGACATCAGTAGAAGTCAGTGCCCCAAAAGGCATGACCATGCTACGTTTAGTTTGGAGTTTATTGAAATTTTAGAAATGGCAGTTTGAGAGAAAATTTTCTTGCTCGAACACTTTTCGACAAATTTTTATCTTCAATTACTCTTTAATTGTAGATAGTACAAGCATTGGACCATGACAGACAAGTAATATACATCAATATAAATCTGTGATGAAGGCACGTTTGGTATGGTATTGTTACTTTTGGTTTTATTACATTTCTAGAAATGACAGTTTGTGAGAAAATTTCCTAGCGTCAAGATTTTATGACAAATCTAATTTTTCATTTTCTCCTTTAGCGTTGATGGTACATGAATGCAACTTTACTTACAAGTAGTTGGCATGAACAAAAGTCAGTGGCAAGGTTGAATTTGCTATGCTCTGCTTACTTTAGATTTTATTGAAATTCTAGAAATGACCATTTCTGCGGAAAGACTGCGAGACTTGCTGAAAGTCTTTGATTTTCAATATCTCTACCATTATTTGGTCTGCAGCATTGATACTGCACATGCTAGTAATAGACATCAGTAGAAGTCAGTGCCCCAAAAGGCATGACCATGCTGTGTTTAGTTTGGAGTTTATTAAAATTTTAGAAATGGCAGTTTGAGAGAAAATTTTCTTGCTCAAACACTTTACGACAAATTTTTATCTTTCAATTACTCTTTAATTGTAGATAGTACAAGCATGGGACCATGACAGACAAGTAATATACATCAATAGAAATCTGTGATGAAGGCAGGTTTGGTATTGTATGGTTACTTTTGGTTTTATTACATTTCTAGAAATGACAGTTTGTGAGAAAATTTCCTAGCGTCAAGATTTTATGACAAATCTATTTTTTCATTTTCTCCTTTAGCGTTGATGGTACATGAATGCAACTTTACTTACAAGTAGTTGGCATGAACAAAAGTCAGTGGCATTGTTTAATTTGCTATGCTCGGCTTACTTTAGATTTTATTGAAATTCTAGAAATGTCCATTTCTGCGAAAAGTCTCCGAGACTTGCTGGAAGTCTTTGATTTTCAATATCTCTACCATTATTTGGTCTGCTGCATTGATACTGCACATGCTAGTAATAAACATCAGTAGAAGTCAGTGCCCCAAAAGGCATGGCCATGCTACGTTTAGTTTGGAGTTTATTGAAAATTTAGAAATGGCTGTTTGAGAGAAAATTTTCTTGCTCGAACACTTTACGACAAATTGTTATCTTTCAATTACTCTTTAATTGTAGATAGTACAAGCATGGGACCATGACAGACAAGTAATATACATCAATAGAAATCTGTGATGAAGGCAGGTTTGGTATGGTATGGTTACTTTTGGTTTTATTACATTTCTAGAAATGACAGTTTGTGAGAAAATTTCCTAGCGTCAAGATTTTATGACAAATCTAATTTTTCATTTTCTCCTTTAGCGTTGATGGTACATGAATGCAACTTTACTTACAAGTAGTTGGCATGAACAAAAGTCAGTGGCAAGGTTGAATTTGCTATGCTCTGCTTACTTTAGAATTTATTGAAATTCTAGAAATGACCATTTCTGCGAAAAGTCTCCGAGACTTGCTGAAAGTCTTTGATTTTCAATATCTCTACCATTATTTGGTCTGCAGCATTGATACTGCACATGCTAGTAATAGACATCAGTAGAAGTCGGTGCCCCAAAAGGCATGACCATGCTACATTTAGTTTGGAGTTTATTGAAATTTTAGAAATGGCAGTTTGAGAGAAAATTTTCTTGCTCAAACACTTTACGACAAATTTTTATCTTTCATTTACTCTTTAATTGTAGATAGTACAAGCATGGGACCATGACAGACAAGTAATATACATCAATGGAAATCTGTGATGAAGGCAGATTTGGTATGGTATGGTTACTTTTGGTTTTATTACATTTCTAGAAATGACAGTTTGTGAGAAAATTTCCTAGTGTCAAGATTTTATGACAAATCTAATTTTTCATTTTCTCCTTTAGCATTGATGGTACATGAATGCAACTTTACTTACAAGTAGTTGGCATGAACAAAAGTAAGTGGCAAGGTTGAATTTGCTATGCTCTGCTTACTTTAGATTTTATTGAAATTCTAGAAATGACCATTTCTGCGAAAAGTCTCCAAGACTTGCTGAAAGTCTTTGATTTTCAATATCTCTACCATTATTTGGTCTGCAGTATTGATACTGCACATGCTAGTAATGGACTTCAGTAGAAGTCAGTGCCCCAAAAGGCATGACTATGCTACGTTTAGTTTGGAGGTTATTGAAATTTTAGAAATGGCAGTTTGAGAGAAAATTTTCTTGCTCGAACACTTTACGACAAATTTTTATCTTTCAATTACTCTTTAATTGTAGATAGTACAAGCATGGGACCATGACAGACAAGTAATACACATCAATAGAAATCTGTGATGAAGGCAGATTTGGTATGGTATGGTTACTTTTGGTTTTATTACATTTCTAGAAATGACAGTTTGTGAGAAAATTGCCTAGCGTCAAGATTTTATGACAAATCTAATTTTTCATTTTCTCCTTTAGCGTTGATGGTACATGAATGCAACTTTACTTACAAGTAGTTGGCATGAACAAAAGTCAGTGGCAAGGTTGAATTTGCTATGCTCTGCTTACTTTAGATTTTATTGAAATTCTAGAAATGACCATTTCTGCGGAAAGACTGCGAGACTTGCTGAAAGTCTTTGATTTTCAATATCTCTACCATTATTTGGTCTGCAGCATTGATACTGCACATGCTAGTAATTAACATCAGTAGAAGTCAGTGCCCCAAAAGGCATGACAATGCTACCTTTAGTTTGGAGTTTATTGAAATTTTAGAAATGGCAGTTTGAGAGAAAATTTTCTTGCTCGAACACTTTACGACAAATTTTTATCTTTCAATTACTCTTTAATTGTAGATAGTACAAGCATGGGATCATGACAGACAAGTAATATACATCAATAGAAATCTGTGATGAAGGCAGATTTGGTATGGTATGGTTACTTTTGGTTTTATTACATTTCTAGAAATGACAGTTTGTGAGAAAATTTCCTAGCGTCAAGATTTTATGACAAATCTAATTTTTCATTTTCTCCTTTAGCATTGATGGTACATGAATGCAACTTTACTTACAAGTAGTTGGCATGAACAAAAGTAAGTGGCAAGGTTGAATTTGCTATGCTCTGCTTACTTTAGATTTAATTGAAATTCTAGAAATGACCATTTCTGCGAAAAGTCTCCAAGACTTGCTGAAAGTCTTTGATTTTCAATATCTCTACCATTATTTGGTCTGCAGTATTGATACTGCACATGCTAGTAATGGACTTCAGTAGAAGTCAGTGCCCCAAAAGGCATGACTATGCTACGTTTAGTTTGGAGGTTATTGAAATTTTAGAAATGGCAGTTTGAGAGAAAATTTTCTTGCTCGAACAGTTTACGACAAATTTTTATCTTTCAATTACTCTTTAATTGTAGATAGTACAAGCATGGGACCATGACAGACAAGTAATACACATCAATAGAAATCTGTGATGAAGGCAGATTTGGTATGGTATGGTTACTTTTGGTTTTATTACATTTCTAGAAATGACAGTTTGTGAGAAAATTGCCTAGCGTCAAGATTTTATGACAAATCTAATTTTTCATTTTCTCCTTTAGCGTTGATGGTACATGAATGCAACTTTACTTACAAGTAGTTGGCATGAACAAAAGTCAGTGGCAAGGTTGAATTTGCCATGCTCTGCTTACTTTAGATTTTATTGAAATTCTAGAAATGACCATTTCTGCGAAAAGTCTCCGAGACTTGCTGAAAGTCTTTGATTTTCAATATCTCTACCATTATTTGGTCTGCAGCATTGATACTGCACATGCTAGTAATAAACATCAGTAGAAGTCAGTGCCCCAAAAGGCATGACCATGCTACGTTTAGTTTGGAGTTTATTGAAATTTTAGAAATGGCAGTTTGAGAGAAAATTTTCTTGCTCGAACACTTTTCGACAAATTTTTATCTTTCAATTACTCTTTAATTGTAGATAGTACAAGCATGGGACCATGACAGACAAGTAATAAACATGAATATAAATCTGTGATGAAGGCAGGTTTGGTATGGTATGGTTACTTTTGGTTTTATTACATTTCTAGAAATGACAGTTTGTGAGAAAATTTCCTAGCGTCAAGATTTTATGACAAATCTAATTTTTCATTTTCTCCTTTAGCGTTGATGGTACATGAATGCAACTTTACTTACAAGTAGTTGGCATGAACAAAAGTCAGTGGCAAGGTTGAATTTGCTATGCTCGGCTTACTTTAGATTTTATTGAAATTCTAGAAATGACCATTTCTGCGGAAAGACTGCGAGACTTGCTGAAAGTCTTTGATTTTCAATATCTCTACCATTATTTGGTCTGCAGCATTGATACTGCACATGCTAGTAATAGACATCAGTAGAAGTCAGTGCCCCAAAAGGCATGACCATGCTACGTTTAGTTTGGAGTTTATTGAAATTTTAGAAATGGCTGTTTGAGAGAAAATTTTCTTGCTCAAACACTTTACGACAAATTTTTATCTTTCATTTACTCTTTAATTGTAGATAGTACAAGCATGGGACCATGACAGACAAGTAATATACATCAATAGAAATCTGTGATGAAGGCAGGTTTGGTATGGTATGGTTACTTTTGGTTTTATTACATTTCTAGAAATGACAGTTTGTGAGAAAATTTCCTAGCGTCAAGATTTTAAGACAAATCTATTTTTTCATTTTCTCCTTTAGCGTTGATGGTACATGAATGCAACTTTACTTACAAGTAGTTGGCATGAACAAAAGTCAGTGGCAAGGTTGAATTTGCTATGCTCTGCTTACTTTAGATTTTATTGAAATTCTAGAAATGACCATTTCTGCGAAAAGTCTCCAAAACTTGCTGAAAGTCTTTGATTTTCAATATCTCTACCATCATTTGGTCTGCAGCATTGATACTGCACATGCTAGTAATGGACATCAGTAGAAGTCAGTGCCCCAAAAGGTATGACCATGCTACGTTTAGTTTGGAGGTTATTGAAATTTTAGAAATGGCTGTTTGAGAGAAAATTTTCTTGCTCAAACACTTTACGACAAATTTTTATCTTTCATTTACTCTTTAATTGTAGATAGTACAAGCATGGGACCATGACAGACAAGTAATAAACATGAATATAAATCTGTGATGAAGGCAGGTTTGGTATGGTATGGTTACCTTTGGTTTTATTACATTTCTAGAAATGACAGTTTGTGAGAAAATTTCCTAGCGTCAAGATTTTATGACAAATCTAATTTTTCATTTTCTCCTTTAGCGTTGATGGTACATGAATGCAACTTTACTTACAAGTAGTTGGCATGAACAAAAGTCAGTGGCAAGGTTGAATTTGCTATGCTCGGCTTACTTTAGATTTTATTGAAATTCTAGAAATGACCATTTCTGCAGAAAGACTGCGAGACTTGCTGAAAGTCGTTGATTTTCAATATCTCTACCATTATTTGGTCTGCAGCATTGATACTGCACATGCTAGTTATAAACATCAGTAGAAGTCAGTGCCCCAAAAGGCATGACCATGCTACGTTTAGTTTGGAGTTTATTGAAATTTTAGAAATGGCTGTTTGAGAGAAAATTTTCTTGCTCAAACACTTTACGACAAATTTTTATCTTTCATTTACTCTTTAATTGTAGATAGTACAAGCATGGGACCATGACAGACAAGTAATATACATCAATAGAAATCTGTGATGAAGGCAGGTTTGGTATGGTATGGTTACTTTTGGTTTTATTACATTTCTAGAAATGACAGTTTGTGAGAAAATTTCCTAGCGTCAAGATTTTAAGACAAATCTATTTTTTCATTTTCTCCTTTAGCGTTGATGGTACATGAATGCAACTTTACTTACAAGTAGTTGGCATGAACAAAAGTCAGTGGCAAGGTTGAATTTGCTATGCTCTGCTTACTTTAGATTTTATTGAAATTCTAGAAATGACCATTTCTGCGAAAAGTCTCCGAGACTTGCTGGAAGTCTTTGATTTTCAATATCTCTACCATTATTTGGTCTGCAGCATTGATACTGCACATGCTAGTAATAGACATCAGTAGAAGTCAGTGCCCCAAAAGGCATGACCATGCTGTGTTTAGTTTGGAGTTTATTGAAATTTTAGAAATGGCAGTTTGAGAGAAAATTTTCTTGCTCGAACACTTTACGACAAATTTTTATCTTTCAATTACTCTTTAATTGTAGATAGTACATGCATTGGACCATGACAGACAAGTAATATACATCAATATAAATCTGTGATGAAAGCACGTTTGGTATGGTATGGTTACTTTTGGTTTTATTACATTTCTAGAAATGACAGTTTGTGAGAAAATTTCCTAGCGTCAAGATTTTATGACAAATCTAATTTTTCATTTTCTCCTTTAGCGTTGATGGTACATGAATGCAACTTTACTTACAAGTAGTTGGCATGAACAAAAGTCAGTGGCAAGGTTGAATTTGCTATGCTCTGCTTACTTTAGATTTTATTGAAATTCTAGAAATGACCAATTCTGCGGAAAGACTGCGAGACTTGCTGAAAGTCTTTGATTTTCAATATCTCTACCATTATTTGGTCTGCAGCATTGATACTGCACATGCTAGTAATGGACATCAGTAGAAGTCAGTGCCCCAAAAGGCATGACCATGCTACGTTTAGTTTGGAGGTTATTGAAATTTTAGAAATGTCAGTTTGAGAGAAAATTTTCTTGCTCGAACACTTTACGACAAATCTTTATCTTTCAATTACTCTTTAATTGTAGATAGTACAAAAATGGGACCATGACAGACAAGTAATATACATCAATAGAAATCTGTGATGAAGGCAGGTTTGGTATGGTATGGTTACTTTTGGTTTAATTACATTTCTAGAAATGACAGTTTGTGAGAAAATTTCCTAGCATCAAGATTTTATGACAAATCTAATTTTTCATTTTCTCCTTTAGCGTTGATGGTACATGAATGCAACTTTATTTACAAGTAGTTGGCATGAACAATAGTAAGTGTCAATGTTTAATTTGCTATGCTCTGCTTACTTTAGATTTTATTGAAATTCTAGAAATGACCATTTCTGTGAAAAGACTTCGAGACTTGCTGAAAGTCTTTGATTTTCAATATCTCTACCATTATTTGGTCTGCAGCATTGATACTGCACATGCCAGTAATGGACATCAGTAGAAGTCAGTGCCCCAAAAGGCATGACCATGCTACGTTTAGTTTGGAGGTTATTGAAATTTTAGAAATGTCAGTTTGAGAGAAAATTTTCTTGCTCGAACACTTTACGACAAATTGTTATCTTTCATTTACTCTTTGATTGTAGATAGTACAAGCATGGGACCATGACAGACAAGTAATATACATCAATAGAAATCTGTGATGAAAGCAGATTTGGTATGGTATGGTTACTTTTGGTTTTATTACATTTCTAGAAATGACAGTTTGTGAGAAAATTTCCTAGCGTCATGATTTTATGACAAATCTAATTTTTCATTTTCTCCTTTAGCGTTGATGGTATATGAATGCAACTTTACTTACAAGTAGTTGGCATGAACAAAAGTCAGTGGCAGTGTTTAATTTGCTATGCTCGGCTTACTTTAGATTTTATTGAAATTCTAGAAATGACCATTCCTGCGAAAAGTCTCCGAGACTTGCTGAAAGTCTTTGATTTTCAATATCTTTACCATTATTTGGTCTGCAGCATTGATACTGCACATGCTAGTAATAGACATCAGTAGAAGTCAGTGCCCCAAAAGGCATGACAATGCTACGTTTAGTTTGGAGTTTATTGAAATTTTAGAAATGGCAGTTTGAGAGAAAATTTTCTTGCTCGAACACTTTACGACAAATTTTTATCTTTCAATTACTCTTTAATTGTAGATAGTACAAGCATGGGACCATGACAGACAAGTAATATACATCAATGGAAATCTGTGATGAAGGCAGGTTTGGTATGGTATGGTTACTTTTGGTTTTATTACATTTCTAGAAATGACAGTTTGTGAGAAAATTTCCTAACGTCAAGATTTTATGACAAATCTAATTTTTCATTTTCTCCTTTAGCGTTGATGGTACATGAATGCAACTTTACTTACAAGTAGTTGGCATGAACAAAAGTCAGTGGCAAGGTTGAATTTGCTATGCTCTGCTTACTTTAGATTTTATTGAAATTCTAGAAATGACCATTTCTGCGGAAAGACTGCGAGACTTGCTGAAAGTCTTTGATTTTCAATATCTCTACCATTATTTGGTCTGCAGCATTGATACTGCACATGCTAGTAATTAACATCAGTAGAAGTCAGTGCCCCAAAAGGCATGGCCATGCTACCTTTAGTTTGGAGTTTATTGAAATTTTAGAAATGGCAGTTTGAGAGAAAATTTTCTTGCTCAAACACTTTACGACAAATTTTTATCTTTCAATTACTCTTTAATTGTAGATAGTACAAGCATGGGACCATGACAGACAAGTAATATACATCAATAGAAATCTGTGATGAAGGCAGGTTTGGTATGGTATGGTTACTTTTGGTTTTATTACATTTCTAGAAATGACAGTTTGTGAGAAAATTTCCTAGCGTCAAGATTTTATGACAAATCTAATTTTTCATTTTCTCCTTTAGCGTTGATGGTACATGAATGCAACTTTACTTACAAGTAGTTGGCATGAACAAAAGTCAGTGGCAATGTTTAATTTGCTATGCTCGGCTTACTTTAGATTTTATTGAAATTCTAGAAATGACCATTTCTGCGAAAAGTCTCCGAGACTTGCTGAAAGTCTTTGATTTTCAATATCTTTACCAATATTTGGTCTGCAGCATTGATACTGCACATGCTAGTAATAGACATCAGTAGAAGTCAGTGCCCCAAAAGGCATGACAATGCTACGTTTAGTTTGGAGTTTATTGAAATTTTAGAAATGGCAGTTTGAGAGAAAATTTTCTTGCTCGAACACTTTACGACAAATTTTTATCTTTCAATTACTCTTTAATTGTAGATAGTACAAGCATGGGACCATGACAGACAAGTAATATACATCAATGGAAATCTGTGATGAAGGCAGATTTGGTATGGTATGGTTACTTTTGGTTTTATTACATTTCTAGAAATGACAGTTTGTGAGAAAATTTCCTAACGTCAAGATTTTATGACAAATCTAATTTTTCATTTTCTCCTTTAGCGTTGATGGTACATGAATGCAACTTTACTTACAAGTAGTTGGCATGAACAAAAGTCAGTGGCAAGGTTGAATTTGCTATGCTCTGCTTACTTTAGATTTTATTGAAATTCTAGAAATGACCATTTCTGCGGAAAGACTGCGAGACTTGCTGAAAGTCTTTGATTTTCAATATCTCTACCATTATTTGGTCTGCAGCATTGATACTGCACATGCTAGTAATTAACATCAGTAGAAGTCAGTGCCCCAAAAGGCATGGCCATGCTACCTTTAGTTTGGAGTTTATTGAAATTTTAGAAATGGCAGTTTGGGAGAAAATTTTCTTGCTCGAACACTTTACGACAAATTTTTATCTTTCAATTACTCTTTAATTGTAGATAGTACATGCATTGGACCATGACAGACAAGTAATATACATCAATATAAATCTGTGATGAAAGCACGTTTGGTATGGTATGGTTAATTTTGGTTTTATTACATTTCTAGAAATGACAGTTTGTGAGAAAATTTCCTAGCGTCAAGATTTTATGACAAATCTAATTTTTCATTTTCTCCTTTAGCGTTGATGGTACATGAATGCAACTTTACTTACAAGTAGTTGGCATGAACAAAAGTCAGTGGCAAGGTTGAATTTGCTATGCTCGGCTTACTTTAGATTTTATTGAAATTCTAGAAATGACCATTTCTGCGGAAAGACTGCGAGACTTGCTGAAAGTCTTTGATTTTCAATATCTCTACCATTATTTGGTCTGCAGCATTGATACTGCACATGCTAGTAATAGACATCAGTAGAAGTCAGTGCCCCAAAAGGCATGACCATGCTACGTTTAGTTTGGAGTTTATTGAAATTTTAGAAATGGCTGTTTGAGAGAAAATTTTCTTGCTCAAACACTTTACGACAAATTTTTATCTTTCATTTACTCTTTAATTGTAGATAGTACAAGCATGGGACCATGACAGACAAGTAATATACATCAATAGAAATCTGTGATGAAGGCAGGTTTGGTATGGTATGGTTACTTTTGGTTTTATTACATTTCTAGAAATGACAGTTTGTGAGAAAATTTCCTAGCGTCAAGATTTTAAGACAAATCTATTTTTTCATTTTCTCCTTTAGCGTTGATGGTACATGAATGCAACTTTACTTACAAGTAGTTGGCATGAACAAAAGTCAGTGGCAAGGTTGAATTTGCTATGCTCTGCTTACTTTAGATTTTATTGAAATTCTAGAAATGACCATTTCTGCGAAAAGTCTCCGAGACTTGCTGGAAGTCTTTGATTTTCAATATCTCTACCATTATTTGGTCTGCAGCATTGATACTGCACATGCTAGTAATAGACATCAGTAGAAGTCAGTGCCCCAAAAGGCATGACCATGCTGTGTTTAGTTTGGAGTTTATTGAAATTTTAGAAATGGCAGTTTGAGAGAAAATTTTCTTGCTCGAACACTTTACGACAAATTTTTATCTTTCAATTACTCTTTAATTGTAGATAGTACATGCATTGGACCATGACAGACAAGTAATATACATCAATATAAATCTGTGATGAAAGCACGTTTGGTATGGTATGGTTACTTTTGGTTTTATTACATTTCTAGAAATGACAGTTTGTGAGAAAATTTCCTAGCGTCAAGATTTTATGACAAATCTAATTTTTCATTTTCTCCTTTAGCGTTGATGGTACATGAATGCAACTTTACTTACAAGTAGTTGGCATGAACAAAAGTCAGTGGCAAGGTTGAATTTGCTATGCTCTGCTTACTTTAGATTTTATTGAAATTCTAGAAATGACCAATTCTGCGGAAAGACTGCGAGACTTGCTGAAAGTCTTTGATTTTCAATATCTCTACCATTATTTGGTCTGCAGCATTGATACTGCACATGCTAGTAATGGACATCAGTAGAAGTCAGTGCCCCAAAAGGCATGACCATGCTACGTTTAGTTTGGAGGTTATTGAAATTTTAGAAATGTCAGTTTGAGAGAAAATTTTCTTGCTCGAACACTTTACGACAAATCTTTATCTTTCAATTACTCTTTAATTGTAGATAGTACAAAAATGGGACCATGACAGACAAGTAATATACATCAATAGAAATCTGTGATGAAGGCAGGTTTGGTATGGTATGGTTACTTTTGGTTTAATTACATTTCTAGAAATGACAGTTTGTGAGAAAATTTCCTAGCATCAAGATTTTATGACAAATCTAATTTTTCATTTTCTCCTTTAGCGTTGATGGTACATGAATGCAACTTTATTTACAAGTAGTTGGCATGAACAATAGTAAGTGTCAATGTTTAATTTGCTATGCTCTGCTTACTTTAGATTTTATTGAAATTCTAGAAATGACCATTTCTGTGAAAAGACTTCGAGACTTGCTGAAAGTCTTTGATTTTCAATATCTCTACCATTATTTGGTCTGCAGCATTGATACTGCACATGCCAGTAATGGACATCAGTAGAAGTCAGTGCCCCAAAAGGCATGACCATGCTACGTTTAGTTTGGAGGTTATTGAAATTTTAGAAATGTCAGTTTGAGAGAAAATTTTCTTGCTCGAACACTTTACGACAAATTGTTATCTTTCATTTACTCTTTGATTGTAGATAGTACAAGCATGGGACCATGACAGACAAGTAATATACATCAATAGAAATCTGTGATGAAAGCAGATTTGGTATGGTATGGTTACTTTTGGTTTTATTACATTTCTAGAAATGACAGTTTGTGAGAAAATTTCCTAGCGTCATGATTTTATGACAAATCTAATTTTTCATTTTCTCCTTTAGCGTTGATGGTATATGAATGCAACTTTACTTACAAGTAGTTGGCATGAACAAAAGTCAGTGGCAGTGTTTAATTTGCTATGCTCGGCTTACTTTAGATTTTATTGAAATTCTAGAAATGACCATTCCTGCGAAAAGTCTCCGAGACTTGCTGAAAGTCTTTGATTTTCAATATCTTTACCATTATTTGGTCTGCAGCATTGATACTGCACATGCTAGTAATAGACATCAGTAGAAGTCAGTGCCCCAAAAGGCATGACAATGCTACGTTTAGTTTGGAGTTTATTGAAATTTTAGAAATGGCAGTTTGAGAGAAAATTTTCTTGCTCGAACACTTTACGACAAATTTTTATCTTTCAATTACTCTTTAATTGTAGATAGTACAAGCATGGGACCATGACAGACAAGTAATATACATCAATGGAAATCTGTGATGAAGGCAGGTTTGGTATGGTATGGTTACTTTTGGTTTTATTACATTTCTAGAAATGACAGTTTGTGAGAAAATTTCCTAACGTCAAGATTTTATGACAAATCTAATTTTTCATTTTCTCCTTTAGCGTTGATGGTACATGAATGCAACTTTACTTACAAGTAGTTGGCATGAACAAAAGTCAGTGGCAAGGTTGAATTTGCTATGCTCTGCTTACTTTAGATTTTATTGAAATTCTAGAAATGACCATTTCTGCGGAAAGACTGCGAGACTTGCTGAAAGTCTTTGATTTTCAATATCTCTACCATTATTTGGTCTGCAGCATTGATACTGCACATGCTAGTAATTAACATCAGTAGAAGTCAGTGCCCCAAAAGGCATGGCCATGCTACCTTTAGTTTGGAGTTTATTGAAATTTTAGAAATGGCAGTTTGAGAGAAAATTTTCTTGCTCAAACACTTTACGACAAATTTTTATCTTTCAATTACTCTTTAATTGTAGATAGTACAAGCATGGGACCATGACAGACAAGTAATATACATCAATAGAAATCTGTGATGAAGGCAGGTTTGGTATGGTATGGTTACTTTTGGTTTTATTACATTTCTAGAAATGACAGTTTGTGAGAAAATTTCCTAGCGTCAAGATTTTATGACAAATCTAATTTTTCATTTTCTCCTTTAGCGTTGATGGTACATGAATGCAACTTTACTTACAAGTAGTTGGCATGAACAAAAGTCAGTGGCAATGTTTAATTTGCTATGCTCGGCTTACTTTAGATTTTATTGAAATTCTAGAAATGACCATTTCTGCGAAAAGTCTCCGAGACTTGCTGAAAGTCTTTGATTTTCAATATCTTTACCAATATTTGGTCTGCAGCATTGATACTGCACATGCTAGTAATAGACATCAGTAGAAGTCAGTGCCCCAAAAGGCATGACAATGCTACGTTTAGTTTGGAGTTTATTGAAATTTTAGAAATGGCAGTTTGAGAGAAAATTTTCTTGCTCGAACACTTTACGACAAATTTTTATCTTTCAATTACTCTTTAATTGTAGATAGTACAAGCATGGGACCATGACAGACAAGTAATATACATCAATGGAAATCTGTGATGAAGGCAGATTTGGTATGGTATGGTTACTTTTGGTTTTATTACATTTCTAGAAATGACAGTTTGTGAGAAAATTTCCTAACGTCAAGATTTTATGACAAATCTAATTTTTCATTTTCTCCTTTAGCGTTGATGGTACATGAATGCAACTTTACTTACAAGTAGTTGGCATGAACAAAAGTCAGTGGCAAGGTTGAATTTGCTATGCTCTGCTTACTTTAGATTTTATTGAAATTCTAGAAATGACCATTTCTGCGGAAAGACTGCGAGACTTGCTGAAAGTCTTTGATTTTCAATATCTCTACCATTATTTGGTCTGCAGCATTGATACTGCACATGCTAGTAATTAACATCAGTAGAAGTCAGTGCCCCAAAAGGCATGGCCATGCTACCTTTAGTTTGGAGTTTATTGAAATTTTAGAAATGGCAGTTTGGGAGAAAATTTTCTTGCTCGAACACTTTACGACAAATTTTTATCTTTCAATTACTCTTTAATTGTAGATAGTACATGCATTGGACCATGACAGACAAGTAATATACATCAATATAAATCTGTGATGAAAGCACGTTTGGTATGGTATGGTTAATTTTGGTTTTATTACATTTCTAGAAATGACAGTTTGTGAGAAAATTTCCTAGCGTCAAGATTTTATGACAAATCTAATTTTTCATTTTCTCCTTTAGCGTTGATGGTACATGAATGCAACTTTACTTACAAGTAGTTGGCATGAACAAAAGTCAGTGGCAAGGTTGAATTTGCTATGCTCGGCTTACTTTAGATTTTATTGAAATTCTAGAAATGACCATTTCTGCGGAAAGACTGCGAGACTTGCTGAAAGTCTTTGATTTTCAATATCTCTACCATTATTTGGTCTGCAGCATTGATACTGCACATGCTAGTAATAGACATCAGTAGAAGTCAGTGCCCCAAAAGGCATGACCATGCTACGTTTAGTTTGGAGTTTATTGAAATTTTAGAAATGGCTGTTTGAGAGAAAATTTTCTTGCTCAAACACTTTACGACAAATTTTTATCTTTCATTTACTCTTTAATTGTAGATAGTACAAGCATGGGACCATGACAGACAAGTAATATACATCAATAGAAATCTGTGATGAAGGCAGGTTTGGTATGGTATGGTTACTTTTGGTTTTATTACATTTCTAGAAATGACAGTTTGTGAGAAAATTTCCTAGCGTCAAGATTTTAAGACAAATCTATTTTTTCATTTTCTCCTTTAGCGTTGATGGTACATGAATGCAACTTTACTTACAAGTAGTTGGCATGAACAAAAGTCAGTGGCAAGGTTGAATTTGCTATGCTCTGCTTACTTTAGATTTTATTGAAATTCTAGAAATGACCATTTCTGCGAAAAGTCTCCAAAACTTGCTGAAAGTCTTTGATTTTCAATATCTCTACCATCATTTGGTCTGCAGCATTGATACTGCACATGCTAGTAATGGACATCAGTAGAAGTCAGTGCCCCAAAAGGTATGACCATGCTACGTTTAGTTTGGAGGTTATTGAAATTTTAGAAATGGCAGTTTGAGAGAAAATGTTCTTGCTCGAACACTTTACGACAAATTTTTATCTTTCAATTACTCTTTAATTGTAGATAGTACAAGCATGGGACCATGACAGACAAGTAATAAACATGAATATAAATCTGTGATGAAGGCAGGTTTGGTATGGTATGGTTACCTTTGGTTTTATTACATTTCTAGAAATGACAGTTTGTGAGAAAATTTCCTAGCGTCAAGATTTTATGACAAATCTAATTTTTCATTTTCTCCTTTAGCGTTGATGGTACATGAATGCAACTTTACTTACAAGTAGTTGGCATGAACAAAAGTCAGTGGCAAGGTTGAATTTGCTATGCTCGGCTTACTTTAGATTTTATTGAAATTCTAGAAATGACCATTTCTGCAGAAAGACTGCGAGACTTGCTGAAAGTCGTTGATTTTCAATATCTCTACCATTATTTGGTCTGCAGCATTGATACTGCACATGCTAGTTATAGACATCAGTAGAAGTCAGTGCCCCAAAAGGCATGACCATGCTACGTTTAGTTTGGAGTTTATTGAAATTTTAGAAATGGCTGTTTGAGAGAAAATTTTCTTGCTCAAACACTTTACGACAAATTTTTATCTTTCATTTACTCTTTAATTGTAGATAGTACAAGCATGGGACCATGACAGACAAGTAATATACATCAATAGAAATCTGTGATGAAAGCAGATTTGGTATGGTATGGTTACTTTTGGTTTTATTACATTTCTAGAAATGACAGTTTGTGAGAAAATTTCCTAGCGTCATGATTTTATGACAAATCTAATTTTTCATTTTCTCCTTTAGCGTTGATGGTATATGAATGCAACTTTACTTACAAGTAGTTGGCATGAACAAAAGTCAGTGGCAGTGTTTAATTTGCTATGCTCGGCTTACTTTAGATTTTATTGAAATTCTAGAAATGACCATTCCTGCGAAAAGTCTCCGAGACTTGCTGAAAGTCTTTGATTTTCAATATCTTTACCATTATTTGGTCTGCAGCATTGATACTGCACATGCTAGTAATAGACATCAGTAGAAGTCAGTGCCCCAAAAGGCATGACAATGCTACGTTTAGTTTGGAGTTTATTGAAATTTTAGAAATGGCAGTTTGAGAGAAAATTTTCTTGCTCGAACACTTTACGACAAATTTTTATCTTTCAATTACTCTTTAATTGTAGATAGTACAAGCATGGGACCATGACAGACAAGTAATATACATCAATGGAAATCTGTGATGAAGGCAGGTTTGGTATGGTATGGTTACTTTTGGTTTTATTACATTTCTAGAAATGACAGTTTGTGAGAAAATTTCCTAACGTCAAGATTTTATGACAAATCTAATTTTTCATTTTCTCCTTTAGCGTTGATGGTACATGAATGCAACTTTACTTACAAGTAGTTGGCATGAACAAAAGTCAGTGGCAAGGTTGAATTTGCTATGCTCTGCTTACTTTAGATTTTATTGAAATTCTAGAAATGACCATTTCTGCGGAAAGACTGCGAGACTTGCTGAAAGTCTTTGATTTTCAATATCTCTACCATTATTTGGTCTGCAGCATTGATACTGCACATGCTAGTAATTAACATCAGTAGAAGTCAGTGCCCCAAAAGGCATGGCCATGCTACCTTTAGTTTGGAGTTTATTGAAATTTTAGAAATGGCAGTTTGAGAGAAAATTTTCTTGCTCAAACACTTTACGACAAATTTTTATCTTTCAATTACTCTTTAATTGTAGATAGTACAAGCATGGGACCATGACAGACAAGTAATATACATCAATAGAAATCTGTGATGAAGGCAGGTTTGGTATGGTATGGTTACTTTTGGTTTTATTACATTTCTAGAAATGACAGTTTGTGAGAAAATTTCCTAGCGTCAAGATTTTATGACAAATCTAATTTTTCATTTTCTCCTTTAGCGTTGATGGTACATGAATGCAACTTTACTTACAAGTAGTTGGCATGAACAAAAGTCAGTGGCAATGTTTAATTTGCTATGCTCGGCTTACTTTAGATTTTATTGAAATTCTAGAAATGACCATTTCTGCGAAAAGTCTCCGAGACTTGCTGAAAGTCTTTGATTTTCAATATCTTTACCAATATTTGGTCTGCAGCATTGATACTGCACATGCTAGTAATAGACATCAGTAGAAGTCAGTGCCCCAAAAGGCATGACAATGCTACGTTTAGTTTGGAGTTTATTGAAATTTTAGAAATGGCAGTTTGAGAGAAAATTTTCTTGCTCGAACACTTTACGACAAATTTTTATCTTTCAATTACTCTTTAATTGTAGATAGTACAAGCATGGGACCATGACAGACAAGTAATATACATCAATGGAAATCTGTGATGAAGGCAGATTTGGTATGGTATGGTTACTTTTGGTTTTATTACATTTCTAGAAATGACAGTTTGTGAGAAAATTTCCTAACGTCAAGATTTTATGACAAATCTAATTTTTCATTTTCTCCTTTAGCGTTGATGGTACATGAATGCAACTTTACTTACAAGTAGTTGGCATGAACAAAAGTCAGTGGCAAGGTTGAATTTGCTATGCTCTGCTTACTTTAGATTTTATTGAAATTCTAGAAATGACCATTTCTGCGGAAAGACTGCGAGACTTGCTGAAAGTCTTTGATTTTCAATATCTCTACCATTATTTGGTCTGCAGCATTGATACTACACATGCTAGTAATTAACATCAGTAGAAGTCAGTGCCCCAAAAGGCATGGCTATGCTACCTTTAGTTTGGAGTTTATTGAAATTTTAGAAATGGCAGTTTGGGAGAAAATTTTCTTGCTCGAACACTTTACGACAAATTTTTATCTTTCAATTACTCTTTAATTGTAGATAGTACATGCATTGGACCATGACAGACAAGTAATATACATCAATATAAATCTGTGATGAAAGCACGTTTGGTATGGTATGGTTAATTTTGGTTTTATTACATTTCTAGAAATGACAGTTTGTGAGAAAATTTCCTAGCGTCAAGATTTTATGACAAATCTAATTTTTCATTTTCTCCTTTAGCGTTGATGGTACATGAATGCAACTTTACTTACAAGTAGTTGGCATGAACAAAAGTCAGTGGCAAGGTTGAATTTGCTATGCTCTGCTTACTTTAGATTTTATTGAAATTCTAGAAATGACCAATTCTGCGGAAAGACTGCGAGACTTGCTGAAAGTCTTTGATTTTCAATATCTCTACCATTATTTGGTCTGCAGCATTGATACTGCACATGCTAGTAATGGACATCAGTAGAAGTCAGTGCCCCAAAAGGCATGACCATGCTACGTTTAGTTTGGAGGTTATTGAAATTTTAGAAATGTCAGTTTGAGAGAAAATTTTCTTGCTCGAACACTTTACGACAAATTTTTATCTTTCAATTACTCTTTAATTGTAGATAGTACAAAAATGGGACCATGACAGACAAGTAATATACATCAATAGAAATCTGTGATGAAGGCAGGTTTGGTATGGTATGGTTACTTTTGGTTTAATTACATTTCTAGAAATGACAGTTTGTGAGAAAATTTCCTAGCATCAAGATTTTATGACAAATCTAATTTTTCATTTTCTCCTTTAGCGTTGATGGTACATGAATGCAACTTTATTTACAAGTAGTTGGCATGAACAATAGTAAGTGGCAATGTTCAATTTGCTATGCTCTGCTTACTTTAGATTTTATTGAAATTCTAGAAATGACCATTTCTGCGAAAAGACTTCGAGATTTGCTGAAAGTCTTTGATTTTCAATATCTCTACCATTATTTGGTCTGCAGCATTGATACTGCACATGCCAGTAATGGACATCAGTAGAAGTCAGTGCCCCAAAAGGCATGACCATGCTACGTTTAGTTTGGAGGTTATTGAAATTTTAGAAATGTCAGTTTGAGAGAAAATTTTCTTGCTCGAACACTTTACGACAAATTTTTATCTTTCAATTACTCTTTAATTGTAGATAGTACAAGCATGGGACCATGACAGACAAGTAATATACATCAATAGAAATCTGTGATGAAGGCAGGTTTGGTATGGTATGGTTACTTTTGGTTTAATTACATTTCTAGAAATGACAGTTTGTGAGAAAATTTCCTAGCATCAAGATTTTATGACAAATCTAATTTTTCATTTTCTCCTTTAGCGTTGATGGTACATGAATGCAACTTTATTTACAAGTAGTTGGCATGATCAATAGTAAGTGGCAATGTTTAATTTGCTATGCTCTGCTTACTTTAGATTTTATTGAAATTCTAGAAATGACCATTTCTGCGAAAAGACTTCGAGACTTGCTGAAAGTCTTTGATTTTCAATATCTCTACCATTATTTGGTCTGCAGCATTGATACTGCACATGCCAGTAATGGACATCAGTAGAAGTCAGTGCCCCAAAAGGCATGACCATGCTACGTTTAGTTTGGAGGTTATTGAAATTTTAGAAATGTCAGTTTGAGAGAAAATTTTCTTGCTCGAACACTTTACGACAAATTGTTATCTTTCATTTACTCTTTGATTGTAGATAGTACAAGCATGGGACCATGACAGACAAGTAATATACATCAATAGAAATCTGCGATGAAAGCAGATTTGGTATGGTATGGTTACTTTTGGTTTTATTACATTTCTAGAAATGACAGTTTGTGAGAAAATTTCCTAGCGTCAAGATTTTATGACAAATCTAATTTTTCATTTTCTCCTTTAGCGTTGATGGTATATGAATGCAACTTTACTTACAAGTAGTTGGCATGAACAAAAGTCAGTGGCAGTGTTTAATTTGCTATGCTCGGCTTACTTTAGATTTTATTGAAATTCTAGAAATGACCATTCCTGCGAAAAGTCTCCGAGACTTGCTGAAAGTCTTTGATTTTCAATATCTTTACCATTATTTGGTCTGCAGCATTGATACTGCACATGCTAGTAATAGACATCAGTAGAAGTCAGTGCCCCAAAAGGCATGACAATGCTACGTTTAGTTTGGAGTTTATTGAAATTTTAGAAATGGCAGTTTGAGAGAAAATTTTCTTGCTCGAACACTTTACGACAAATTTTTATCTTTCAATTACTCTTTAATTGTAGATAGTACAAGCATGGGACCATGACAGACAAGTAATATACATCAATGGAAATCTGTGATGAAGGCAGGTTTGGTATGGTATGGTTACTTTTGGTTTTATTACATTTCTAGAAATGACAGTTTGTGAGAAAATTTCCTAACGTCAAGATTTTATGACAAATCTGATTTTTCATTTTCTCCTTTAGCGTTGATGGTACATGAATGCAACTTTACTTAGAAGTAGTTGGCATGAACAAAAGTCAGTGGCAAGGTTGAATTTGCTATGCTCTGCTTACTTTAGATTTTATTGAAATTCTAGAAATGACCATTTCTGCGAAAAGTCTCCGAGACTTGCTGAAAGTCTTTGATTTTCAATATCTCTACCATTATTTGGTCTGCAGCATTGATACTGCACATGCTAGTAATTAACATCAGTAGAAGTCAGTGCCCCAAAAGGCATGGCCATGCTACCTTTAGTTTGGAGTTTATTGAAATTTTAGAAATGGCAGTTTGAGAGAAAATTTTCTTGCTCAAACACTTTACGACAAATTTTTATCTTTCAATTACTCTTTAATTGTAGATAGTACAAGCATGGGACCATGACAGACAAGTAATATACATCAATAGAAATCTGTGATGAAGGCAGGTTTGGTATGGTATGGTTACTTTTGGTTTTATTACATTTCTAGAAATGATAGTTTGTGAGAAAATTTCCTAGCATCAAGATTTTATGACAAATCTAATTTTTCATTTTCTCCTTTAGCGTTGATGGTACATGAATGCAACTTTACTTACATGTAGTTGGCATGAACAAAAGTCAGTGGCAAGGTTGAATTTGCTATGCTCTGCTTACTTTAGATTTTATTGAAATTCTAGAAATGACCATTTCTGCGGAAAGACTGCGAGACTTGCTGAAAGTCTTTGATTTTCAATATCTCTACCATTATTTGGTCTGCAGCATTGATACTGCACATGCTAGTAATTAACATCAGTAGAAGTCAGTGCCCCAAAAGGCATGGCCATGCTACCTTTAGTTTGGAGTTTATTGAAATTTTAGAAATGGCAGTTTGAGAGAAAATTTTCTTGCTCAAACACTTTACGACAAATTTTTATCTTTCAATTACTCTTTAATTGTAGATAGTACAAGCATGGGACCATGACAGACAAGTAATATACATCAATAGAAATCTGTGATGAAGGCAGGTTTGGTATGGTATGGTTACTTTTGGTTTTATTACATTTCTAGAAATGACAGTTTGTGAGAAAATTTCCTAGCGTCAAGATTTTATGACAAATCTAATTTTTCATTTTCTCCTTTAGCGTTGATGGTACATGAATGCAACTTTACTTACAAGTAGTTGGCATGAACAAAAGTCAGTGGCAATGTTTAATTTGCTATGCTCGGCTTACTTTAGATTTTATTGAAATTCTAGAAATGACCATTTCTGCGAAAAGTCTCCGAGACTTGCTGAAAGTCTTTGATTTTCAATATCTTTACCATTATTTGGTCTGCAGCATTGATACTGCACATGCTAGTAATAGACATCAGTAGAAGTCAGTGCCCCAAAAGGCATGACAATGCTACGTTTAGTTTGGAGTTTATTGAAATTTTAGAAATGGCAGTTTGAGAGAAAATTTTCTTGCTCAAACACTTTACGACAAATTTTTATCTTTCAATTACTCTTGAATTGTAGATAGTACAAGCATGGGACCATGACAGACAAGTAATATACATCAATAGAAATCTGTGATGAAGGCAGGTTTGGTATGGTATGGTTACTTTTGGTTTTATTACATTTCTAGAAATGACAGTTTGTGAGAAAATTTCCTAGCATCAAGATTTTATGACAAATCTAATTTTTCATTTTCTCCTTTAGCGTTGATGGTACATGAATGCAACTTTACTTACAAGTAGTTGGCATGAACAAAAGCCAGTGGCAAGGTTGAATTTGCTATGCTCTGCTTACTTTAGATTTTATTGAAATTCTAGAAATGACCATTTCTGCGGAAAGACTGCGAGACTTGCTGAAAGTCTTTGATTTTCAATATCTCTACCATTATTTGGTCTGCAGCATTGATACTGCACATGCTAGTAATGGACATCAGTAGAAGTCAGTGCCCCAAAAGTCATGACAATGCTACGTTTAGTTTGGAGTTTATTGAAATTTTAGAAATGGCAGTTTGAGAGAAAATTTTCTTGCTCGAACACTTTACGACAAATTTTTATCTTTCAATTACTCTTTAATTGTAGATAGTACAAGCATGGGACCATGACAGACAAGTAATATACATCAATAGAAATCTGTGATGAAGGCAGGTTTGGTATGGTATGGTTACTTTTGGTTTTATTACATTTCTAGAAATGACAGTTTGTGAGAAAATTTCCTAGCGTCAAGATTTTATGACAAATCTGATTTTTCATTTTCTCCTTTAGCGTTGATGGTACATGAATGCAACTTTACTTACAAGTAGTTGGCATGAACAAAAGTCAGTGGCAAGGTTGAATTTGCTATGCTCTGCTTACTTTAGATTTTATTGAAATTCTAGAAATGACCATTTCTGCGGAAAGACTTCGAGACTTGCTGAAAGTCTTTGATTTTCAATATCTCTACCATTATTTGGTCTGCAGCATTGATACTGCACATGCTAGTAATTAACATCAGTAGAAGTCAGTGCCCCAAGAGGCATGGCCATGCTACGTTTAGTTTGGAGTTTATTGAAATTTTAGAAATGGCAGTTTGAGAGAAAATTTTCTTGCTCAAACACTTTACGACAATTTTTATCTTTCAATTACTCTTTAATTGTAGATAGTACAAGCATGGGACCATGACAGACAAGTAATATACATCAATAGAAATCTGTGATGAAGGCAGGTTTGGTATGGTATGGTTACTTTTGGTTTTATTACATTTCTAGAAATGACAGTTTGTGAGAAAATTTCCTAGCGTCAAGATTTTATGACAAATCTAATTTTTCATTTTCTCCTTTAGCGTTGATGGTACATGAATGCAACTTTACTTACAAGTAGTTGGCATGAACAAAAGTCAGTGGCAAGGTTGAATTTGCTATGCTCTGCTTACTTTAGATTTTATTGAAATTCTAGAAATGACCATTTCTGCGAAAAGTCTCCGAGACTTGCTGAAAGTCTTTGATTTTCAATATCTCTATTATTATTTGGTCTGCAGCATTGATACTGCACATGCTAGTAATAAACATCAGTAGAAGTCAGTGCCCCAAAAGGCATGGCCATGCTACCTTTAGTTTGGAGTTTATTGAAATTTTAGAAATGGCAGTTTGAGAGAAAATTTTCTTGCTCAAACACTTTACGACAAATTTTTATCTTTCAATTACTCTTGAATTGTAGATAGTACAAGCATGGGACCATGACAGACAAGTAATATACATCAATAGAAATCTGTGATGAAGGCAGGTTTGGTATGGTATGGTTACTTTTGGTTTTATTACATTTCTAGAAATGATAGTTTGTGAGAAAATTTCCTAGCATCAAGATTTTATGACAAATCTAATTTTTCATTTTCTCCTTTAGCGTTGATGGTACATGAATGCAACTTTACTTACATGTAGTTGGCATGAACAAAAGTCAGTGGCAAGGTTGAATTTGCTATGCTCTGCTTACTTTAGATTTTATTGAAATTCTAGAAATGACCATTTCTGCAGAAAGACTGCGAGACTTGCTGAAAGTCTTTGATTTTCAATATCTCTACCATTATTTGGTCTGCAGCATTGATACTGCACATGCTAGTAATAGACATCAGTAGAAGTCAGTGCCCCAAAAGGCATGACAATGCTACGTTTAGTTTGGAGTTTATTGAAATTTTAGAAATGGCAGTTTGAGAGAAAATTTTCTTGCTCGAACACTTTACGACAAATTTTTATCTTTCAATTACTCTTTTATTGTAGATAGTACAAGCATGGGACCATGACAGACAAGTAATATACATCAATAGAAATATGTGATGAAGGCAGATTTGGTATGGTATGGTTACTTTTGGTTTTATTACATTTCTAGAAATGACAGTTTGTGAGAAAATTTCCTAGCGTCAAGATTTTATGACAAATCTAATTTTTCATTTTCTGCTTTAGCATTGATGGTACATGAATGGAACTTTACTTACAAGTAGTTGGCATGAACAAAAAGTCTGTGGCAAGGTTGAATTTGCTATGCTCTGCTTACTTTAGATTTTATTGAAATTCTAGAAATGACCATTTCTGCGGAAAGACTGCGAGACTTGCTGAAAGTCTTTGATTTTCAATATCTCTACCATTATTTGGTGTGCAGCATTGATACTGCACATGCTAGTAATAGACATCAGTAGAAGTCAGTGCCTCAAAAGGCATGACAATGCTACGTTTAGTTTGGAGTTTATTGAAATTTAGAAATGGCAGTTTGAGAGAAAATTTTCTTGCTCGAACACTTTACGACAAATTTTTATCTTTCAATTACTCTTTAATTGTAGATAGTACAAGCATGGGACCATGACAGACAAGTAATATACATCAATAGAAATCTGTGATGAAGGCAGGTTTGGTATGGTATGGTTACTTTTGGTTTTATTACATTTCTAGAAATGACAGTTTGTGAGAAAATTTCCTAGCGTCAAGATTTTATGACAAATCTAATTTTTCATTTTCTCCTTTAGCGTTGATGGTACATGAATGCAACTTTACTTACAAGTAGTTGGCATGAACAAAAGTCAGTGGCAAGGTTGAATTTGCTATGCTCTGCTTACTTTAGATTTTATTGAAATTCTAGAAATGACCATTTCTGCGAAAAGTCTCCGAGACTTGCTGAAAGTCTTTGATTTTCAATATCTCTATTATTATTTGGTCTGCAGCATTGATACTGCACATGCTAGTAATAAACATCAGTAGACGTCAGTGCCCCAAAAGGCATGGCCATGGTACCTTTAGTTTGGAGTTTATTGAAATTTTAGAAATGGCAGTTTGAGAGAAAATTTTCTTGCTCAAGCACTTTACGACAAATTTTTATCTTTCAATTACTCTTGAATTGTAGATAGTACAAGCATGGGACCATGACAGACAAGTAATATACATCAATAGAAATCTGTGATGAAGGCAGGTTTGGTATGGTATGGTTACTTTTGGTTTTATTACATTTCTAGAAATGACAGTTTGTGAGAAAATTTCCTAGCATCAAGATTTTATGACAAATCTAATTTTTCATTTTCTCCTTTAGCGTTGATGGTACATGAATGCAACTTTACTTACAAGTAGTTGGCATGAACAAAAGCCAGTGGCAAGGTTGAATTTGCTATGCTCTGCTTACTTTAGATTTTATTGAAATTCTAGAAATGACCATTTCTGCGGAAAGACTGCGAGACTTGCTGAAAGTCTTTGATTTTCAATATCTCTACCATTATTTGGTCTGCAGCATTGATACTGCACATGCTAGTAATGGACATCAGTAGAAGTCAGTGCCCCAAAAGTCATGACAATGCTACGTTTAGTTTGGAGTTTATTGAAATTTTAGAAATGGCAGTTTGAGAGAAAATTTTCTTGCTCGAACACTTTACGACAAATTTTTATCTTTCAATTACTCTTTAATTGTAGATAGTACAAGCATGGGACCATGACAGACAAGTAATATACATCAATAGAAATCTGTGATGAAGGCAGGTTTGGTATGGTATGGTTACTTTTGGTTTTATTACATTTCTAGAAATGACAGTTTGTGAGAAAATTTCCTAGCGTCAAGATTTTATGACAAATCTGATTTTTCATTTTCTCCTTTAGCGTTGATGGTACATGAATGCAACTTTACTTACAAGTAGTTGGCATGAACAAAAGTCAGTGGCAAGGTTGAATTTGCTATGCTCTGCTTACTTTAGATTTTATTGAAATTCTAGAAATGACCATTTCTGCGGAAAGACTTCGAGACTTGCTGAAAGTCTTTGATTTTCAATATCTCTACCATTATTTGGTCTGCAGCATTGATACTGCACATGCTAGTAATTAACATCAGTAGAAGTCAGTGCCCCAAGAGGCATGGCCATGCTACGTTTAGTTTGGAGTTTATTGAAATTTTAGAAATGGCAGTTTGAGAGAAAATTTTCTTGCTCAAACACTTTACGACAATTTTTATCTTTCAATTACTCTTTAATTGTAGATAGTACAAGCATGGGACCATGACAGACAAGTAATATACATCAATAGAAATCTGTGATGAAGGCAGGTTTGGTATGGTATGGTTACTTTTGGTTTTATTACATTTCTAGAAATGACAGTTTGTGAGAAAATTTCCTAGCGTCAAGATTTTATGACAAATCTAATTTTTCATTTTCTCCTTTAGCGTTGATGGTACATGAATGCAACTTTACTTACAAGTAGTTGGCATGAACAAAAGTCAGTGGCAAGGTTGAATTTGCTATGCTCTGCTTACTTTAGATTTTATTGAAATTCTAGAAATGACCATTTCTGCGAAAAGTCTCCGAGACTTGCTGAAAGTCTTTGATTTTCAATATCTCTATTATTATTTGGTCTGCAGCATTGATACTGCACATGCTAGTAATAAACATCAGTAGAAGTCAGTGCCCCAAAAGGCATGGCCATGCTACCTTTAGTTTGGAGTTTATTGAAATTTTAGAAATGGCAGTTTGAGAGAAAATTTTCTTGCTCAAACACTTTACGACAAATTTTTATCTTTCAATTACTCTTGAATTGTAGATAGTACAAGCATGGGACCATGACAGACAAGTAATATACATCAATAGAAATCTGTGATGAAGGCAGGTTTGGTATGGTATGGTTACTTTTGGTTTTATTACATTTCTAGAAATGATAGTTTGTGAGAAAATTTCCTAGCATCAAGATTTTATGACAAATCTAATTTTTCATTTTCTCCTTTAGCGTTGATGGTACATGAATGCAACTTTACTTACATGTAGTTGGCATGAACAAAAGTCAGTGGCAAGGTTGAATTTGCTATGCTCTGCTTACTTTAGATTTTATTGAAATTCTAGAAATGACCATTTCTGCAGAAAGACTGCGAGACTTGCTGAAAGTCTTTGATTTTCAATATCTCTACCATTATTTGGTCTGCAGCATTGATACTGCACATGCTAGTAATAGACATCAGTAGAAGTCAGTGCCCCAAAAGGCATGACAATGCTACGTTTAGTTTGGAGTTTATTGAAATTTTAGAAATGGCAGTTTGAGAGAAAATTTTCTTGCTCGAACACTTTACGACAAATTTTTATCTTTCAATTACTCTTTTATTGTAGATAGTACAAGCATGGGACCATGACAGACAAGTAATATACATCAATAGAAATATGTGATGAAGGCAGATTTGGTATGGTATGGTTACTTTTGGTTTTATTACATTTCTAGAAATGACAGTTTGTGAGAAAATTTCCTAGCGTCAAGATTTTATGACAAATCTAATTTTTCATTTTCTGCTTTAGCATTGATGGTACATGAATGGAACTTTACTTACAAGTAGTTGGCATGAACAAAAAGTCTGTGGCAAGGTTGAATTTGCTATGCTCTGCTTACTTTAGATTTTATTGAAATTCTAGAAATGACCATTTCTGCGGAAAGACTGCGAGACTTGCTGAAAGTCTTTGATTTTCAATATCTCTACCATTATTTGGTGTGCAGCATTGATACTGCACATGCTAGTAATAGACATCAGTAGAAGTCAGTGCCTCAAAAGGCATGACAATGCTACGTTTAGTTTGGAGTTTATTGAAATTTAGAAATGGCAGTTTGAGAGAAAATTTTCTTGCTCGAACACTTTACGACAAATTTTTATCTTTCAATTACTCTTTAATTGTAGATAGTACAAGCATGGGACCATGACAGACAAGTAATATACATCAATAGAAATCTGTGATGAAGGCAGGTTTGGTATGGTATGGTTACTTTTGGTTTTATTACATTTCTAGAAATGACAGTTTGTGAGAAAATTTCCTAGCGTCAAGATTTTATGACAAATCTAATTTTTCATTTTCTCCTTTAGCGTTGATGGTACATGAATGCAACTTTACTTACAAGTAGTTGGCATGAACAAAAGTCAGTGGCAAGGTTGAATTTGCTATTCTCTGCTTACTTTAGATTTTATTGAAATTCTAGAAATGACCATTTCTGCGAAAAGTCTCCGAGACTTGCTGAAAGTCTTTGATTTTCAATATCTCTATTATTATTTGGTCTGCAGCATTGATACTGCACATGCTAGTAATAAACATCAGTAGAAGTCAGTGCCCCAAAAGGCATGGCCATGCTACCTTTAGTTTGGAGTTTATTGAAATTTTAGAAATGGCAGTTTGAGAGAAAATTTTCTTGCTCAAACACTTTACGACAAATTTTTATCTTTCAATTACTCTTGAATTGTAGATAGTACAAGCATGGGACCATGACAGACAAGTAATATACATCAATAGAAATCTGTGATGAAGGCAGGTTTGGTATGGTATGGTTACTTTTGGTTTTATTACATTTCTAGAAATGACAGTTTGTGAGAAAATTTCCTAGCATCAAGATTTTATGACAAATCTAATTTTTCATTTTCTCCTTTAGCGTTGATGGTACATGAATGCAACTTTACTTACAAGTAGTTGGCATGAACAAAAGCCAGTGGCAAGGTTGAATTTGCTATGCTCTGCTTACTTTAGATTTTATTGAAATTCTAGAAATGACCATTTCTGCGGAAAGACTGCGAGACTTGCTGAAAGTCTTTGATTTTCAATATCTCTACCATTATTTGGTCTGCAGCATTGATACTGCACATGCTAGTAATGGACATCAGTAGAAGTCAGTGCCCCAAAAGTCATGACAATGCTACGTTTAGTTTGGAGTTTATTGAAATTTTAGAAATGGCAGTTTGAGAGAAAATTTTCTTGCTCGAACACTTTACGACAAATTTTTATCTTTCAATTACTCTTTAATTGTAGATAGTACAAGCATGGGACCATGACAGACAAGTAATATACATCAATAGAAATCTGTGATGAAGGCAGGTTTGGTATGGTATGGTTACTTTTGGTTTTATTACATTTCTAGAAATGACAGTTTGTGAGAAAATTTCCTAGCGTCAAGATTTTATGACAAATCTGATTTTTCATTTTCTCCTTTAGCGTTGATGGTACATGAATGCAACTTTACTTACAAGTAGTTGGCATGAACAAAAGTCAGTGGCAAGGTTGAATTTGCTATGCTCTGCTTACTTTAGATTTTATTGAAATTCTAGAAATGACCATTTCTGCGGAAAGACTTCGAGACTTGCTGAAAGTCTTTGATTTTCAATATCTCTACCATTATTTGGTCTGCAGCATTGATACTGCACATGCTAGTAATTAACATCAGTAGAAGTCAGTGCCCCAAGAGGCATGGCCATGCTACGTTTAGTTTGGAGTTTATTGAAATTTTAGAAATGGCAGTTTGAGAGAAAATTTTCTTGCTCAAACACTTTACGACAATTTTTATCTTTCAATTACTCTTTAATTGTAGATAGTACAAGCATGGGACCATGACAGACAAGTAATATACATCAATAGAAATCTGTGATGAAGGCAGGTTTGGTATGGTATGGTTACTTTTGGTTTTATTACATTTCTAGAAATGACAGTTTGTGAGAAAATTTCCTAGCGTCAAGATTTTATGACAAATCTAATTTTTCATTTTCTCCTTTAGCGTTGATGGTACATGAATGCAACTTTACTTACAAGTAGTTGGCATGAACAAAAGTCAGTGGCAAGGTTGAATTTGCTATGCTCTGCTTACTTTAGATTTTATTGAAATTCTAGAAATGACCATTTCTGCGAAAAGTCTCCGAGACTTGCTGAAAGTCTTTGATTTTCAATATCTCTATTATTATTTGGTCTGCAGCATTGATACTGCACATGCTAGTAATAAACATCAGTAGAAGTCAGTGCCCCAAAAGGCATGGCCATGCTACCTTTAGTTTGGAGTTTATTGAAATTTTAGAAATGGCAGTTTGAGAGAAAATTTTCTTGCTCAAACACTTTACGACAAATTTTTATCTTTCAATTACTCTTGAATTGTAGATAGTACAAGCATGGGACCATGACAGACAAGTAATATACATCAATAGAAATCTGTGATGAAGGCAGGTTTGGTATGGTATGGTTACTTTTGGTTTTATTACATTTCTAGAAATGACAGTTTGTGAGAAAATTTCCTAGCGTCAAGATTTTATGACAAATCTAATTTTTCATTTTCTCCTTTAGCGTTGATGGTACATGAATGCAACTTTACTTACAAGTAGTTGGCATGAACAAAAGTCAGTGGCAAGGTTGAATTTGCTATTCTCTGCTTACTTTAGATTTTATTGAAATTCTAGAAATGACCATTTCTGCGAAAAGTCTCCGAGACTTGCTGAAAGTCTTTGATTTTCAATATCTCTATTATTATTTGGTCTGCAGCATTGATACTGCACATGCTAGTAATAAACATCAGTAGAAGTCAGTGCCCCAAAAGGCATGGCCATGCTACCTTTAGTTTGGAGTTTATTGAAATTTTAGAAATGGCAGTTTGAGAGAAAATTTTCTTGCTCAAACACTTTACGACAAATTTTTATCTTTCAATTACTCTTGAATTGTAGATAGTACAAGCATGGGACCATGACAGACAAGTAATATACATCAATAGAAATCTGTGATGAAGGCAGGTTTGGTATGGTATGGTTACTTTTGGTTTTATTACATTTCTAGAAATGACAGTTTGTGAGAAAATTTCCTAGCATCAAGATTTTATGACAAATCTAATTTTTCATTTTCTCCTTTAGCGTTGATGGTACATGAATGCAACTTTACTTACAAGTAGTTGGCATGAACAAAAGCCAGTGGCAAGGTTGAATTTGCTATGCTCTGCTTACTTTAGATTTTATTGAAATTCTAGAAATGACCATTTCTGCGGAAAGACTGCGAGACTTGCTGAAAGTCTTTGATTTTCAATATCTCTACCATTATTTGGTCTGCAGCATTGATACTGCACATGCTAGTAATGGACATCAGTAGAAGTCAGTGCCCCAAAAGTCATGACAATGCTACGTTTAGTTTGGAGTTTATTGAAATTTTAGAAATGGCAGTTTGAGAGAAAATTTTCTTGCTCGAACACTTTACGACAAATTTTTATCTTTCAATTACTCTTTAATTGTAGATAGTACAAGCATGGGACCATGACAGACAAGTAATATACATCAATAGAAATCTGTGATGAAGGCAGGTTTGGTATGGTATGGTTACTTTTGGTTTTATTACATTTCTAGAAATGACAGTTTGTGAGAAAATTTCCTAGCGTCAAGATTTTATGACAAATCTGATTTTTCATTTTCTCCTTTAGCGTTGATGGTACATGAATGCAACTTTACTTACAAGTAGTTGGCATGAACAAAAGTCAGTGGCAAGGTTGAATTTGCTATGCTCTGCTTACTTTAGATTTTATTGAAATTCTAGAAATGACCATTTCTGCGGAAAGACTTCGAGACTTGCTGAAAGTCTTTGATTTTCAATATCTCTACCATTATTTGGTCTGCAGCATTGATACTGCACATGCTAGTAATTAACATCAGTAGAAGTCAGTGCCCCAAGAGGCATGGCCATGCTACGTTTAGTTTGGAGTTTATTGAAATTTTAGAAATGGCAGTTTGAGAGAAAATTTTCTTGCTCAAACACTTTACGACAATTTTTATCTTTCAATTACTCTTTAATTGTAGATAGTACAAGCATGGGACCATGACAGACAAGTAATATACATCAATAGAAATCTGTGATGAAGGCAGGTTTGGTATGGTATGGTTACTTTTGGTTTTATTACATTTCTAGAAATGACAGTTTGTGAGAAAATTTCCTAGCGTCAAGATTTTATGACAAATCTAATTTTTCATTTTCTCCTTTAGCGTTGATGGTACATGAATGCAACTTTACTTACAAGTAGTTGGCATGAACAAAAGTCAGTGGCAAGGTTGAATTTGCTATGCTCTGCTTACTTTAGATTTTATTGAAATTCTAGAAATGACCATTTCTGCGAAAAGTCTCCGAGACTTGCTGAAAGTCTTTGATTTTCAATATCTCTATTATTATTTGGTCTGCAGCATTGATACTGCACATGCTAGTAATAAACATCAGTAGAAGTCAGTGCCCCAAAAGGCATGGCCATGCTACCTTTAGTTTGGAGTTTATTGAAATTTTAGAAATGGCAGTTTGAGAGAAAATTTCTTGCTCAAACACTTTACGACAAATTTTTATCTTTCAATTACTCTTGAATTGTAGATAGTACAAGCATGGGACCATGACAGACAAGTAATATACATCAATAGAAATCTGTGATGAAGGCAGGTTTGGTATGGTATGGTTACTTTTGGTTTTATTACATTTCTAGAAATGACAGTTTGTGAGAAAATTTCCTAGCATCAAGATTTTATGACAAATCTAATTTTTCATTTTCTCCTTTAGCGTTGATGGTACATGAATGCAACTTTACTTACAAGTAGTTGGCATGAACAAAAGCCAGTGGCAAGGTTGAATTTGCTATGCTCTGCTTACTTTAGATTTTATTGAAATTCTAGAAATGACCATTTCTGCGGAAAGACTGCGAGACTTGCTGAAAGTCTTTGATTTTCAATATCTCTACCATTATTTGGTCTGCAGCATTGATACTGCACATGCTAGTAATGGACATCAGTAGAAGTCAGTGCCCCAAAAGTCATGACAATGCTACGTTTAGTTTGGAGTTTATTGAAATTTTAGAAATGGCAGTTTGAGAGAAAATTTTCTTGCTCGAACACTTTACGACAAATTTTTATCTTTCAATTACTCTTTAATTGTAGATAGTACAAGCATGGGACCATGACAGACAAGTAATATACATCAATAGAAATCTGTGATGAAGGCAGGTTTGGTATGGTATGGTTACTTTTGGTTTTATTACATTTCTAGAAATGACAGTTTGTGAGAAAATTTCCTAGCGTCAAGATTTTATGACAAATCTAATTTTTCATTTTCTCCTTTAGCGTTGATGGTACATGAATGCAACTTTACTTACAAGTAGTTGGCATGAACAAAAGTCAGTGGCAAGGTTGAATTTGCTATGCTCTGCTTACTTTAGATTTTATTGAAATTCTAGAAATGACCATTTCTGCGAAAAGTCTCCGAGACTTGCTGAAAGTCTTTGATTTTCAATATCTCTATTATTATTTGGTCTGCAGCATTGATACTGCACATGCTAGTAATAAACATCAGTAGACGTCAGTGCCCCAAAAGGCATGGCCATGCTACCTTTAGTTTGGAGTTTATTGAAATTTTAGAAATGGCAGTTTGAGAGAAAATTTTCTTGCTCAAACACTTTACGACAAATTTTTATCTTTCAATTACTCTTGAATTGTAGATAGTACAAGCATGGGACCATGACAGACAAGTAATATACATCAATAGAAATCTGTGATGAAGGCAGGTTTGGTATGGTATGGTTACTTTTGGTTTTATTACATTTCTAGAAATGACAGTTTGTGAGAAAATTTCCTAGCATCAAGATTTTATGACAAATCTAATTTTTCATTTTCTCCTTTAGCGTTGATGGTACATGAATGCAACTTTACTTACAAGTAGTTGGCATGAACAAAAGCCAGTGGCAAGGTTGAATTTGCTATGCTCTGCTTACTTTAGATTTTATTGAAATTCTAGAAATGACCATTTCTGCGGAAAGACTGCGAGACTTGCTGAAAGTCTTTGATTTTCAATATCTCTACCATTATTTGGTCTGCAGCATTGATACTGCACATGCTAGTAATGGACATCAGTAGAAGTCAGTGCCCCAAAAGTCATGACAATGCTACGTTTAGTTTGGAGTTTATTGAAATTTTAGAAATGGCAGTTTGAGAGAAAATTTTCTTGCTCGAACACTTTACGACAAATTTTTATCTTTCAATTACTCTTTAATTGTAGATAGTACAAGCATGGGACCATGACAGACAAGTAATATACATCAATAGAAATCTGTGATGAAGGCAGGTTTGGTATGGTATGGTTACTTTTGGTTTTATTACATTTCTAGAAATGACAGTTTGTGAGAAAATTTCCTAGCGTCAAGATTTTATGACAAATCTGATTTTTCATTTTCTCCTTTAGCGTTGATGGTACATGAATGCAACTTTACTTACAAGTAGTTGGCATGAACAAAAGTCAGTGGCAAGGTTGAATTTGCTATGCTCTGCTTACTTTAGATTTTATTGAAATTCTAGAAATGACCATTTCTGCGGAAAGACTTCGAGACTTGCTGAAAGTCTTTGATTTTCAATATCTCTACCATTATTTGGTCTGCAGCATTGATACTGCACATGCTAGTAATTAACATCAGTAGAAGTCAGTGCCCCAAGAGGCATGGCCATGCTACGTTTAGTTTGGAGTTTATTGAAATTTTAGAAATGGCAGTTTGAGAGAAAATTTTCTTGCTCAAACACTTTACGACAAATTTTTATCTTTCAATTACTCTTTAATTGTAGATAGTACAAGCATGGGACCATGACAGACAAGTAATATACATCAATAGAAATCTGTGATGAAGGCAGGTTTGGTATGGTATGGTTACTTTTGGTTTTATTACATTTCTAGAAATGACAGTTTGTGAGAAAATTTCCTAGCGTCAAGATTTTATGACAAATCTAATTTTTCATTTTCTCCTTTAGCGTTGATGGTACATGAATGCAACTTTACTTACAAGTAGTTGGCATGAACAAAAGTCAGTGGCAAGGTTGAATTTGCTATGCTCTGCTTACTTTAGATTTTATTGAAATTCTAGAAATGACCATTTCTGCGGAAAGACTTCGAGACTTGCTGAAAGTCTTTGATTTTCAATATCTCTACCATTATTTGGTCTGCAGCATTGATACTGCACATGCTAGTAATTAACATCAGTAGAAGTCAGTGCCCCAAGAGGCATGGCCATGCTACGTTTAGTTTGGAGTTTATTGAAATTTTAGAAATGGCAGTTTGAGAGAAAATTTTCTTGCTCAAACACTTTACGACAAATTTTTATCTTTCAATTACTCTTTAATTGTAGATAGTACAAGCATGGGACCATGACAGACAAGTAATATACATCAATAGAAATCTGTGATGAAGGCAGGTTTGGTATGGTATGGTTACTTTTGGTTTTATTACATTTCTAGAAATGACAGTTTGTGAGAAAATTTCCTAGCGTCAAGATTTTATGACAAATCTAATTTTTCATTTTCTCCTTTAGCGTTGATGGTACATGAATGGAACTTTACTTACAAGTAGTTGGCATGAACAAAAGTCTGTGGCAAGGTTGAATTTGCTATGCTCTGCTTGCTTTAGATTTTATTGAAATTCTAGAAATGACCATTTCTGCGGAAAGACTGCGAGACTTGCTGAAAGTCTTTGATTTTCAATATCTCTACCATTATTTGGTCTGCAGCATTGATACTGCACATGCTAGTAATTAACATCAGTAGAAGTCAGTGCCCCAAAAGGCATGACAATGCTACGTTTAGTTTGGAGTTTATTGAAATTTAGAAATGGCAGTTTGAGAGAAAATTTTCTTGCTCGAACACTTTACGACAAATTTTTATCTTTCAATTACTCTTTAATTGTAGATAGTACAAGCATGGGACCATGACAGACAAGTAATATACATCAATAGAAATCTGTGATGAAGGCAGGTTTGGTATGGTATGGTTACTTTTCGTTTTATTACATTTCTAGAAATGACAGTTTGTGAGAAAATTTCCTAGCGTCAAGATTTTATGACAAATCTAATTTTTCATTTTCTCCTTTAGCGTTGATGGTACATGAATGCAACTTTACTTACAAGTAGTTGGCATGAACAAAAGTCAGTGGCAAGGTTAAATTTGCTATGCTCTGCTTACTTTAGATTTTATTGAAATTCTAGAAATGACCATTTCTGCGGAAAGACTGCGAGACTTGCTGAAAGTCTTTGATTTTCAATATCTCTACCATCATTTGGTCTGCAGCATTGATACTGCACATGCTAGTAATAGACATCAGTAGAAGTCAGTGCCCCAAAAGGCATGACCATGCTGTGTTTAGTTTGGAGTTTATTGAAATTTTAGAAATGGCAGTTTGAGAGAAAATTTTCTTGCTCAAACACTTTACGACAAATTTTTATCTTTCAATTACTCCTTGATTGTAGATAGTACAAGCATGGGACCATGACAGACAAGTAATATACATCAATAGAAATCTGTGATGAAGGCAGGTTTGGTATGGTATGGTTACTTTTGGTTTTATTACATTTCTAGAAATGACAGTTTGTGAGAAAATTTCCTAGCGTCAAGATTTTATGACAAATCTAATTTTTCATTTTCTCCTTTAGCGTTGATGGTACATGAATGCAACTTTACTTACAAGTAGTTGGCATGAACAAAAGCCAGTGGCAAGGTTGAATTTGCTATGCTCTGCTTACTTTAGATTTTATTGAAATTCTAGAAATGACCATTTCTGCGGAAAGACTCCGAGACTTGCTGAAAGTCTTTGATTTTCAATATCTCTACCATTATTTGGCCTGCAGCATTGATACTGCACATGCTAGTAATGGACATCAGTAGAAGTCAGTGCCCCAAAAGTCATGACAATGCTACGTTTAGTTTGGAGTTTATTGAAATTTTAGAAATGGCAGTTTGAGAGAAAATTTTCTTGCTCGAACACTTTACGACAAATTTTTATCTTTCAATTACTCTTTAATTGTAGATAGTACAAGCATGGGACCATGACAGACAAGTAATATACATCAATGGAAATCTGTGATGAAGGCAGGTTTGGTATGGTATGGTTACTTTTGGTTTTATTACATTTCTAGAAATGACAGTTTGTGAGAAAATTTCCTAGCGTCAAGATTTTATGACAAATCTAATTTTTCATTTTCTCCTTAAGCGTTGATGGTACATGAATGCAACTTTACTTACAAGTAGTTGGCATGATCAAAAGTCAGTGGCAAGGTTGAATTTGCTATGCTCTGCTTACTTTAGATTTTATTGAAATTCTAGAAATGACCATTTCTGCGGAAAGACTGCGAGACTTGCTGAAAGTCTTTGATTTTCAATATCTCTACCATTATTTGGTCTGCAGCATTGATACTGCACATGCTAGTAATTAACATCAGTAGAAGTCAGTGCCCTAAAAGGCATGGCCATGCTACGTTTAGTTTGGAGTTTATTGAAATTTTAGAAATGTCAGTTTGAGAGAAAATTTTCTTGCTCAAACACTTTACGACAAATTTTTATCTTTCAATTACTCTTGAATTGTAGATAGTACAAGCATGGGACCATGACAGACAAGTAATATACATCAATAGAAATCTGTGATGAAGGCAGGTTTGGTATGGTATGGTTACTTTTGGTTTTATTACATTTCTAGAAATGACAGTTTGTGAGAAAATTTCCTAGCGTCAAGATTTTATGACAAATCTAATTTTTCATTTTCTCCTTTAGCGTTGATGGTACATGAATGCAACTTTACTTACAAGTAGTTGGCATGAACAAAAGCCAGTGGCAAGGTTGAATTTGCTATGCTCTGCTTACTTTAGATTTTATTGAAATTCTAGAAATGACCATTTCTGCGGAAAGACTCCGAGACTTGCTGAAAGTCTTTGATTTTCAATATCTCTACCATTATTTGGCCTGCAGCATTGATACTGCACATGCTAGTAATGGACATCAGTAGAAGTCAGTGCCCCAAAAGTCATGACAATGCTACGTTTAGTTTGGAGTTTATTGAAATTTTAGAAATGGCAGTTTGAGAGAAAATTTTCTTGCTCGAACACTTTACGACAAATTTTTATCTTTCAATTACTCTTTAATTGTAGATAGTACAAGCATGGGACCATGACAGACAAGTAATATACATCAATGGAAATCTGTGATGAAGGCAGGTTTGGTATGGTATGGTTACTTTTGGTTTTATTACATTTCTAGAAATGACAGTTTGTGAGAAAATTTCCTAGCGTCAAGATTTTATGACAAATCTAATTTTTCATTTTCTCCTTAAGCGTTGATGGTACATGAATGCAACTTTACTTACAAGTAGTTGGCATGATCAAAAGTCAGTGGCAAGGTTGAATTTGCTATGCTCTGCTTACTTTAGATTTTATTGAAATTCTAGAAATGACCATTTCTGCGGAAAGACTGCGAGACTTGCTGAAAGTCTTTGATTTTCAATATCTCTACCATTATTTGGTCTGCAGCATTGATACTGCACATGCTAGTAATTAACATCAGTAGAAGTCAGTGCCCTAAAAGGCATGGCCATGCTACGTTTAGTTTGGAGTTTATTGAAATTTTAGAAATGTCAGTTTGAGAGAAAATTTTCTTGCTCAAACACTTTACGACAAATTTTTATCTTTCAATTACTCTTGAATTGTAGATAGTACAAGCATGGGACCATGACAGACAAGTAATATACATCAATAGAAATCTGTGATGAAGGCAGGTTTGGTATGGTATGGTTACTTTTGGTTTTATTACATTTCTAGAAATGACAGTTTGTGAGAAAATTTCCTAGCGTCAAGATTTTATGACAAATCTAATTTTTCATTTTCTCCTTTAGCGTTGATGGTACATGAATGCAACTTTACTTACAAGTAGTTGGCATGAACAAAAGTCAGTGGCAATGTTTAATTTGCTATGCTCGGCTTACTTTAGATTTTATTGAAATTCTAGAAATGACCATTTCTGCGAAAAGTCTCCGAGACTTGCTGAAAGTCTTTGATTTTCAATATCTTTACCATTATTTGGTCTGCAGCATTGATACTGCAAATGCTAGTAATAGACATCAGTAGAAGTCAGTGCCCCAAAAGGCATGACCATGCTACGTTTAGTTTGGAGTTTATTGAAATTTTAGAAATGGCAGTTTGAGAGAAAATTTTCTTGCTCGAACACTACGACAAATTTTTATCTTTCAATTACTCTTTAATTGTAGATAGTACATGCATTGGACCATGACAGACAAGTAATATACATCAATATAAATCTGTGATGAAAGCACGTTTGGTATGGTATGGTTACTTTTGGTTTTATTACATTTCTAGAAATGACAGTTTGTGAGAAAATTTCCTAGCGTCAAGATTTTATGACAAATCTAATTTTTCATTTTCTCCTTTAGCGTTGATGGTACATGAATGGAACTTTACTTACAAGTAGTTGGCATGAACAAAAGTCTGTGGCAAGGTTGAATTTGCTATGCTCTGCTTGCTTTAGATTTTATTGAAATTCTAGAAATGACCATTTCTGCGGAAAGACTGCGAGACTTGCTGAAAGTCTTTGATTTTCAATATCTCTACCATTATTTGGTCTGCAGCATTGATACTGCACATGCTAGTAATGGACATCAGTAGAAGTCAGTGCCCCAAAAGGCATGACAATGCTACGTTTAGTTTGGAGTTTATTGAAATTTAGAAATGGCAGTTTGAGAGAAAATTTTCTTGCTCGAACACTTTACGACAAATTTTTATCTTTCAATTACTCTTTAATTGTAGATAGTACAAGCATGGGACCATGACAGACAAGTAATATACATCAATAGAAATCTGTGATGAAGGCAGGTTTGGTATGGTATGGTTACTTTTCGTTTTATTACATTTCTAGAAATGACAGTTTGTGAGAAAATTTCCTAGCGTCAAGATTTTATGACAAATCTAATTTTTCATTTTCTCCTTTAGCGTTGATGGTACATGAATGCAACTTTACTTACAAGTAGTTGGCATGAACAAAAGTCAGTGGCAAGGTTAAATTTGCTATGCTCTGCTTACTTTAGATTTTATTGAAATTCTAGAAATGACCATTTCTGCGGAAAGACTGCGAGACTTGCTGAAAGTCTTTGATTTTCAATATCTCTACCATCATTTGGTCTGCAGCATTGATACTGCACATGCTAGTAATAGACATCAGTAGAAGTCAGTGCCCCAAAAGGCATGACCATGCTGTGTTTAGTTTGGAGTTTATTGAAATTTTAGAAATGGCAGTTTGAGAGAAAATTTTCTTGCTCAAACACTTTACGACAAATTTTTATCTTTCAATTACTCCTTGATTGTAGATAGTACAAGCATGGGACCATGACAGACAAGTAATATACATCAATGGAAATCTGTGATGAAGGCAGGTTTGGTATGGTATGGTTACTTTTGGTTTTATTACATTTCTAGAAATGACAGTTTGTGAGAAAATTTCCTAGCGTCAAGATTTTATGACAAATCTAATTTTTCATTTTCTCCTTTAGCGTTGATGGTACATGAATGCAACTTTACTTACAAGTAGTTGGCATGAACAAAAGTCAGTGGCAAGGTTGAATTTGCTATTCTCTGCTTACTTTAGATTTTATTGAAATTCTAGAAATGACCATTTCTGCGGAAAGACTGCGAGACTTGCTGAAAGTCTTTGATTTTCAATATCTCTACCATTATTTGGTCTGCAGCATTGATACTGCACATGCTAGTAATAGACATCAGTAGAAGTCAGTGCCCCAAAAGGCATGACAATGCTACATTTAGTTTGGAGTTTATTGAAATTTTAGAAATGGCAGTTTGAGAGAAAATTTTCTTGCTCGAACACTTTACGACAAATTTTTATCTTTCAATTACTCTTTAATTGTAGATAGTACAAGCATGGGACCATGACAGACAAGTAATATACATCAATAGAAATCTGTGATGAAGGCAGGTTTGGTATGGTATGGTTACTTTTGGTTTTATTACATTTCTAGAAATGACAGTTTGTGAGAAAATTTCCTAGCGTCAAGATTTTATGACAAATCTAATTTTTCATTTTCTCCTTTAGCGTTGATGGTACATGAATGCAACTTTACTTACAAGTAGTTGGCATGAACAAAAGCCAGTGGCAAGGTTGAATTTGCTATGCTCTGCTTACTTTAGATTTTATTGAAATTCTAGAAATGACCATTTCTGCGGAAAGACTCCGAGACTTGCTGAAAGTCTTTGATTTTCAATATCTCTACCATTATTTGGCCTGCAGCATTGATACTGCACATGCTAGTAATGGACATCAGTAGAAGTCAGTGCCCCAAAAGTCATGACAATGCTACGTTTAGTTTGGAGTTTATTGAAATTTTAGAAATGGCAGTTTGAGAGAAAATTTTCTTGCTCGAACACTTTACGACAAATTTTTATCTTTCAATTACTCTTTAATTGTAGATAGTACAAGCATGGGACCATGACAGACAAGTAATATACATCAATGGAAATCTGTGATGAAGGCAGGTTTGGTATGGTATGGTTACTTTTGGTTTTATTACATTTCTAGAAATGACAGTTTGTGAGAAAATTTCCTAGCGTCAAGATTTTATGACAAATCTAATTTTTCATTTTCTCCTTAAGCGTTGATGGTACATGAATGCAACTTTACTTACAAGTAGTTGGCATGATCAAAAGTCAGTGGCAAGGTTGAATTTGCTATGCTCTGCTTACTTTAGATTTTATTGAAATTCTAGAAATGACCATTTCTGCGGAAAGACTGCGAGACTTGCTGAAAGTCTTTGATTTTCAATATCTCTACCATTATTTGGTCTGCAGCATTGATACTGCACATGCTAGTAATTAACATCAGTAGAAGTCAGTGCCCTAAAAGGCATGGCCATGCTACGTTTAGTTTGGAGTTTATTGAAATTTTAGAAATGTCAGTTTGAGAGAAAATTTTCTTGCTCAAACACTTTACGACAAATTTTTATCTTTCAATTACTCTTGAATTGTAGATAGTACAAGCATGGGACCATGACAGACAAGTAATATACATCAATAGAAATCTGTGATGAAGGCAGGTTTGGTATGGTATGGTTACTTTTGGTTTTATTACATTTCTAGAAATGACAGTTTGTGAGAAAATTTCCTAGCGTCAAGATTTTATGACAAATCTAATTTTTCATTTTCTCCTTTAGCGTTGATGGTACATGAATGCAACTTTACTTACAAGTAGTTGGCATGAACAAAAGTCAGTGGCAATGTTTAATTTGCTATGCTCGGCTTACTTTAGATTTTATTGAAATTCTAGAAATGACCATTTCTGCGAAAAGTCTCCGAGACTTGCTGAAAGTCTTTGATTTTCAATATCTTTACCATTATTTGGTCTGCAGCATTGATACTGCAAATGCTAGTAATAGACATCAGTAGAAGTCAGTGCCCCAAAAGGCATGACCATGCTACGTTTAGTTTGGAGTTTATTGAAATTTTAGAAATGGCAGTTTGAGAGAAAATTTTCTTGCTCGAACACTACGACAAATTTTTATCTTTCAATTACTCTTTAATTGTAGATAGTACATGCATTGGACCATGACAGACAAGTAATATACATCAATATAAATCTGTGATGAAAGCACGTTTGGTATGGTATGGTTACTTTTGGTTTTATTACATTTCTAGAAATGACAGTTTGTGAGAAAATTTCCTAGCGTCAAGATTTTATGACAAATCTAATTTTTCATTTTCTCCTTTAGCGTTGATGGTACATGAATGGAACTTTACTTACAAGTAGTTGGCATGAACAAAAGTCTGTGGCAAGGTTGAATTTGCTATGCTCTGCTTGCTTTAGATTTTATTGAAATTCTAGAAATGACCATTTCTGCGGAAAGACTGCGAGACTTGCTGAAAGTCTTTGATTTTCAATATCTCTACCATTATTTGGTCTGCAGCATTGATACTGCACATGCTAGTAATGGACATCAGTAGAAGTCAGTGCCCCAAAAGGCATGACAATGCTACGTTTAGTTTGGAGTTTATTGAAATTTAGAAATGGCAGTTTGAGAGAAAATTTTCTTGCTCGAACACTTTACGACAAATTTTTATCTTTCAATTACTCTTTAATTGTAGATAGTACAAGCATGGGACCATGACAGACAAGTAATATACATCAATAGAAATCTGTGATGAAGGCAGGTTTGGTATGGTATGGTTACTTTTCGTTTTATTACATTTCTAGAAATGACAGTTTGTGAGAAAATTTCCTAGCGTCAAGATTTTATGACAAATCTAATTTTTCATTTTCTCCTTTAGCGTTGATGGTACATGAATGCAACTTTACTTACAAGTAGTTGGCATGAACAAAAGTCAGTGGCAAGGTTAAATTTGCTATGCTCTGCTTACTTTAGATTTTATTGAAATTCTAGAAATGACCATTTCTGCGGAAAGACTGCGAGACTTGCTGAAAGTCTTTGATTTTCAATATCTCTACCATCATTTGGTCTGCAGCATTGATACTGCACATGCTAGTAATAGACATCAGTAGAAGTCAGTGCCCCAAAAGGCATGACCATGCTGTGTTTAGTTTGGAGTTTATTGAAATTTTAGAAATGGCAGTTTGAGAGAAAATTTTCTTGCTCAAACACTTTACGACAAATTTTTATCTTTCAATTACTCCTTGATTGTAGATAGTACAAGCATGGGACCATGACAGACAAGTAATATACATCAATGGAAATCTGTGATGAAGGCAGGTTTGGTATGGTATGGTTACTTTTGGTTTTATTACATTTCTAGAAATGACAGTTTGTGAGAAAATTTCCTAGCGTCAAGATTTTATGACAAATCTAATTTTTCATTTTCTCCTTTAGCGTTGATGGTACATGAATGCAACTTTACTTACAAGTAGTTGGCATGAACAAAAGTCAGTGGCAAGGTTGAATTTGCTATTCTCTGCTTACTTTAGATTTTATTGAAATTCTAGAAATGACCATTTCTGCGGAAAGACTGCGAGACTTGCTGAAAGTCTTTGATTTTCAATATCTCTACCATTATTTGGTCTGCAGCATTGATACTGCACATGCTAGTAATAGACATCAGTAGAAGTCAGTGCCCCAAAAGGCATGACAATGCTACATTTAGTTTGGAGTTTATTGAAATTTTAGAAATGGCAGTTTGAGAGAAAATTTTCTTGCTCGAACACTTTACGACAAATTTTTATCTTTCAATTACTCTTTAATTGTAGATAGTACAAGCATGGGACCATGACAGACAAGTAATATACATCAATAGAAATCTGTGATGAAGGCAGGTTTGGTATGGTATGGTTACTTTTCGTTTTATTACATTTCTAGAAATGACAGTTTGTGAGAAAATTTCCTAGCGTCAAGATTTTATGACAAATCTAATTTTTCATTTTCTCCTTTAGCGTTGATGGTACATGAATGCAACTTTACTCACAAGTAGTTGGCATGAACAAAAGTCAGTGGCAAGGTTAATTTGCTATGCTCTGCTTACTTTAGATTTTATTGAAATTCTAGAAATGACCATTTCTGCGGAAAGACTGCGAGACTTGCTGAAAGTCTTTGATTTTCAATATCTCTACCATTATTTGGTCTGCAGCATTGATACTGCACATGCTAGTAATAGACATCAGTAGAAGTCAGTGCCCCAAAAGGCATGATAATGCTACGTTTAGTTTGGAGTTTATTGAAATTTTAGAAATGGCAGTTCGAGAGAAAATTTTCTTGCTCGAACACTTTACGACAAATTTTTATCTTTCAATTACTCTTTAATTGTAGATAGTACAAGCATGGGACCATGACAGACAAGTAATATACATCAATAGAAATATGTGATGAAGGCAGGTTTGGTATGGTATGGTTACTTTTGGTTTTATTACATTTCTAGAAATGACAGTTTGTGAGAAAATTTCCTAGCGTCAAGATTTTATGACAAATCTAATTTTTCATTTTCTCCTTTAGCGTTGATGGTACATGAATGCAACTTTACTTACAAGTAGTTGGCATGAACAAAAGTCAGTGGCAAGGTTGAATTTGCTATGCTCTGCTTACTTTAGATTTTATTGAAATTCTAGAAATGACCATTTCTGCGGAAAGACTGCGAGACTTGCTGAAAGTCTTTGATTTTCAATATCTCTACCATTATTTGGTCTGCAGCATTGATACTGCACATGCTAGTAATTAACATCAGTAGAAGTCAGTGCCCCAAAAGGCATGGCCATGCTACCTTTAGTTTGGAGTTTATTGAAATTTTAGAAATGGCAGTTTGAGAGAAAATTTTCTTGCTCAAACACTTTACGACAAATTTTTATCTTTCAATTACTCTTTAATTGTAGAAAGTACAAGCATGGGACCATGACAGACAGGTAATATACATCAATAGAAATCTGTGATGAAGGCAGGTTTGGTATGGTATGGTTACTTTTGGTTTTATTACATTTCTAGAAATGATAGTTTGTGAGAAAATTTCCTAGCGTCAAGATTTTATGACAAATCTAATTTTTCATTTTCTCCTTTAGCGTTGATGGTACATGAATGCAACTTTACTTACAAGTAGTTGGCATGAACAAAAGTCAGTGGCAAGGTTGAATTTGCTATGCTCTGCTTACTTTAGATTTTATTGAAATTCTAGAAATGACCATTTCTGCGGAAAGACTGCGAGACTTGCTGAAAGTCTTTGATTTTCAATATCTCTACCATTATTTGGTCTGCAGCATTGATACTGCACATGCTAGTAATAGACATCAGTAGAAGTCAGTGCCCCAAAAGGCATGACAATGCTACGTTTAGTTTGGAGTTTATTGAAATTTAGAAATGGCAGTTTGAGAGAAAATTTTCTTGCTCGAACACTTTACGACAAATTTTTATCTTTCAATTACTCTTTAATTGTAGATAGTACAAGCATGGGACCATGACAGACAAGTAATATACATCAATAGAAATCTGTGATGAAGGCAGGTTTGGTATGGTATGGTTACTTTTCGTTTTATTACATTTCTAGAAATGACAGTTTGTGAGAAAATTTCCTAGCGTCAAGATTTTATGACAAATCTAATTTTTCATTTTCTCCTTTAGCGTTGATGGTACATGAATGCAACTTTACTTACAAGTAGTTGGCATGAACAAAAGTCAGTGGCAAGGTTAATTTGCTATGCTCTGCTTACTTTAGATTTTATTGAAATTCTAGAAATGACCATTTCTGCGGAAAGACTGCGAGACTTGCTGAAAGTCTTTGATTTTCAATATCTCTACCATTATTTGGTCTGCAGCATTGATACTGCACATGCTAGTAATAGACATCAGTAGAAGTCAGTGCCCCAAAAGGCATGACAATGCTACGTTTAGTTTGGAGTTTATTGAAATTTAGAAATGGCAGTTTGAGAGAAAATTTTCTTGCTCGAACACTTTACGACAAATTTTTATCTTTCAATTACTCTTTAATTGTAGATAGTACAAGCATGGGACCATGACAGACAAGTAATATACATCAATAGAAATCTGTGATGAAGGCAGGTTTGGTATGGTATGGTTACTTTTGGTTTTATTACATTTCTAGAAATGACAGTTTGTGAGAAAATTTCCTAGCGTCAAGATTTTATGACAAATCTAATTTTTCATTTTCTCCTTTAGCGTTGATGGTACATGAATGCAACTTTACTTACAAGTAGTTGGCATGAACAAAAGTCAGTGGCAAGGTTGAATTTGCTATGCTCTGCTTACTTTAGATTTTATTGAAATTCTAGAAATGACCATTTCTGCGGAAAGACTGCGAGACTTGCTGAAAGTCTTTGATTTTCAATATCTCTACCATTATTTGGTCTGCAGCATTGATACTGCACATGCTAGTAATTAACATCAGTAGAAGTCAGTGCCCCAAAAGGCATGGCCATGCTACCTTTAGTTTGGAGTTTATTGAAATTTTAGAAATGGCAGTTTGAGAGAAAATTTTCTTGCTCGAACACTTTACGACAAATTTTTATCTTTCAATTACTCTTTAATTGTAGATAGTACATGCATTGGACCATGACAGACAAGTAATATACATCAATATAAATCTGTGATGAAAGCACGTTTGGTATGGTATGGTTAGTTTTGGTTTTATTACATTTCTAGAAATGACAGTTTGTGAGAAAATTTCCTAGCGTCAAGATTTTATGACAAATCTAATTTTTCATTTTCTCCTTTAGCGTTGATGGTACATGAATGCAACTTTACTTACAAGTAGTTGGCATGAACAAAAGTCAGTGGCAAGGTTGAATTTGCTATGCTCTGCTTACTTTAGATTTTATTGAAATTCTAGAAATGACCATTTCTGCGGAAAGACTGCGAGACTTGCTGAAAGTCTTTGATTTTCAATATCTCTACCATTATTTGGTCTGCAGCATTGATACTGCACATGCTAGTAATAGACATCAGTAGAAGTCAGTGCTTCAAAAGGCATGACAATGCTACGTTTAGTTTGGAGTTTATTGAAATTTTAGAAATGGCAGTTTGAGAGAAAATTTTCTTGCTCGAACACTTTACGACAAATTTTTATCTTTCAATTACTCTTTAATTGTAGATAGTACAAGCATGGGACCATGACAGACAAGTAATATACATCAATAGAAATCTGTGATGAAGGCAGGTTTGGTATGGTATGGTTACTTTTGGTTTTATTACATTTCTAGAAATGATAGTTTGTGAGAAAATTTCCTAGCGTCAAGATTTTATGACAAATCTAATTTTTCATTTTCTCCTTTAGCGTTGATGGTACATGAATGCAACTTTACTTACAAGTAGTTGGCATGAACAAAAGTCTGTGGCAAGGTTGAATTTGCTATGCTCTGCTTACTTTAGATTTTATTGAAATTCTAGAAATGACCATTTCTGCGGAAAGACTGCGAGACTTGCTGAAAGTCTTTGATTTTCAATATCTCTACCATTATTTGGTCTGCAGCATTGATACTGCACATGCTAGTAATAGACATCAGTAGAAGTCAGTGCCCCAAAAGGCATGACAATGCTACGTTTAGTTTGGAGTTTATTGAAATTTAGAAATGGCAGTTTGAGAGAAAATTTTCTTGCTCGAACACTTTACGACAAATTTTTATCTTTCAATTACTCTTTAATTGTAGATAGTACAAGCATGGGACCATGACAGACAAGTAATATACATCAATAGAAATCTGTGATGAAGGCAGGTTTGGTATGGTATGGTTACTTTTGGTTTTATTACATTTCTAGAAATGACAGTTTGTGAGAAAATTTCCTAGCGTCAAGATTTTATGACAAATCTAATTTTTCATTTTCTCCTTTAGCGTTGATGGTACATGAATGCAACTTTACTTACAAGTAGTTGGCATGAACAAAAGTCAGTGGCAAGGTTGAATTTGCTATGCTCTGCTTACTTTAGATTTTATTGAAATTCTAGAAATGACCATTTCTGCGGAAAGACTGCGAGACTTGCTGAAAGTCTTTGATTTTCAATATCTCTACCATTATTTGGTCTGCAGCATTGATACTGCACATGCTAGTAATTAACATCAGTAGAAGTCAGTGCCCCAAAAGGCATGGCCATGCTACCTTTAGTTTGGAGTTTATTGAAATTTTAGAAATGGCAGTTTGAGAGAAAATTTTCTTGCTCGAACACTTTACGACAAATTTTTATCTTTCAATTACTCTTTAATTGTAGATAGTACAAGCATGGGACCATGACAGACAAGTAATATACATCAATAGAAATCTGTGATGAAGGCAGGTTTGGTATGGTATGGTTACTTTTGGTTTTATTACATTTCTAGAAATGACAGTTTGTGAGAAAATTTCCTAGCGTCAAGATTTTATGACAAATCTAATTTTTCATTTTCTCCTTTAGCATTGATGGTACATGAATGGAACTTTACTTACAAGTAGTTGGCATGAACAAAAGTCTGTGGCAAGGTTGAATTTGCTATGCTCTGCTTACTTTAGATTTTATTGAAATTCTAGAAATGACCATTTCTGCGGAAAGACTGCGAGACTTGCTGAAAGTCTTTGATTTTCAATATCTCTACCATTATTTGGTCTGCAGCATTGATACTGCACATGCTAGTAATAGACATCAGTAGAAGTCAGTGCCCCAAAAGGCATGACAATGCTACGTTTAGTTTGGAGTTTATTGAAATTTAGAAATGGCAGTTTGAGAGAAAATTTTCTTGCTCGAACACTTTACGACAAATTTTTATCTTTCAATTACTCTTTAATTGTAGATAGTACAAGCATGGGACCATGACAGACAAGTAATATACATCAATAGAAATCTGTGATAAAGGCAGGTTTGGTATGGTATGGTTACTTTTCGTTTTATTACATTTCTAGAAATGACAGTTTGTGAGAAAATTTCCTAGCGTCAAGATTTTATGACAAATCTAATTTTTCATTTTCTCCTTTAGCGTTGATGGTACATGAATGCAACTTTACTCACAAGTAGTTGGCATGAACAAAAGTCAGTGGCAAGGTTAATTTGCTATGCTCTGCTTACTTTAGATTTTATTGAAATTCTAGAAATGACCATTTCTGCGGAAAGACTGCGAGACTTGCTGAAAGTCTTTGATTTTCAATATCTCTACCATTATTTGGTCTGCAGCATTGATACTGCACATGCTAGTAATAGACATCAGTAGAAGTCAGTGCCCCAAAAGGCATGATAATGCTACGTTTAGTTTGGAGTTTATTGAAATTTTAGAAATGGCAGTTCGAGAGAAAATTTTCTTGCTCGAACACTTTACGACAAATTTTTATCTTTCAATTACTCTTTAATTGTAGATAGTACAAGCATGGGACCATGACAGACAAGTAATATACATCAATAGAAATATGTGATGAAGGCAGGTTTGGTATGGTATAGTTACTTTTGGTTTTATTACATTTCTAGAAATGACAGTTTGTGAGAAAATTTCCTAGCGTCAAGATTTTATGACAAATCTAATTTTTCATTTTCTCCTTTAGCGTTGATGGTACATGAATGCAACTTTACTTACAAGTAGTTGGCATGAACAAAAGTCAGTGGCAAGGTTGAATTTGCTATGCTCTGCTTACTTTAGATTTTATTGAAATTCTAGAAATGACCATTTCTGCGGAAAGACTGCGAGACTTGCTGAAAGTCTTTGATTTTCAATATCTCTACCATTATTTGGTCTGCAGCATTGATACTGCACATGCTAGTAATTAACATCAGTAGAAGTCAGTGCCCCAAAAGGCATGGCCATGCTACCTTTAGTTTGGAGTTTATTGAAATTTTAGAAATGGCAGTTCGAGAGAAAATTTTCTTGCTCAAACACTTTACGACAAATTTTTATCTTTCAATTACTCTTTAATTGTAGAAAGTACAAGCATGGGACCATGACAGACAGGTAATATACATCAATAGAAATCTGTGATGAAGGCAGGTTTGGTATGGTATGGTTACTTTTGGTTTTATTACATTTCTAGAAATGATAGTTTGTGAGAAAATTTCCTAGCGTCAAGATTTTATGACAAATCTAATTTTTCATTTTCTCCTTTAGCGTTGATGGTACATGAATGCAACTTTACTTACAAGTAGTTGGCATGAACAAAAGTCAGTGGCAAGGTTGAATTTGCTATGCTCTGCTTACTTTAGATTTTATTGAAATTCTAGAAATGACCATTTCTGCGGAAAGACTGCGAGACTTGCTGAAAGTCTTTGATTTTCAATATCTCTACCATTATTTGGTCTGCAGCATTGATACTGCACATGCTAGTAATTAACATCAGTAGAAGTCAGTGCCCCAAAAGGCATGGCCATGCTACCTTTAGTTTGGAGTTTATTGAAATTTTAGAAATGGCAGTTTGAGAGAAAATTTTCTTGCTCAAACACTTTACGACAAATTTTTATCTTTCAATTACTCTTTAATTGTAGAAAGTACAAGCATGGGACCATGACAGACAGGTAATATACATCAATAGAAATCTGTGATGAAGGCAGGTTTGGTATGGTATGGTTACTTTTGGTTTTATTACATTTCTAGAAATGATAGTTTGTGAGAAAATTTCCTAGCGTCAAGATTTTATGACAAATCTAATTTTTCATTTTCTCCTTTAGCGTTGATGGTACATGAATGCAACTTTACTTACAAGTAGTTGGCATGAACAAAAGTCAGTGGCAAGGTTGAATTTGCTATGCTCTGCTTACTTTAGATTTTATTGAAATTCTAGAAATGACCATTTCTGCGGAAAGACTGCGAGACTTGCTGAAAGTCTTTGATTTTCAATATCTCTACCATTATTTGGTCTGCAGCATTGATACTGCACATGCTAGTAATTAACATCAGTAGAAGTCAGTGCCCCAAGAGGCATGGCCATGCTACGTTTAGTTTGGAGTTTATTGAAATTTTAGAAATGGCAGTTTGAGAGAAAATTTTCTTGCTCAAACACTTTACGACAGATTTTTATCTTTCAATTACTCTTTAATTGTAGATAGTACAAGCATGGGACCATGACAGACAAGTAATATACATCAATAGAAATCTGTGATGAAGGCAGGTTTGGTATGGTATGGTTACTTTTGGTTTTATTACATTTCTAGAAATGACAGTTTGTGAGAAAATTTCCTAGCGTCAAGATTTTATGACAAATCTAATTTTTCATTTTCTCCTTTAGCGTTGATGGTACATGAATGCAACTTTACTTACAAGTAGTTGGCATGAACAAAAGTCAGTGGCAAGGTTGAATTTGCTATGCTCTGCTTACTTTAGATTTTATTGAAATTCTAGAAATGACCATTTCTGCGGAAAGACTGCGAGACTTGCTGAAAGTCTTTGATTTTCAATATCTCTACCATTATTTGGTCTGCAGCATTGATACTGCACATGCTAGTAATAGACATCAGTAGAAGTCAGTGCCCCAAAAGGCATGACAATGCTACGTTTAGTTTGGAGTTTATTGAAATTTTAGAAATGGCAGTTTGAGAGAAAATTTTCTTGCTCGAACACTTTACGACAAATTTTTATCTTTCAATTACTCTTTAATTGTAGATAGTACAAGCATGGGACCATGACAGACAAGTAATATACATCAATAGAAATCTGTGATGAAGGCAGATTTGGTATGGTATGGTTACTTTTGGTTTTATTACATTTCTAGAAATGACAGTTTGTGAGAAAATTTCCTAGCGTCAAGATTTTATGACAAATCTAATTTTTCATTTTCTCCTTTAGCATTGATGGTACATGAATGGAACTTTACTTACAAGTAGTTGGCATGAACAAAAGTCTGTGGCAAGGTTGAATTTGCTATGCTCTGCTTACTTTAGATTTTATTGAAATTCTAGAAATGACCATTTCTGCGGAAAGACTGCGAGACTTGCTGAAAGTCTTTGATTTTCAATATTTCTACCATTATTTGGTCTGCAGCATTGATACTGCACATGCTAGTAATGGACATCAGTAGAAGTCAGTGCCCCAAAAGGCATGGCCATGCTACCTTTAGTTTGGAGTTTATTGAAATTTTAGAAATGGCAGTTTGAGAGAAAATTTTCTTGCTCAAACACTTTACGACAAATTTTTATCTTTCAATACTCTTTAATTGTAGATAGTACAAGCATGGGACCATGACAGACAAGTAATATACATCAATAGAAATCTGTGATGAAGGCGGGTTTGGTATGGTATGGTTACTTTTGGTTTTATTACATTTCTAGAAATGATAGTTTGTGAGAAAATTTCCTAGCGTCAAGATTTTATGACAAATCTAATTTTTCATTTTCTCCTTTAGCGTTGATGGTACATGAATGCAACTTTACTTACAAGTAGTTGGCATGAACAAAAGTCAGTGGCAAGGTTGAATTTGCTATGCTCTGCTTACTTTAGATTTTATTGAAATTCTAGAAATGACCATTTCTGCGGAAAGACTGCGAGACTTGCTGAAAGTCTTTGATTTTCAATATCTCTACCATTATTTGGTCTGCAGCATTGATACTGCACATGCTAGTAATAGACATCAGTAGAAGTCAGTGCCCCAAAAGGCATGACAATGCTACGTTTAGTTTGGAGTTTATTGAAATTTTAGAAATGGCAGTTTGAGAGAAAATTTTCTTGCTCGAACACTTTAAGACAAATTTTTATCTTTCAATTTCTCTTTAATTATTGATAGTACAAGCATGGGACCATGACAGACAAGTAATATACATCAATAGAAATCTGTGATGAAAGCAGATTTGGTATGGTATGGTTACTTTTGGTTTTATTACATTTCTAGAAATGACAGTTTGTGAGAAAATTTCCTAGCGTCAAGATTTTATGACAAATCTAATTTTTCATTTTCTCCTTTAGCGTTGATGGTACATGAATGCAACTTTACTTACAAGTAGTTGGCATGAACAAAAGCCAGTGGCAAGGTTGAATTTGCTATGCTCTGCTTACTTAAGATTTTATTGAAATTCTAGAAATGACCATTTCTGCGGAAAGACTGCGAGACTTGCTGAAAGTCTTTGATTTTCAATATCTCTACCATTATTTGGTCTGCAGCATTGATACTGCACATGCTAGTAATAGACATCAGTAGAAGTCAGTGCCCCAAAAGGCATGACAATGCAACGTTTAGTTTGGAGTTTATTGAAATTTTAGAAATGGCAGTTTGAGAGAAAATTTTCTTGCTCGAACACTTTACGACAAATTTTTATCTTTCAATTGCTCTTTAATTGTAGATAGTACAAGCATGGGACCATGACAGACAAGTAATATACATCAATAGAAATCTGTGATGAAGGCAGGTTTGGTATGGTATGGTTACTTTTGGTTTTATTACATTTCTAGAAATGACAGTTTGTGAGAAAATTTCCTAGCGTCAAGATTTTATGACAAATCTAATTTTTCATTTTCTCCTTTAGCATTGATGGTACATGAATGCAACTTTACTTACAAGTAGTTGGCATGAACAAAAGTCTGTGGCAAGGTTGAATTTGCTATGCTCTGCTTACTTTAGATTTTATTGAAATTCTAGAAATGACCATTTCTGCGAAAAGTCTCCGAGACTTGCTGGAAGTCTTTGATTTTCAATATCTCTACCATTATTTGGTCTGCAGCATTGATACTGCACATGCTAGTAATGGACATCAGTAGAAGTCAGTGCCCTAAACGGCATGACCATGCTATGTTTAGTTTGGAGTTTATTGAAATTTTAGAAATGGCAGTTTGAGAGAAAATTTTCTTGCTCGAACACTTTACGACAAATTGTTGTCTTTCATTTACTCTTTGATTGTAGATAGTAGAAGCATGGGACCATGACAGACAAGTAATATACATCAATGGAAATCTGTGATGAAAGCAGATTTGGTATGGTATGGTTACTTTTGGTTTTATTACATTTCTAGAAATGACAGTTTGTGAGAAAATTTCCTAGCGTCAAGATTTTATGACAAATCTAATTTTTCATTTTCTCCTTTAGCGTTGATGGTACATGAATGCAACTTTACTTACAAGTAGTTGGCATGAACAAAAGTCAGTGGCAAGGTTGAATTTGCTATGCTCTGCTTACTTTAGATTTTATTGAAATTCTAGAAATGACCATTTCTGCGAAAAGACTCCGAGACTTGCTGAAAGTCTTTGATTTTCAATATCTCTACCATTATTTGGTCTGCAGCATTGATACTGCACATGCTAGTAATGGACATCAGTAGAAGTCAGTGCCCCAAAAGGCATGACCATGCTACGTTTAGTTTGGAGTTGATTGAAATTTTAGAAATGACTGTTTGAGAGAAAATTTTCTTGCTCGAACACTTTACGACAATTTTTTATCTTTCATTTACTCTTTAATTGTAGATAGTACAAGCATGGGACCATGACAGACAAGTAATATACATCAATAGTAATATGTGATGAAGGCAGGTTTGGTATGGTATAGTTACTTTTGGTTTTATTACATTTCTAGAAATGACAGTTTGTGAGAAAATTTCCTACATCAAGATTTTATGCCAAATCTAATTTTTCATTTTCTCCTTTAGCGTTGATGGTACATGAATGCAACTTTACTTACAAGTAGTTTGCATGAACAAAAGTCAGTGGCAATGTTTAATTTGCTATGCTCTGCTTACTTTAGATTTTATTGGAATTCTAGAAATGACCATTTCTGCGAAAAGTCCCTGAGACAGTTAATAGCCTGCTTGCGCAGACTGGCTTCCCTCAAGTCCACGATCGACAAACTTGGGAAGGGGAACACCATGTGTATTGGCAGGCAAAAGTCCGAGCAGTTGTCGGCCGAGATATTTACGGATATCTCAGAATACAACAAGACGTACGTCCACGCATTTGAGGTCCTGGAGCAGGGCATGGACTATGCGAAGTGGCTGATAGAGCAGGCCAAGCTCACTCTGCTGTCTGTGCCCGAGGTGTCCGCTGTCAACACTTTTTCGCTACATAGCATGATCTTTGGTAAGGAGAAGCAGTGTCTCATCCACGGTATGCAAGACCAGCGCCAACCTTCACTACCTGTAGCAACCTGCTAGAGAAATGTGTGCCCGGTGCCTGCTCGTCCATGCTATGCAGGTCTGAGTCTTTGCAATAGGTCAGCTCCAACATGGCGCATAACGACCTCCTGCGCTGCATTAAATAATACAGGATGACATTTCAAAGTGTCAACCATTGGCTATGGGGCCACTGAGAGCAATGCTCCTGCCAGGCCATGGCCATGTCCGCGTCAGTACAGCCCCCCCAAGCCTGGAAGCAGCTATCAGGTGAGCTGCAGCCTGGCGCTATTCGTCACCAGTTCTTCAGCCTCTGGGCACTCGGCAACAGTGCCCGTGCACATGAGCGTGATTGCTCGGAGACTTATCGACAAACCCATCGAGACCAACACAGTGACGCCCGCCAAGCGAGTCTTCCTCGAGTTTGTGGCGTAAAACCCGGACCTGGGCATCAAGGACCCTGGCCACGTAGAGAGGGTGTCCAGACAGGTTCGAACGCGTTTTGTTACGTCCAACGGACTGCAAGGGTCGACTCTGCATATCACGACTTGTGAAGAATCAGCGAGCCGGCGCAAAAAAAAAGCCACAAACTTCTATCTGATCTCCAAGAAGTGGCAGAACTTTGCCGCAAAAGATCTCCCCTCTGATTGTTTGCTTTGTGACTATCACAGGGAGATTTTGGACAAGGCTGAGTATGCGGACCGCCCCCACAACAGGTACATGCTGTTGGTAGAATTTCGGCGGAGCGCGCTACTACATAGACGCCGTGAGAGAGTGTTTGTTATACCCCTGCAAGACCATTAAGGCCGACTGTTTAACCACTGTTGGAGGCAGACAAACGTCCATCTAAAGCCCTATGTCCACTTGGGCAAACTGGTGATCCTTGGTGCCCATCAAGGCCGGCGAAGAGCTTCTCTTTGACTACGGCGGCCACAGGGACGACCAATCCTTGCAGGAGGACTGGATAAACACCTAAATTCATCCGGTTAGTTACTTAGTTAGTTTGCAATTTAAATTTTTTTTAAAAATAACTATGTCTAACATTCACACTACCACCCAGTCGTACTTTGTTACTTTTGCACTACTAACATGGCCAGCTACCGGGATAGCCTGCTCGTGGCGCTGGCTGCACGCCTTTCTTGGCGACCGATCACCCCGCGTTACTTACTATCCAATGCATGTCGGCCAGTCGTTCTGGCTTCATTCCCGGTCAAAGATCGGCCTCGATCTCTAGCCCTGCACCTTTGTCTAATTGTGCATACAATTTCGTAGAGACCTAGTCGGCCGTTAGCTTCAAGCTTCCCCGCAGCGACCCGGCTATTTGTAAGCGGCGACGGTTCCCCGCTAGTAAGCGTGAAGCTTCCCCAAAGCAACCTGGCCGGGTGGCGAGCCTTCGACGGGCCATTTTCCAACCAGAAGTCGTAGATGGGATATGGTGACAGTTTTGGCAAGCTCTCAGCAGGCCCTTTCCAACAAGACCAAGTTCCATCAAATCGGCCCACGAATAAAAAAGTCGATATATGCCCGCCGGAGTGCTTCCGGAGCTAAAATCGTGGGCTCAATCGCTTTGTCTAAGATGCACCTACCAGCCGAGTTTTGGAGGCTTGTGTAAAAACTAATGACAGTCTCCAGAAAATGGCCAATTTTTGCTATTTTTTACCTTTGACCGGTCGTAGAAGCTGAACCCGAAGTACTAGATTGGATTCCCAGGTGCAGTTGGAATGCTCTCGGCAAGACCTATCCAACAAGACTGAGTTTGCCTTGTTGCTGCCCGTAATAAAAACGCTGGTATCTGGCCAGTTGGCGAGCTTTAGATGGGCGATTTTCCGGGCGATGGCCGTAAAAATCAAACTGCTAGTCAGAGACCTGATATTGCAACAGTTTAGAAAGTCTCTAGGCAGGGCCTATGTAATGAGACTGGGCTCATTCAGTTCGACCCAGAAACAGGGCACCAAGTTTTCTATAAATTCCTACATATTCCTATAATTTGGGGTCATTTCTATTTATTCCTATATTTCAGTAAAAATTCCTATACTTCCAAAATATTCCCATAAATTCCTATATTTCTGGGTAAGCATGAAATGTATGATTCTGAGACAGAAACATTTTTGGTCATGTGTTTGTAAATAATTCAACATTTACTTCAAGATTAGCATTTCTTTAATCAACATAGCAGTTTTTCAGCATCATGTGTTTAGTCATGATTAATCATAGTGTTATAGCTTAAGCCTTTACTCAGGGGATTGTTTTTATGTTGTGTATTTTTGCCCCATGATCTATATGGTTTATATGGTCAAACAATACATATTCACATCTTCAAAGTAGCTCACAATGTTTGATAATGACATATTAATTGTACATTATTAATTTTGAACAAATATGTGTTTGAAATGATAGTTAACGATATTTTGAATCTGAAGAAAGCAACACTGAGTACAAAGTGTAAATGTACAAAAACTGTGTCTCACAATATCAGCCCAGCAATATACATGTACTTTCTTTTCATGATCTTTGTCTTTTATTTTACATGAAATAATTATTCATCTTCTCTGAGTTAATATTGAAAAAAACAAACAATTGTGTCCAACAAACTTTGATTGGAAGGAAATTGTTTCATGATAATATTTTAATATCCCCAATGTCAAGGTAATACCAGGAAAGACAATGTTACAGTCAAATCTGTGTTAGTGGCCACCTTCAAATGAAGGCCATGCTGTGAATAAAGGCCATTCTTTTAAAAAACATAGATTATTTAGAACAAAATTACCTCTGAATAAAGGCCACTTGTCAATAAGGGTCATGTTTTGTAATTTCTATGGGGGGCCTTTGTTCACAGGTTTGACTGTACATGCATATGTATGCATCAGATAATTGTATACTTTACTGATTACCTGAGCATTAAATGGTTTGGTCTAACTGATCAGATTGAAGTGATCAATTACAATTTTTACCTGATATATTTTGTAAATTAAGTAAAATAAAGTATATAATGTTACTTGATATCTACTTTCTCTAGATGAACTTACAATGCATACTTACATTGACTGATTTACGTAAAGTTTCCCTTTTTATTATGTCAGATTTTACCCCTTTTTTGTTATTTTCAATAACTTGCTCTGTTATATGTACAATAATATTTTGTCAGGCAATTTTGTATAGCTGTATAGAGTAATATTTTGATACAAAATAATTGTTATAGAATTTTATTAAAATTAGGAGTATTAAATTCATATGAGCTTTTTTGATGATTATGTGCTATTATAAAGGCAATTTTAGTATGAATGTAATAGCTGACTTACAATGGTGTCCAGTAAAGACTGGATATCAGTCTTTTATGAATAAGGCTAAAATGATATTTGAAATCCATGATTGAATGTATCTCAAAACTGTAGCTGGTTAAGATGATAGTTTTTTAATGTGCTCTATAGGAATTTAATGTATTATATTCTCTAGAGGTACTTGTGCAATGGTTATGTAATATTTTGTATTAAACATGTAATATTGTTTTTGTGTTTTTATGTTGTTTTTGGCCTCTCTGTTTGTCTGTTTGTACCAAACTTTAACCTTGCCTATAAAATCAAAACGCCTGCACCTACATTCATCAAACTTCATATGTAGGTTCCTCATGACAACCTCTACAGGACCTGTACATTTTAAGGTCAGTAGGTCAAAGGTCAAGGTCACCCAGAGGGGGCATTGTGTTTCAAAAACACATCTTGTTTTCATATTTATCTGCTTCATTATATAGATATTATATGCTTTGAACACTCAGTTATTACTTACTTGTTTTTTAACTACATGTTTTTTTTTATTTATTTGACAGCACGTTATGATTTTAGGGGAAAACGCTTACAATGATAGGTATAGGTTAGCCAGTTTTAATTACATGTATAAAACATCTGCTTAATTGTAGTACATGATGTTGTTATAGAACATTTTATGAAATGTATCATTGGTATTGTCTTCAATTGAAGTAACTTTATATGTAGGGTCCTTCAAGTAGTTTGAAATACCTTTGATGATTATCTTATTGATAATTATTTAGGTACATGTATTCAATTTGTATGCAGATCATTTTCTCCTGGTTTTTCAATTAACTGAGCTAATGAATTTGATAAGCTGTCTATTCAATTAATGGAACTGATGAACTTAATAAGCTGACCATTCAGTTAACTCATGTCATTAACTGTCATGCATTTTATGTTCTTGTCATTCATTTGATTGATATGATGAATTTAATGTGCTGATATGTCTGTGCCTGCTTTTCTCCTTGAATGCAAATACAGTGCCCCCACGATAATTTGACTCCCACCAGAATGCCAGTTCAGTCCAATCCGAAGATAATAGGTTTGGCAGGTAGAGTGTATCTGATAATATAACCACAATTGATGATTTTCGTTATTAAATGACTTCACGAAACATAAATATGAACTACTGTGACATTAGCTCAGTAGGTAAATACGCTGCTGATTAGTGTCCACGATTTCTCTGGTGTGTTCAAATATCCAGAGCTGCACATTTTTGAAAAACATTTTTACTTTTTGTATATTTATCTATAATTATCATGAAATGTCCATATACATTTTGTTTTATCTTTTATTTATATAATTTGTAGATGTTGTATACTTATATTTTTTCTTATTTTCTTTTTTCCTTCATATATTTTCAACTATTCACAATCTTCAGAGTCAATACACATGCTTAATTAATGTATGTATATAATTATAGAGTTTAATGTGCAGTACATATAATTATATTGAATAAGTATAATGATAAAAAATATTTTAATATTATGTAAAACTAGTAAAAATGGAAAAAGTGAATTTGTGGGTTCGAACTAGCGCGGTAAGTTAAACAAAGTTTGTCAGCTGCCTACCTTACCGACTGTTCTATCAAGTGTATATGAAAAATGTGAATGTTATCATCATTATATTCTGGTTTGTTTTATGTTGACTACCCTATATTGTTTATTGAAGTTATTTATAGCTTTGTTAATAAACATAAAATTATCATGGGGGGGGGGGGATTATAGTAGGATTTAATCATTTTACTGTTTTGTGTAATTCAAGGCTTCTAGTATAGGCATATAAGTAGATAAATTACATAGATATCATATGTAAGAGTATTGAAATATTTAAACTCTAAATTCATAAATAGATGTGTTGAAATATAGTGCATGTACATATATTATCTAGTTTTTGTCTTTACCTATATAAATTATCTCTTCCCATATTTTACATTGTGTTGCTGATTACAGGATTTGGTTTAAATAAAAGGCAAATTAGTAAAATAATCAAAACTTGATCATTTCTGACCCAAAGTTTCTTATTTTAGATTGATTTGTAATTAAACACATTATAGTGATCACTGATAAGGTGTAAACAATTGTTTGTTTCTGGTAACCCAACCTACAGAAAATTTTCCTCTCAAATTGTTTATTGGCCTGAGGAATGGTACACCCATCTTCTTACTTTTTAGCTCACTGGAGCTCACTGTGATCATGATGAGCTTTTGTGATCACTTTGTATTTGTCGTGCGTCATGAAGTGGGGGCCATATTTACTTTAAACAACATCTCCTACATTATTATATGCCAATTGTTACCAAACTTTACTGGAATGATCCTTGGGTAGTCCCCATTCGAAGTTCATATAGGAAAAAAAAAAAAATGTTCTTCTCCAAAGGTCTTTTTTCTGATGAGTAATTATAGGGCCATCATGGCCCTCTTGTTTACCTTTCCGTACAATTTCAGGAACAAAATATGCCTTACCTACCTTCCATATTTTTAATATGCATGTTACCAGAAATATGCAATTTTTTCAAGCCTAAGTATGATTTATATTATATGAGATTGCTCTGCACGTGTAATTAATACTTATTTTCTTCTGTTTATTAGACCTAGTGTTGTGTATAGGCATAGATCATGCTTCTCTTAATTTATCATAATGATATTTATTATGGCATTACATTTTTACAAGCAAATATATTACATATGATTTAATACCAGTATATTATTTGTATTGTGATAATATGTATAAAATAATATCAGGGTCATTTTCTTATATTACTCTTGTGCTATGAGATCTCATTTAAATGAAACACTTAATTCTTATGACTTACTATAAGAATTGTAATAAGACACTAAATGCAAAAAGGAAATGTTTGATAATTATTATGTACTAATATTATGCTAGCAATGTGATATTATGTACTAAATGAAATGTTTCAGCAATCAAATGTTACACTTAAAATTATGATCTTATGTACACAATGAAATGGTTGATATTAATAGTTACAGGGTTAGTAACTGACCCGATACGGGATATACGGGTCTGTGGAAAACCATATAGGGCGAGACCGAAGGTCGAGTCCCGATATGGTTTTCCGCAGACCCGTATATCCCGTATCGGGTCAGTTACTATCCCTGTAACGATTATATCATGCAGACTACCTTCCTCCTCATCATTTACAATAAAAGTCTCCATTACAGACCCAATATTTAAATATAAATGACTCCATTACAGACCTAATATATTCTGTTAACCTAATATAGGATATATTAGGTCACCACATGACGTCAAAACATCCAATGACTGGAGAGTATTTTGTAGTGGGCGTGATATGATCTAATATAATACCTGTACTATGATTCTATATTATGTTGTATGTGAGAACAGAACAAAAACATAATTTTGATTAATATTGATAAATCACCTTGTAAATAGTTACACTGTTTAAAAAAAAAAAATCACTATATGCTATTGAATCATGTTTTCTGTATTTTGGGCGCTGGCCTTGTACTATTGAAAATAAATCTTGTATCTTACATATACATGTAGATCTTTTTACACAATTCTGTAATTAAGAATGCATGAATTTGAAATAAATCTGTATTGAACTTACAATTTTTGTTTTTATTGTTCTCATTATTTTTTCTACGTACAATTCTGTGATGCCTGTTACATCCATGTGGAAAAAGAGTAACACTTGTTGTAAACAGTATAAGTATTATAGTTTGATAAAACCTGGAAATATATTGCAGTATTCTGTTGATATTGAAAGCATGGGAAAGATTACAGTGTTTAGGAAATTTAGGCTGTAAAACTAACGACCATAATAACAAAATTTAATACATATTGAAATAGCTTTATTTATTAAAGTAGTGCACGGATATGCTATATTGTCTAAGTATTCACAGGGAATACTGTTGACTTCTGCCAGATATGATGTCTTTGGTTTGGCTGCACATACATGCTTTAAATAAAATCAGCGTCTTTTTTACTCCCAAATATAGCTAGCTTATAAACAATAACTAACACTAAAATGCTGGAACAATCGATTTTCAGAAGTTGGCTTGCATTAACTTCAATATTTTGTTTTAATACTTTCGAATTTGACATTAGGCTATAAAAGTTGATGTGTGTGTGGCTATTTAATCAACCATTTATGTACAAAACTTTACAAAGAGGCAACTGTGCAGACATGTATCTGATAAGCCAAGTGACTACATTTTTGTATTAGATTAAACTCAATACACTACAACCACGTTCTCTGGTAAGATCCGTGAATTCGAGTACGATTTTAATTAATCAAACCCAAGTTCTGAAAGTTGTCGTCAGGGGCGGCTTCGATTTTCACTCGTACATAAAATGTAGCCGCACACATGACAGGATCTTCGTCTACCCGGAGTAGGACCAAGCTTGTTTACTTATGTTTTTTACAAGTCGATTTTTCCATTACGAAACGGACAATAGCACAATCATTTTGGTCAGATATTGCAGTAAACATTGCCGTCTGTGATTGTGTTTTCAAAAATACGCTTTGTTATGCTTTAAGCCTGTACATAGTCGGGAAACAGCATATAGAATAATATAGTAGTACTTCGGGGGTGTATGGTGGCTTTCCATCGTATAACAGTTGCTGAACATCATCTAGAACGCCTTCTGGTATTCCCTGAAATTAGATGAAAGCTGTTATAATTTACGAGTAATTTTACGCCTCTTCCAAAACACGACCTTGTACCGTCCGTGGCACATTCAGTCCATTCGCACGAGTTTCTTGTGCATCCATTTTATCATCCGTGAACATTTGTTGGTTTAGATACACTTGAAGTTACAATATGTGTAAGATTTGAATAAAAATGTGGCCACGTGACTCATAAAATTTGGTCATTTATACGATGGCGGGACAAGGCAGCGTTAATTCATTGTTTGATAAAGCCAGAGACATAGATAATGTCTCTGATAAAGCTGAATGTTTCTGGTAATAATTTGTTCCAAGATGTATGTGGACAGTTTGGAATGCTGCGACAACTGTATGGACAGGTAAATTTGTTATTTTGTAATATACTGTAATAATTTAGCTTTATTTAACGCGACGACTTAGCTTCCTGATATTGTGGTATCATATAATGCTATGGAGGCTCACGTGTTTTTTTATGACTAATAAAATACAGAATAATAAAATATCTCATGATGTAAAGCAGTGGTTAGTAGTTTATTTCGGCCAATATCTATTCATGACTAATGTTATATTGTTAATATACCAACCGAATAAAAATTAAATATTGTATCTTGTAACAATGGGGCCCGTTGGTATATAACTGAAGTGCTGTTGAAAACATCAGGGGTTAGTACGTTGTTGTGGGGTGTATAAACATTGTTCTTTCTGCTTATTTTGACGGTACTACAATAATGATTTTTTTCTGTATGTTCATGAATACTTATCTGTATTCAAATGAAATAATTCCCAATACTCAAGGGGCACAACGTTCAGTAACTGTTTATGTACTGCAAGCAAGAGAAATTGCTGTTTACTTCCAATATGGCGGATTTATGTGTAATTTTGGAAGAATTTAACAACGTTTTAGCTGGTAAGTAAATTTATTTACAGTTTCACACTTCAGAAATATGCGCATGCTGTGGCACAATCATTTCTCTATCCAATGTTACAGTTCCATTGCATGTGAAAAATAAAGCCAGAAATCATCAAAATAAGGGTTGGATTTTTCAGCATCACTCCAATTGTCAACAAAACCTTTGAGTGTTTAAAGAAACAACAAAATATTCACAGTCGAGATTTTAACATTGGATAGAGAAATGATTGTGCCACAGCATGCGCATATTTCTGAAGTGTGAAACTGTAAATAAATTTACTTACCAGCTATTTACAACGTTGTCAAATTCTTCCAAAATTACACACAAATCCGCCATATTGGAAGTAAACAGCAATTTCTCTCGCTTACAGTACATAAACAGTTACTGTACGTTGTGCCCCTTGCAATACTGGAGGTGGTAAATAGGTCTGTGAGTTCAGTCCCACCTGTAGTCTACATTTATGAGACGTACCAGTGATCCGTTTATGATTTTGCTATTTTATTTATTGCCCTTATCGGAAGATAGATATCGGCAAGCGCAAAAAATGTCTCGATGTCATTTGTAGTGTATAATTAGTAGGACTAGTCCCACCTGGTGACCAATAAACATAAGAATGGAAATAATTAGAAAATGATTCTGTAATTATTCAAACACGTACACCAAAGAATTTTGTGTGACAATGATTTACGATGAATGATGATGGGTGACTTACTTATTAATTACAAATCTCGGCAGGTTTTTTTTTTGGCGCGCCGGTATTTGACAAATTCAATACGCACTTTCGAATAACAAAAACATCATTAAATTGTAGTATTTTGCTATTCATTTAATCTTTGTAAGTCTTATGTTTCTATCAATACAAGATTTCTTGGGAAATGCAACATACATTCACATATATACAGTAAGAAATACTACAACTATTTTGTGATTACATCTATTCACAGATTTGTCGTGACCATATCATCATCATCACAAGCTGTTACGCTGCATGATCTGGCTCTGTTCACGATTACATAATTTTCAGACCACCAATAAGTGATAATTTGAGAGAGAGGTAATGATTTTATTGTTATTTTGTTATTTTAATATTTAGCAAGGGTTACATTAATGTAGAGACGTATAATACATTAATTGAACTCAAATGACCCCTTGCTCTCAAATTGGAAAATACTGGCTTCATCAGTTTTGTGAATATCATTGGACTTCTTGCGAACCCCATCACAAGCGCAGTAAATTGATATTTTATGCCTTCGAAAAAGAAACGAAAATAGCGTCTGTCTGGTTTATATATAGGAATTGAGAAAACGCGTCCGAAATGTCAACCTTGCCAAAATAGCAGTCTTTTCTCATTGCTGTGGTAACTGATCCTAGCGTTTCCATTTTAAAATGACGTATGTCAGCATAATTGCTATTGAAATATTTTAAATTTAAAATAACTCGAACGCGTCCATCCTGTTTAGGTCTTGTAAATATGTTTGATATGTATTCCCTTTTGGAAGTCTCGTCTGCGAATTCAATTATTCCTTGATATAAAAACCGCTGTATTTCTGAGTGTATTGCTTGCCTTTCCTTTCCTATAAAGTTGAATGGTTTTGGAATAGCACATTGATATGGTTTGGAAGAAAGCTGTACTCTGCAGCCCCCTACTGTTTCTAGTATCCATTTATCGTTAGTAATTTTCCTCCACTCATTCGTTGCAATACTAGTCTTTCCCGCCCTAAAATTTTCTGAAGTACATTGTATTAATTATCGTACAGTTATGTGTCTGACAGAAATAACTTACTTCAGGTGTTACTTGCTTTGTGCTTTTGGCTTGAAGAGCCCCTTTTTCTGTTGTTTTGGTCTGTAATTTTGGTATTGACGCTGGCGTCTTTGGCTGTTGTTCTGACTGCTTGGCGACCCGAAAGCATTGTGGCGCCTGTGTTGAGGTATGTGGGCCATCCTGGCGTTTCCCTAAAAAAGGCTTATTGGTTGTTAACTGCTGTTTAATTTCTTTAATTCTTCGTCCATTTTATCGCCAAACAGGTAAGTTGCGGATGATTCCGCTTACACAGCGGCTTATAAATTGGAAGAAGTTTCCTCTTTATTCTGTCTCTTCTGGTCTGAGACGTTGTGACCATGGCGTTGGTTAATAGCTTGAATGAATCACCGATTAATTCTTTCAGCCTTGGGTGACCGTCTTTTTTTAATTCATCCATTGCTTTCATAATCAGAATCAAAGCTGCGGCGTAGTTTTTTTTTTGTGTCTTTTGTAATATGAAGTCATGTGCTTTGACATGAGGTTGTAATTGGCGCCATATCTGTTCATTTACTATTGGGACCTGTAAACAATCAACATTGTTTGGCCTCCTATGACTGCTTAACAGTTCCTTGATTTTTTCTTCTTTTGGTCTACCACGCAGGGCTTTATTGCCAGCTGGTCACTGATCGCGCCCCCTGTCTCCGTATCATCTTAAAAAAAATCTATCATACAAAAATCATCCTCTTGTTTCCACGCTCTCGTCATCTGAACTATATGAATTTTCAGCGCAAACGCGCTTGTAACTCGATGCTCCCGCCTGCAAATTATCATCACATGCCGGTCTTTTTAATGACTTGACCTCATCTCTCATTTCTGTCAATGAATCTGCTAGACTTTTGATGGCAGTTTGAATCCCTTCTAATTGGCCATTTGACTGGTCTGGTGTTCGTAATATCTCGAAAATATTAGAATCCTTAGTCGTGGCGTTTCCCGCCGCCTGGTTTTCTTCCATGATCCTGAACATTGTATTACAGACTAGCAGTTTCGTCCAGAAATAAAACAATGAACTGCCGACAGGGTAACATTTATATACGGCGTTAAACCCTTGTCGTGTCAAAAATACAACATACTAATGTCATTTTCATGTGACCATGGAATAGAAAAAGAACCTTTTATTTAAATATTGCAAATCTTTTTCTTTTTATAACAATAATGAAATACCGATTTATGTATTCGTCCATATTATGCGGAAAATAAAATAAAATTGTCCGTGGTATGCAGACAAATCAATTCATTGTCAACCGTATTATCCCGGTTATGCCAATCACTATTTCTGGCATTCTAAACAAATATAGTACTATTTCGTCCGTGGTGTTCAGACAAATAAGTGTACATAAAATCGTCCGTAATATGCCGAACAATAACTAATGTTGTCCGTGGTATAGTGCGAACAAATCAATTAAATTCGTCCATTGTATGTAGTCGAATGATTGTTTGGTATCCCGTTTTGCCTTTTTTTTCAGCGTATGATTTTACAAATCTGAACAGATATAGTTCTATTTTGTCCGTGGTGTTCGGACAATAATTGTGCATAAGATCGTCCGTAATATGCGGACAAGAAACATTATTTCTCCCGTGATGTTCGGGAAACATGATGAAATAAATTAAAAATAAATTATCCGTAGTCAACGTTCAATATTTTCGTCAATATTTCCGTTTCTTTTCTATTAGGCTTCATTGGATTAAGATAAAATATTGATCAATATATTGATGAGCATAAAACGCAAATCAATGAAATTGACAATAGTTCAATACTCCGAGATTTCTGATCCACATCAATATATTGATTTTTTTTTTTTCAATATCGCCCACTCACGTCAATATTTTCGTCATTTACGTGGATGGCTTGGGTGTGCTGGACTTTATTTGTATGTGTACAAAATGTTTGGTAATTGTAATGTAGACTATTTCATTCACTAAGGTAATCAATAACTCTATCATTTTGTGGTTACAGGTATCGTGGAAATTATGAAGTTTTCATAGTAGTTAGCACATGACACTACAAGCATAAACTTATTTTAGGAAGATTTGAGCGCATCATTCTCGGCGGTAAACTACCAACACAATGTTCTTCTTAATCAGAACAAAAAACCGACAGTGTGCAATATGTGACATTTAATGGCTTCAAGGTAAGACTATATTTAATGATTTAGTATATTTGGTATGTTAACATACCAAGTCAGACACTTATATAATTAGTGAGCCTGTTAACATACGAAGTTAGGCACTTACATACTTAGTCTGTTAACATACTAAGTCAGGCACTTACATACTTAGTTAGACCGATAATATACTTAGGCAGGCACTTTCATACTTAGTCGTTAACATACTAAGTTAGGCACTTTCATACATAGTTTGTTGACATACTAAGTCGTCAGGCACTTACATACATATATAGTTAGTCTGCTAACATACTAAGTCAGGCACTTACATACTTAGTTAGTCTGCTAACATACTAAGTTAGGCACTTTCATACATAGTTTGTTGACATACTAAGTCGTCAGGCACTTACATACATAGTTAGTCTGCTAACATACTAAGTCAGGCACTTTCATACTTAGTTAGTCGTTAACATACTAAGGCACTTTTATACATAGTTTGTTGACATACTAAATCGTCAGGCACTTACATACATAGTTAGTCTGCTAACATACTAAGTCAGGCACTTACATACTTAGTTAGTCTGCTAACATACTAAGTCAGGCACTTACATACTTAGTCCATTAACATACTAAGTCAGGCATACTTAGTTAGACATCTACATACTTAATTAGTCTGTTACATACTTAGTTTGTTATATATTTAGTAAGACACTTAAATAGTTCATTTGTCTGTTACATACACAATTAGGCATTTGTATACTTAGTTTTTCTGTTACATACTTAAATGAGTTAATTACAACTAAGTCAGTCACCTACATACATCGTCAGGCATTTACGCACTAAGTTGGTCACTTATATAATTATTTAGTCTGCTATATTCTCAGTTTGGCACTTACAAACTTAGTTACTCTATTACTTTCTGAGGTAATTTCAGTCAAGCATCGATCTCTCTGAATTAAGATCTATATTTTAAATAGCATCGATCATTGACTATTTAGAACAAAATGACCTCCAAATAAAGGCCACCAGTCAAAAAAGGCCATATAATGTTTTAAGGGTAGCCTTTGTCTACATGTTTGACGTAACATACTTTAATATAGTCTGTTACATACTCAGGCAATTACATACTTAATCAGTTTATTACATAATTAATCGGTTATATACTTAGCTAGTATGTTACATACATAGTCAGACACTTACTAAGCAATAACAAAACTATAATTAAGGGAAATCTACTGAATAATCAAGGGAGACTCTACTCTATAATCAAGGGAGATTTGACTCTGTAATCTTGATTTTGAGCCTTGTTTATTATAAGTATTCAATATGTATTATTCTAAAGAAGGCGTAAACATTAAAAGTACATCCACAATTTTAACATGTGTTGTTGTTATTTAAACTGTTTTGTAAGTCTAGCAATAACATATTTTGTCAGACACTTACTTACTAATTTACTTAGTCAGATACTTACTTACTTACTTACTTAGTCAGATACTTACTTACTTACTTAGTCAGATACTTACTTACTTACTTACTTACTTAGTCAGGTACTTACTTACTTACTTACGTAGTCAGATACTTACTTACTTACTTACTTAGTCTGTTAGTCCCTAACATACTAAGTCACACACTTCTATACTTAGACAGATACTTGCATGCTAAGTTAGTCTGTTACATACTTAGTCAGACACTTGTTACTTAGACAGACACTTACAAACTAAGTTAGTATGTTACATAATAAGTCAGTCGGTAACATACTAAGTCAGGCACTTGTATCCTTAGACAGATATTTACATACTAAGTTAGTATGTTGCATACTTATTCAGTCAGTTATATACTTAGTCAGACATTTGCATTCTTATTCAGATACTTTCATACTTAGTCTTAACTCACATATTTAGAAAGGCAGTTACATACTAAGTTAGTCTGTTACATACTAAGTCAGGCACTTGTATACTTGGACAGATACTTACAAACTTAGTCTTAACTCACATATTTAGAAAGTCAGTTACATACTAAGGTAGTCTGTTACATACTTAGTAAATAACATACTAAGTCAGACACCTGCATCTTTAAAAAGATACTTACATACTTAGACAGATATTCACATACTTAGTTTAGTCAGTCACTTGTATACTTAGACAGTTACTTACATGCTAAGTCAGTCAGTAACATACTTAGTCAGGCACTTGTATACTTAGTCAAATACTTTACATGCTAAGTCAGTCAGTAACATACTTAGTCAGACACTTGTATACTTAGACAGATACTTACATGCTATGTCAGTCAGTAACATAATATGTCAGTCACTTGTATTATTAGACAGATACTTACATGCTATGTCAGTCAGTAACATACTTAGTCAGACACTTGTATACTTAGACAGATACTTACATGCTATGTCAGTCAGTAACATACTTAGTCAGGCACTTGTATACTTAGTCAGATACTTTACATGCTAAGTCAGTCAGTAACATACTTAGTCAGACACTTGTATACTTAGACAGATACTTACATGCTAAGTCAGTCAGTAACATACTTAGTCAGACACTTGTATACTTAAACAGATACTTACATGCTTAGTCAGTCAGTAACATACTTAGTCAGACACTTGTATACTTAGACAGATACTTACATGCTATGTCAGTCAGTAACATACTTAGTCAGACACTTGTATACTTAGACAGATACTTACATGCTATGTCAGTCAGTAATATACTTAGTCAGACACTTGTATACTTAGACAGATACTTACATGCTATGTCAGTCAGTAACATACTTAGTCAGACACTTGTATACTTAGACAGATACTTACATGCTAAGTCAGTCAGTAACATACTTAGTCAGACACTTGTATTATTAGACAGATACTTACATGCTAAGTCAGTCAGTAACATACTTAGTCAGACACTTGTATACTTAGACAGATACTTACATGCTAAGTCAGTCAGTAACATAATATGTCAGGCACTTGTATACTTAGACAGATACTTACATGCTAAGTCAGTCAGTAACATACTTAGTCAGACACTTGTATACTTAGACAGATACTTACATGCTAAGTCAGTCAGTAACATACTTAGTCAGACACTTGTATACTTAGACAGATACTTACATGCTAAGTCAGTCAGTAACATACTTAGTCAGACACTTGTATACTTAGACAGATACTTACATGCTAAGTCAGTCAGTAACATACTTAGTCAGACACTTATATACTTAGACAGATACTTACATGCTAAGTCAGTCAGTAACATAATATGTCAGTCACTTGTATTATTAGACAGATACTTACATGCTATGTCAGTCAGTAACATACTTAGTCAGACACTTGTATACTTAGACAGATACTTACATGCTAAGTCAGTCAGTAACATACTTAGTCAGACACTTATATACTTAGACAGATACTTACATGCTAAGTCAGTCAGTAACATAATATGTCAGTCACTTGTATTATTAGACAGATACTTACTTGTTCAGTCAGTCAGTAACATACTTAGTCAGACACTTGTATACTTTAACAGATACTTACATACTAAGTCAGTCAGTAACATACTTAGTCAGACACTTGTATACTTAGACAGATACTTACATGCTAAGTCAGTCAGTAACATAATATGTCAGTCACTTGTATACTTAGACAGATACTTACATGCTAAGTCAGTCGGTAATATACTTAGTCAGGCATTTGTATACTTTAACAGATACTTACATACTAAGTTAGTTTGTTACATGCTAAGTCAGTCGGTAACATACTTAGTCAGGCACTTATATACTTAGACAGATACTTACATGCTAAGTCAGTCGGTAATATACTTAGTCAGGCAATTGTATACTTTAACAGATAATTACATACTAAGTTAGTTTGTTACATACTAAGTCTGTCGGTAACATACTTAGTCAGGCACTTGTACAATTAGACAGATATTTACATGCTAAGTCAGTCAGTAACATACTTAGTCAGGCACTTGTATACTTAGACAGATACTTACAAACTAAGTTATTCTGTTACATACTACGTCTATTCTGTTACATACTAATTCAGGCACTTGTTTACTTAGTCAGGCACTTGTATACTTAGGCAGATACTTCCTTGCTAAGTCAGTCAGTAACATACTTAGTCAGGCATTTGTATACTTAGTCAGATACTGCCATGCTAAATCAGTCAGTAACATTCTAAGTTAGGCACTTGTATACTTAGTCAGATACTTATATGCTAAGTTATTCAGTTACATACTAAGTAGGGCACTTGTATACTTAGGCAAATACTTACATAATTAGTCAGGCACTTACTTTCAGCCAAACCAGTGAAGAATGGCCACCCTTATGAAATAGAAATTGTGGCCTTTATTGACAGGTGACCTTCATTTAGATGTCATTTGTTCTAGATATGCAATGGCAGTTATTTGAAGAATTGCCTGTATTCAGAGTATGGCCTTTACTCAGAGGTGACCCCTTACACAGGTTTGACTGTATTTAGTCAGGTCCTTTACTAACTTAGTTTGTCTGTGCATACTTTGTTTAGCACTTCTGTGAATAGATATACCAACTTATATATTTTCATATTTTCTCTAGTTATTTAATTAACACCGAAATTGTTCTTTTTATAGCATGGTGCAGAGAACTAAGAAATCACTCATTAACTGGATGTGTAATCTGTAGAAAGCTGTGGTGGTATTGTTTTCCAATAATGCTCCTGTATTGATCTGATGCCTACCTGAGGGTATGTACACAAGTCTCAAGTATAGTTTCATAGACATGTCTTAGCTTAGATTCTATAATTGTTACTTCGCATTTTGTTCAAGTATAATTAATAAGGGCTTACTTATTTGTCAAGTACATACACATGTTCTTAAACTAAATTCTGTGTCAGCTGATGGATCCTCATAAAAGCAGGACCATGGTTGCATTTTGTCTGAGTGTGGTCAGTTGTTTCCAAACACGTCAATAGTTAAAAGTTGATAATGTGCAATTTTATTAAACTGTCAAAGCTGCATAATTTCACAGTCATTGTTTGCATTTATTTTTACCCTCGGCAAGGTAGTACCGTACAATTACTTTGGTAATCTGTACTATGATTTTTGTTATACCAGTGAACAAACATACAATTATGTATTTAATGAAGACTACATAACATTATATAATAGTAAAAAAATTAACTGTGGTATGTAGCTAAAAATAGTCACATTCATTGACCGTGTAATTATTTAGCTTTGACAGTTTAATAAAATTGCACCACACATTACATTAAGCAACAAACAATAAACCAGTCAGTCACCAAGTTGTATACATTAATTAACATACAATAAGACAGTCACTACACAAGTTACATTCATCAATTAACATACAATTAGCCAGTCACTACACAAGCTGTATACAATAATTAACATACAATTAGCCAGTCACTACACAAGTTATATACACTAATTAACATACAATTAACCAGTCACTTACCAAGTTGTATACACAATTAACATACAATTAGCCAGTCACTACACAAGTTATATACACTAATTAACATACAATTAACCAGTCACTTACCAAGTTGTATACACTTATTAACATACAATAAGCCAGTCACTACACAAGTTATATACACTAATTAACATACAATTAGCCAGTCACTACACAAGTTCTATACAATAATTAACATACAATTAACCAGTCACTTACCAAGCTGTATACATTAATTAACATACAATAAGCCAGTCACTACACAAGTTATATACACTAATTAACATACAATTAGCAGACCACTTACCTTGTTATAAACAATTAGCCAGTCACTGACATTGTCTTATACATTTGGTCCACCACTTGTCAAATACATACTATGTATACCTAATTATATACATAGTCACTTACTTGGTCAGATACTTAAATAGTTATATACATTTAGCTTGGTACTTAGCCAGTCAATGATAATGTATTTATGATGGGGTAAGTGACTGACTTAGTTTTTTACATAACCCATTAAAAAATGCTTGTTAAAAATAGTTAGTCACTTAGCAGGCTATATACACTTGGTCAGATGTAACTTACTTTAATTACTTACAATAAGTCAGTTATATACACAATCAATCACTGACTGAGTGTATAAAATAGAGTAAGTGACTGGTTAATTGTATATAACTATGTAAGCATCTGACACTTATAGTCTCATACCTATAGTCTCATAGACTTAGACATGTCTTGCATAATATGGCTATTGAGATATTACAAGGGTGATAATGTGACTGGTTAAGATACTAGCTAATAGCTCTAGTAGTATACAACTAAGAAGGTATCTGACATTTAGTTACTTATGCCATCACATTGGATATTTGAACTATACAACTCAAAATTTGATATGGGTCACTGGCAATGTTGCTTAAAGTAATTACTTCAAAATTTAAATACTATAGCTCGACCAAGAGTTTTGAGCTGTGACGAAATTATTCAGAATAGTCCACTAAGTCAAATAAGGGATGTGGATATTCGGAACAAATCTGACTAAAACAAATTGATAAAATTTAACCAGCATAATAATGACTGTAATGCTGGTGCAATAGGCAGAGCGCCTTAGCTCAAGATGTCGTATTAAATAAAGTCCGAGTTCAATTCCTGAGTCACCAGCCCTCTTATTGTGCATGTTTTTCTTGAGCATATTTTTTATGTAAAGTTTCTATGATCAAAGTGTTTTATGTAAATTTTATCATCATAAATTGTTAGTTTTTGCAGTAAAAAAAACTTGACGTTCTAAAAATAATATATTTGATTCAGACTCCCTGTCTGACTCAGAGACAGATACAACTTCAGTGAAGGGTCATCGATAGACACAGCGAGTGAAGTAGATCTGTGAACTGAACTGTATTGTGCAATTTAATAAAAACAAAAAAGATTAAAAAAGGAACAAATCTTTTAAAAAAAACATGTAATATGCCCCAAAAAAAAGTATGGTGCAATCTGGAATTGAACTTGTGTCTGTTAGCTCATAGTGAATACGTACGTTCTACCCACTACGCCAGCGACACTTAGTAAAAACGTCATGCTAAATTATTCTTATATATTATCCGTAAACGCCTTTTATTCAATAACATATCCACATCCCCCAGTTGATTTAGTGTATTCTTCCATCACGGCCAAAAACTCATGGTCGAGCTATACTGATGATTAGATTTGATTTGATTAAAAATTGTCATTTAATATCATATGCCTGTGAAAAAATTAAACAATATTTGTATAGAGTATCTACACTTAAGAAAACTTGTAACGTCCCTTAGTAGAATATGAATATTTTATATATTATTTGCACAGGTAACTGTATCATGAATAGATAATAAAAATTTAAAAAAAAATAAATAAAAAAAAAATATTTAGTAATATATTAACAAGGTATATTTCAACGAAAATCCTCTGGACGATCACTGAGGTGACTTTTGTTTTTCAATTTCATCAAGGATTCCGGTGAATTCATGCAAATGAATATACTTTTTACGGCCGTAATTCGCCGATTTCAAGTTAAGCGCCCCCTAGCGGTACACCGCTATATGGTGAAACAAGATGGCAGCGTATGGGGTCATGCGGAAAGCAGTGGAAAGTCGATATATTTTATCATCTACTGAGAGTTATTTTCTACAAAAACAACTACGAATTGACCAGTCATTTCTTATATGTGCCACAAATTTCATGCTTATATACATGTATTATTTAAATCGGTAAAAATAGGCTATAAATTTATAATATTATATTAAGTTAGTATACTGTACATACAAAACTTTAGATGTACATGCATATCGGTAAAAACACATAGTCTTTATATATGTCCCCTTAATGTAGAGACACAGACAAATATAAATAAAAATTCATATATAGCTTGTGCGTAAATCTATTTCAATATTCTTATCAGATAAAAAAACACACTTAAATTCATAAAAAATCTATTTTTTAAAGTCTGATATATTTCAGAAAACACATTAAGGTAGATAATCGTCAGTAACTCATATACAGGTTCGTTATAATGATGTGCTAAAATTAATGTTATAATTATAATTTAAGATCTAGGCATGTCCTACTATGTGCACACATATATCTCGGATCTTTTATAATGTTATATATGTTGTCTTTTAATTAGTATTTGCTGTCACCATCTTTTGCTTACATGACCCCAGTTTCGATCTTGTTTAGAAATACAAATAGATGAAAAAGGAAATATAAAGGCGTTCATTTAAATATAAACTGTCAGGCTTTTATAACGTTTATTAGCAGGAAGTATATTGGTCTCCCACTGTGTCGGACATAATATAACTGATAGGGAGTCTTATCTCAGCTTGATGTATATCTAGATAGTGCACAGAGAGTGATACTGTTTATTATTTTTATAAATTGGTTAAATTGTGGCTTGGATCACATTAATTAGTCCCTGATTGTTGTAACATGAAGTCGATAAACTGTATATTTGTCACAGTTTTATAGTCACAAACATGGGTGCGAATATACACTTCAAATTAATTTAAACTTAACACCGGCCTGTAATGTCTGTTTGAACTCGCGTACTAATAAACTTTTCATTGAAACATATATAAGTAATGAAAGGATTTGTCAAATTTGTTCTATTGTGAAATGATATTGAAGATGAATACTATCTTGTATAAATGTGTCTTTATGTTACCTTACAAAATACATGTACGAGTATAAAATTATAATAGTGTAGTGTATAGTTTTACGCTATATTGATTTGTGGTGTCAAACTGAAAATATAATATATGTTAGAAATGAATGTTCAGCTGTTTGTACGAGAATGCGTATTTTTTCTTCTTATGACGGTTTCTGACTGTGACAATTATTTTGGTACTTACTTCTTTAATTACAATGAAAGCATACTTAATTTATAAACTAATTATAAGCTAGCCTATTAAATAATCATGGCATGTTTGTAAAATTATAAATTCTGTTCTGTTATATTCAATATCGGAAAAAAGTTGTTTATAAACGTACGCACACATATTTCTGTCACTATATATGGTGCTTACATGAACCCAGTTTGGATCTTGTTTGAAAATGTAAAAAAGACAACAACCTATTCTAAAATGTCAATGCAGCTTATGCTGTTTATACTGACAGGAAGTATATTGGTATCCAACTGTGTCAGACACCATAAAACTGATAAGGGGTCTGATAGAACAGCTTGATGTATATATCTAGATACCGCACAAAGGGCGATACTGTTTATTACTTTATCACTTGTATAACTGCATGGTTTAAATCGTGACTGGGGTCACATTAATTAGTACCAGATATTGTGATAACTTCAAATCGATAAGCTGTATATTTATCACAGTTTTTATTCACATACGAAGTTGTGAATTAAATTGACCTTAATCATTCCAACAAAACATTTATAGTAATAATTTCGGTATGATCTAAGAAACTTTTCATTAAAACGCGATTAGTAAAGATCGACGCGATTTGTTAATTATATTTGTTAAATCATAAATGATAATTACGATGAATATTAATTGTTTTGTATAAATGTGTCTTTACGACATATAATATGTATTTCAAGGTACGTATATAATATATATATATTAAGGTTTTGATTTGTGTTACGCTGAAAAAACAAATTATTATTAGAAATTAACGACTGTTTGTACGTGAATGCTTATTTATTCCACTTATATTTTTTGACAATTATTTTGTGACTTAATTATAATTATCACAATGAAAATATACTTACCTTATGAAGTTAATAATTAACCATATGTACTGTTTTATTGAATCTGCTTCAAGTGGAAACAATAGTTAAATCTCATAAACAAGTCAAAGTTTTGTCAAAATATTTATTCAATCATCACATTCAAGTTTTTATAATATACATGTACATTTATTATTTACCGAAAAGCGTGTACTTTTGATGTATATATACAAATACAAAAACATGCTGACAGACATTCTAACTTCAAATGCTCGTATATATTACTAATACGTACATAAAATATGGTTAAAACGGACAAAGGGGTCAATATTTAATTGAAAGAAAATGGGATGCGTAATCTATTTAAATACAACATCATTTCAGAGACTATAACGGTTATTATATCAATGTTTATCAATCGCCGTAAACGACAAACAAGCAAAATCTGTCAAGCGCATGTAATGAATAGGATATGACCCCATACGCTGCCATTTTGTTTTCCCATATAGCGGTGTACCGCTAGGGGGCGCTTAACTGGAAAGTCGCGAATTGAACAAAAACATATTCCTGCATTGAAAGCTTTATTTATTTACATTATTTTACCTTCATAACATGTAATTCAACGTTTAAATTCCGATTTTATCTAAATATCAACGTAAAAACTTCATTCTGTCGATGACTCTAGAGAAATCCCAGTGTATTTTGTAACGTTCGTTTTCATTGGCCGGGAACCAAATACGTCATTTCACCTGGGAAAACCCCTTTGAAATCGGCCAATGAAAATCGTTGTCACAAACTGGATAGCACGCGCGGCATATGAACCAAAATGGAGTCTATCGGGGATAAAAATTAAAGCCGAAAGTTTGTTTATTGCTTAAACATTCACATGTAACGAATTTACAAATTGTCATGGGGGTAAATGTGTTCCAACATTTGTGTTTTCTAAGTGTAGCTGTTCATTATGTTTGTACACAACGGTTAAGACTAAATATCGTCTATTTTATGTAAATTTAGTGGATGTCAAAATCACCTCAGTGATCGTCCCGAAGCATTGATTTACATTTTGTGGCATAACTCGTAAACTAGGCGACGGATTTCTCTGGGATTTTGCATGAATGTTGTTTTAACGATATGTTTTATGAATATAATCGATTACTGGAAATATTTTTAGCCAAAAATTTTTTTGATGCTTTAAAAATCTTGGGATTTTTGTTGTAATATACCTTGTTAATATAGGCCTATTACTAAATTTTTTTTTTAAATTTTTTTTTAAAAATTTTTATTATCTATTCATGATACAGTTACCTGTGATTATTTGTTGATAATCACATAGTTTATATAAAAAAATATGCAAATTTTACAAAGGGACGTTATAAGTTTTGTTAAATGTACATGTAGAAAATATACAATCACTGAGTGAGTGATCTTTATAAAATTTGGAGTAGTATATATATCTTAATGTATTAATTGTGTATATATTATTGTTATATTTATGTGATGTGATAATGTAATACGTTCAATACAATATTTTAATAATAATGTCATGGTGATAATTTAGTCTTGTGATGCTTATAAAATGTGTGTTAAATTATTTTTTCATGTTCATTTTATAAAATGTGATTGTAACAATTCAAATTTTTTGAATAAAAAATGCTAACAAAAAACCAACTCTAGCAGTTTATTTATACTCTTGTAATGATATTATGACAAAAGTAAATCATTAATTTGTGTACCAAAAAATGCATTTTATATGCAAAACAACGAATGATCTTCAATAACACAATATATGGCCAGAAGTCATACCTATGTCTCTACCTGACAAGTAATCCTACACATGACCCTTTTCGAGCCAAAGTGAATTTCTAAAACACTTATCATAATAGGGGCTGCAGACTAATAAATAAAACTGTCAAAGCTTCGATTACTTTCGTAATTTATACGATAAGATGTTGAATGTACAATCATTTATTTAAATTATGAGGAATGGGACATTGCCTAATGATTAAATAAAGTTTTGACAGTTTAATAAAATGTCAAAGAATACAAGTACAGTGTTGTTGAGGATGATTGCTCTTGAGAGGTTTTTGAAGTAAGAATAAACAATGCTCAGGTAGAAATGAAGAATTTTGATTATTCCTATGACAATTTCACATGTTTTTGTGTCAATGTCATTCTTCCATATAGTAATGCTGTACAATCCTCAATTATGGTACCCAGTAGACTTTCAGTTTAACATTGAGATCAGCATCAAGGATCAAGTACAATCAATCATGTGGAGTCAAAAACAAACATACAATGTATACAAAACTATATCCCCCCCAAAAAAGTAGTGGGGGCACAAAAATGTACATAAAATAATTGACGTTCACGGAACATTTACAATGATGATCAGTTTGTGACTTAACAATCAATAAAGATGTAAAAAGTGGTATCTGCTGTAAACACTTGTCCCCAATTTAAAACTGAATCAAACTAACATGTAAGGGAAATGTTTCACTCAATTATGAATTCATATATTAATGATACAGAATGAATGAACTGAAAGAAGGCGATTACAAATTTTGTTGTCTAGAAGATATTTCTCTAACTTAGCTGTTTGTTTTCCATTGTTGTGTTGAAGGATTTCATAGTAAACCATACCTACATCCAAGATTGTATCCTGTATCACCTACAAAAACATCAGATAAAAAATAAAACAGAAATAACTTCATACAGGTATCTACAATACAATAGAATTTAGTGTTTCTTTGTTTTATTGACATTATGTCAGAAATCAACAACTTTTAGAACATTATGATTTAAGAAATATAAAAACACTACAGACACAACAAGATGCCGTGTTCAGGGAATGCATATGCACCTGTTGCATGCTTGTCAAGAAAAGGTCCATTAGAACAATTCTAAGTCCATATAAAGGCAAAGTGAGGTTGGTTGGTATGGTTGGATTGAGAATGATAGTAGGCAACAACTGTATGAAGTATTCAAGTGTTCTAGTTAGTGGTGTTGGTGCTAGATGAAACTGTAAAATCTACTTAAACTCATACTGGTTGACGGACAGGACAATTACCATATGCCTATTGCATCATACATAACTGAGCAAGTAACTGAATAAATTCATATATGAATGTATATAACTAAGTAAGTAACTGACTAAGTATGAGGGTTGTCCCGAAATAGCATAGACAAATTGATTTTTCTAACAACGCAACAAAATATTTTGATGAAACTTCCTATAATTGTTTAACAATCATTTCGTGACATATTTAAAAACTTCATTTATCAATTATGTCAATAGCACGTGTGCTATTAAAGTAAAATAAACAGTAAGTAGGATTAGGTGGCCCACGCCAAATTTTGAGAATTTTTTTATATGATTTTGTTCAAATCAATAGTCACAAAAATTGAAGTCCGTAAAATTATATTAAGTTACTATGTCAATTTTGAAAACATTGATGTCACTAACGGCAAAAGTAGAGCGCATTGAAGTTTGTCAGTGCCCTTACATAAAATGCGGTCCATCAAAATGTTATAAAAATTTGTGTCGATCTTGGCATGACACCTATTGAAACGCAAAAAAAACCCCTAAAACTTACAGACGACCACCGGAAACTATCTAGAGCTCTTGTATACATGTAACATGAGCTGTGTAGTGACGGTTGGTCACCAGAAGTGGAAAAAACACCAGAGGTCGACAGAAATAATTCAACGCTGAGACCATTGCTGACGTTCGCCGTGTCATCGATCGGGATCGACGTCAGACAGTGCGGAACGTTTCTGAGATAGTGGGTTTAAAGCAAGGCATCTGTGCATCGCATTTTGAGTCAGTAATTGAGAATGAATAGTTTGTGCGAGATGGGTGCCTAGATTATTAACTGAAGTAGAAAAAATGAAGCAGATATCTGCATCGAGAGAATTTATAAGTTTTTATCATTTATCACACTTTCTAGGAATATGATTTGATACCTTTGAAGAACTTTAACAAGAGACAATCAATATTGTCAAAATAATGGAAAAGTCCTGGTTTGAAACTGTACTTCAAAAATGGGTACAATACCACCGTATGTGCATTGGTCATCAAGGAGAATATTTTGAGAAAGAATGACGTTAATAAACATGACGTTATCGATCGACATTGTTTTGTGGGCTGGTAGGCAAAAGTTGATGCATGAAGAATTAACGTAAAAAGTTTATTTCTGTAGATATTTGCTTGATATTTGGAATAATTGCGCAATATGTTCTACTTTATAATATTACAAAATGTCAATGTCCTCTGGTATATAAAACAGTAGTTATAACAGTTGTCTACACTATTTCGGGACAACCCTCGTTTTCAGGTGTTCTCGTACTGATGGACGAAAGGATGGAAGGACAGACAGGACAATCACTATATGTCTCCTGCATTGTACAATGTAGATGCTGGAGGTATAAAAAGCTACATCATAGAATTCTTTCATACCAGATTGACATCTGCTGGTACAGTGTGATTTTATTAACCTGTTCAAGCTGAATAATTTCATGGTCACTGAATGCGATTATTTTCAGCTTCTTACCTCAGTTGATAGTTTTTTGTTTATTTTACCGTTAGGGAATGTTCGATTCTGCATGTTTATATAATATTATGATGTACATGCACATTGGACAACATGTGTTATGAAAATTATCTTATGAATTATGAAAGTACTAGTAATCGAACCTTACCGAAGCTAAAAATAAATGCAAGCATTGACCATGAAATTATGCAGCTTTGACAGTTTGATAAAGTTGCACAATATCTGGCTTTAAATTCTGATTATCAATTAACCAAAATCAAACATCAACATGAGGGTTGATTATTATCAACCATTAGCAACACGTTTTTGAATGTCTAGTTCTAAACAGAAACAATCATTCACTTCAAGCTTAATTTTTATAAATAACTCAGAACTTAAAATGTTCCTGAGTTCACAATGGTTTTTTTAAATATCTTAACAGTTTTCCCTGGTTCAATACCCTCAGATAGTAATGTCAGTCATGTACTAATTAATGACTGCTTTATATCATCCAAGTTTTAAGCCAATATTATCTATTCAAAATTCAGATCATATATAAGACATATTATTTACTTACCATCTTCCTTGGATACTGCTAAACAATTTTCTTGGATTTTATATCTAAAAAATAGAGAGACATTCAATAAACATTGAAAAAGTAGAAAAATCTTACAAAACAAATTTTGCACTTTTGAAATCCCCACTGAAGCTATGACGATAGAAAATGAAAACCAGTCAACATACTTTATCCCTCATTGGTTGCGTCGGCACTGTCTCCTAATTAAAGTAAGGCAGCATACTAGTTCCCGTTCCATATTGCAGTGCAATTCTAAATGAATTTAAGTTCAGTTTCAATGAGTGCTTTCAGTACTTTGATTGCATGATGATTACAATGTTAGTTCATACAGAAAGATTTACTTGAGTTTATCTGAGTTACAAATTCATTCATTTAGGCAATAGTATAGTGGCATATTTCTGTATGATTAATTTATAGATTACTTTCATGAAAACTTATCAGATTTTCATGATAAGATTTTCTGACATTACGGTGTTTCGTTGATTTACTCCCGAAAAATGGTCATTTTTTTAGCAGTCAATGCACAATAAAGAAATAAATTTTGCATGAACATGCTTTAAGATATTGGCTAATGCAGAAATGATCTATTCAAATGATATTTCCATGGAAACTGCGCAAAAAGCACCATACAGTGGAGTGGTATGTTTTTCATTGATTTTCATGTTAATTCCTGCATTGCTCAATTAATTTGTACATTAAGTTATGCAATTTACATAACTGCAATACTAAATCATTTTCAAATCCAAAAAATACAAGAATGTTATATTTTGTCATCAATACATCTTAAAAGACGCCGAACAAACTCTGTAGGGGTGGCAATTTACAATGCCAAAAAAATGAGACATTTATCTCTCATTCACATCAATACTGAAAAAACATCCTGATGAACTAAAATACAGTACAGATTCTTTAAACAATTTGAAAAACTTGAAAAAAATAAGAACAAATGGTCACTGACTTCGTTTTCGCACCAATAAAACTTATTTAAACCCATATTGGAAACCCACAACGCACCTTAAATGGAACCCTATCTCCTAACAAACCTACACGTATTAAGTGGACAAAAAATATTTTCATGAAAGCAAGGACTTATATACATACATAGATTCGCAACGTCTGTATTTACAGTTAGAATTGTGCTATTTCTCAATAAAACACGTTTTCTGTATACATAGCAAACAGAGTTTAAAAAATGACCTGAAAAAAAGTTGCCCTCTCTAAACTTATATTAATTTTATTTTCTGGTTATAGCTGTTGAGTATTGCAATGGATTGTGGGATTGCTGATCGATATTGTTTTTTTAGCAGTTGTGAATCCATGTATGTATATAATTATGTCCTTGATAAAGGTAAAACATTCTCTCATGAAAATTAACTCACTAAGTGTATGCAGAAATATGTCATCGTACAATAGCAATAAGAATTTACAGCGCAACCTCCCTACAACAGCCACCAATGGGAATGACAAGGATGGCTATTGTAAGGAGGTGGTTGTTGTTGAGGAGAGTGAAAATAGAGTAAAACATCAATCTAGGTTGCTAGTATACTGGCTGTAATAAGGAGGTGGCTGTTGTTTGGAGGTGACCGTTCATGGAGGTTACACTGTATATATAAGGAAAACTATGTGCAATAAAACTACCTCTTGATTTCCTGCCTGTAATCAATATCTGATCTTCAGTACACATTATCATCTTATTGTTATATTATCATTAAGATGGTAATCTTCTTCAATGAAGAGCTGGGTTGTTTTGATTCCATGGTTACTGGTGAAGGTACAGCTGAACATGACCTTCATAGCTGTCTTCATATTTTGTTTAACAATTGTAGAATAAAGCTGCAAATTCAGCAGAAATCAAATTGTAAACTTTGAGTTACACATTGGCAAAACAGAACAGAACAGAAAATTTATTCTGTTGTGTACAAAGTACATAATCCATATAAGAAAAAAATACAAGTACAAATGTATACTCAGCAAAAAAGAAACTTTACATTATTCATGTATTGATATTTCAATGCTCATTAAAGAAATAACCAAGGACAAACATCGTGACATTTTAACTGTCCTTCCAGTTGAAGAATTCAAGGGAAAACATCAGAATTACCGGAAATTAACGGAAAGGGGAATAACTGATTTTTTAAAAATGGCATTATGGGTATTCAAACTATCCGCTTATGGGCTGTTGACCTGTTTTAATGTTGTATACATTAATACACGTATTGTTGTAAAGAAAAACAAGTTTGATGCCTAACCCTAATTAATGCAGTTTGAGTATAACATTGATATGTTTCAAATTACCTCCCTTTGAATTAAAATAAGAGCACATTTACTGTTGCATTTTTGGTCAACTGTTTTCATAAACTGTTAATTTCTTGAACAAACTTTGTCGGCTGTAGTCCACTGCAAATCATACCACTAATTTGATCTATGCACAGGACCTTTAGGTGAATACACAGACAACTAAAGTTGCGTCAATGAAAATCTTACCTAAAATATGTAAAGTTTCTTATTTTGTTGAGTATATAAGTCACATGAATATTTACACAGATAATGGTCAACTTATTCATATATGAGAGAAATACATAAAGTCATGATATAAAAATTATATAATATACAATACAATAAGGATGAACATTAACAGAAACTCACAATTGTTAATTATTACCTATTAATATTCAAAATTGAATTTCTTATAGTAAGAGCTTTATGTACAAAGCCAACCATTAGTATGAATTCAACCATTACAAATAAAAACATCAGACAATTTCTAATATATACATGTATACATTGGAGCCACAGTTATTGAAATTTGGATGGTTTATCAAATTTTGTTATAAAGTGTTTAAAGCTATATCTAACAGACCTATTATTGGCTAAATAATTGTTTTGATAATGTGATAGGAATCATACTCAAGTACCTAAATTTAAATGAATTAATATTGGAAGCTACCTGTAAATTTTGATAAGCAACTATTAAAGAGAATTAAAAGGGAGATAACTCGAAAATTAAAAATCAACAAAATTAAACATTTTCAATGTTCAATCAAGTTTTCCTCTTTTCCAAGGTAAAATGCATTGTTGTCTACATCACTTAATGGAGTCAAGTAGGGCATGTTTGAATTCAGCAAATGCTACTTATAATGAGCTGTTAAACAGTGGAATAAAATGTTCCCGAACACTTACTTCTGATAACTTGTAACAATCATTTTGTTAAATTCCACCACTGGAGATTGAAATAATGACTCAGAATTAAGTTAAGATATAGCCTCGGACTATTAAGCTATATATATATAAACACAAGTGTGTATATTATATTTCACATATGAGTAATTTGTTGTAGCAAGTGACATATGGATAAAATTTCAATCTCCTGTGATTACACAGACAGTTTTTGGTAAAACTCTTTTCAGAAAACACTTTTAGGTTATGAAAACAATGTAATTATATACTTATTGAAATTTATGCATCATTTCTTGTCAGACATAGCTTTATACACTTAGACATGTTATATTATATTGTTGACAAAATGATGAATCTAAAGATTTTTTCATAATCAAGCAAAATTCTTTGTCAGGGTGAATTCCATACACAGAATCTAAAGACTACATTGTCATGATTTGGCAATAGAGTTTGGACATACCACAATGATTCATGGGAACATGCAGGCTCTAATTCTTAACTATAAACAGAAAGCCCCATTTAAGATTTTAAATCTTAATTGAGACAGCTTTATACCCTCATAAAAACCTAAGTTCCAATGGTCATTTATATTTCAGTAATTTATCTTTAACTCTGTGCCTATGCCACATGACTTTCCAAAGAAAGATTTTGTTGTCGAGCATTTGTTTACTAATTTTATCCCACACATATCATTGAAAGTCACGTGGTATGGGCACCGTGTTTAACTGATGACTCAAAAGAAAAAAAACTTTAAAATAATAAAACATTGTTCATTGCTAATAAGGTGAGACAATATTTGTGTCATCTCTATGAAACACTACCAGGTTCTACATACCTGAAGCAGACATGATATTATAAACAGTATAGAAGTATCATGGGATTGAGGCTCTTCCATTTCAGCATCACTAAGACGAGAAGTAGATTTAATGAACGAGTGATTTCATTTCCACCTTTAATCTCTAGTTCTGACAACCATGCTACAAAAAAAACAAACAATTTCTATCTTATTTTTCTTTTTTTAAATTGAACACTTATTAGAGGTTTGTTTGATAAAAGTTTTACGCCCCTTTTCCAAAGTCAAGAGTCATATGAGGAGGACAGTTCACCTAACCATCATTTCTGGGAAGAACCAGTACAAGACTCCCATCCACTGTAAGCAACTGCCTACTTTCTTACATAGAGACATGGTAGGCAGCAGGGCTTGAACCCACAACCATGTATCAGTGAGAGGTTATAGTGATTTGAAGTAAGCGACCTTAACCACTTGACAATGGAGGCAGGTCACTTATTAGTTGTAGAGAAATATGCTGCTGTAATGCGAAGAGCAAAGTTATCATTGGTACAATTGGTTTACCGCCCGCTGGTGGGATGGCAAAAAAGAAATATCAAATTCATTGAGCTAGGAGCTTAGTGCTGCTAGGGCCCCAGTTAGTCCCAGGGATGGTCAAAATTGCAAAATTCTGCAGATCCATGAAAACCCCTGCCACTGGTATATTACTGAAATATTGTTGACAATAAGAGTACAAGCAAAAATAGTTATAATTAAATCATCAACATGCTGAGAGTAATCATTTTAGACTATGTAATTTTATTATCTACCTTAGATTGATGGCCAAGTCTGTGCTGCAGAACACAGGCATAAAAAATGCTAGTCTGTTCAAGAAATCAAGATGCTATAGTGTAATAAAGCTGAAATATAGCAATATTTCTAAGTCAAGGGCCCATAACTCTGCAAGTACTGGTTCAATTTCGCCCATATCAAACTCTCAGAGACCTTTAGGTCATACACATTTACTGTAAATATGTTTAAGATTGGTGAAGAAATGAATAATGTAAACAAGTTAAAATAAAGCAAATTTTTTAAGTCGAGGGCCCTAACTCTGGAAATACTTATCACATTTTGCCCATAATCGAACATAATCGATATATAGTTGTGGATGCTAGAGTGTAAACACCCTAAGTATGGACAGGCACCGGCATTCTTCGATGCTAAAAGCTCATCCTGAGCCATTGGCTAATGTGAGCTAAAAATTCAACCAATTGCTGTCTAGCTTAAGAATGTTCGATTTGAAATAAGTCATTGATCACTTTTTTTTTAAACAATACTGTCAGTAAAACAGTAAATCCATTTTAAATAACCGAGATTAAACATCAACCACAAAATATCTATTATATCATTTAAATAACCACCTGGGTCTCCTTAGGCATAAAAGAAATATGTAATTTTTTGGCTACTTGTTCATTACAATAGGACAGGTAGGTTTGGGCTTTTTGGGGCACTTGAAAGCACATGGAAAAGTTAAAAGTGAGTGGACTGTTCCATGGGCCTAATAAAAGTCACAGGGAAAATTTAGGGCAAGTCAGGTAACAAGAAACAAACAATGTTTAAGCCTTATACAACAGTGTACACAAAAATCATGAAATAGCAATGTAAAAATATAACATAATTTTCGGTTCATTGGGTATAAAACCCATTTTCAACATTCAGAGTCATATGAGGCAGACAGTTCACCTAACCAAGGATCCTGGGAAGAACCATGCAGTGATAGACTCCCATCCTTCTTAAGCAACTGCCTACTTTCTCACATAAAGAGACATGGTCAGTAGCTGGGCTCAAACCTACAACCCTCTACCAGTGGAAGAAATTTAGTACTAGTATTATAATGAAAACATTTCAACAATGTCTGAATACATAATTATTTGACAATTATTTTATAAATTACAACATTCAACAATAACTTTACAATACGCTAACAAAAAAATTAAGAAAATTAAACTAAGTACAAAATAGTATTATATATTTATTTGAAGAAAGAATTCATAATTTAAATGTATAAAACTCACATACCTATGACTTAAAATTAATTTCATTACTAAAATATCAACCTACCATGTGCCTGTCTGCTAACAATCTGATTAAAAACTGGTTCTCCTTACAAACGTGTGTACACTTTTCAAGAAGCATGAGAATTTTGCATCAAAAACTGGTTGACAAATGGGATGATAGGAAAGCACTGAACCATTTTATACTGAGATTTAAATATGCTGTGTAAACAAAATGATTAACAAACAAGAGAGCCAAGTGGCCCTGCAATGCTCACCTGAGAAATGAGTTGTGGCATTATCACTTATGAAGTTGATTTAAATTTGTGCTGCAGTAGGTAAAAAATATTGGAAAATAAGACCCCAGGGATATTATTGTTTAGCAATTTTGTTAGAAGGCCTCTACATGTTGCTACATGCAAAATATTAAAGCTGCTTTTAGACAAGATTTTTTAAATATTTTCCCCTATATATATAAATCTATATGTAATGTGATCCCTGGGGTGGGACCAATTTAGATGGTGCTCCATGGCAAATATCTAAACTTTAGACCATGGGGTTCAAGACAAGATTTTTTAAGATTTTCCTTTTGGTTGCTATGGAAACAAGAGTACAGCACAGAATGCCATTCTTTTAGCAACTATTGTAAAGGACCACCCAAATATCATTCCTGTGAAGGTTCTTCAAATTTAACAGAGCTGTTTCAGAGGAGAAGTCGTTTGAAGTTGTTACCTGCGGCAATAACTTTGCATCACCGTTTTACATGGTTTGTACACAGATAAAAGCTTCCATTTTTAAATCCCGCATCGAAGGATTATAGGCAGAAAGATGATAGACAAAATACTATACTAACACTTCACCCTGAACTTTGGTCAGGTGAGCTAAAAAATACTTCAAGCCCTTGTACAATAAATTGACCATGAGTTTTGAGCCATGACGAAATTATTTAGAACAGTCCACTACGTGAAATAGGGGATGTGGATATTCGGAACAAATCTGACTAAAACGTGGGTCCCGGCTTTCCTTCTAATCTACACGTGCTTTCTGGGAACCTTGCTTCCTTTGCAGTGTTCCCCAACTTTAAACGTTTTGACAGCTTTTACAAGGAAAGCCGGGACCCACGCTTATTTTCGTCACTACCGTCAATCGAAAAGATGGCAAGTTCACTACCTTGGAGTATTTTATACGCTTAATAAGGGAAAAAATGAAGATTTTTCTTTTGACAGATTTGCATTCTTTGATGTGTGAAATTGAAAAATAACGTCTGTAAACGTATAAAAATCGCGGAATCGAGTGCCTATGGTTATGCATGTTTTCATGTATTTTTTCTGGTAAAGTATCTATGATCAAAATGTTTTATATAAATCGTATCATCATAAATTATTCTGAAGTCAAAAAACTGGATATTGTAAAAAGATATGTCTAATTAATGATTTGTTATCACAGAAGGGGTTACAAGCAGTTTCAGCAACAGGCTGGTTCCGGTGTACTGAATATGCACGAGCTATTAAACAAAGATATTGCTGTCACAGTGACAAGCTTCCTGAACCTATCATCATTGAGCAGGGCTTGTATTCAGACTCCATATCTAACTCAGTCAGAGACAGATACAGCTGAAGGGTCATAGACAGACACAATGAGTGAAATAGGAGATCTGTGAAATGAAATTCCATTGTATTTATAAAGCAAAAAAAGATAAAAAGAAAGAAAATCAATGAAAAACAACAGAAACAATAAAATAAAATATACAGTGATATAAAACATGTTTATAATTATGTACTTGAAGTTTTACAATAATGTTCAAACATACTTTTCAAAAATATAATAATATGCTCCCCCAAAAAGTATGGTACAATCTGGAATTGAACTATTTCGATGAACAATCAACAACGCGTTGTCATTGTTAGCACCCTCCCTAGCAACGCTGGCAGAGTTAGAATCCAGATCGTATGTCACGGAAGACGAATACTATAAAACTATTACATGTATATACAGAATCCAAATGTAGCCTAGTAATGCCTAAAACACCAGTATGACGTTTGATGCACATAATGCATGTATTAATATAACAATTAATCTGTCGTCTGCAAAGGATGGAACTTAAATATTTTAGTATTTACTGGATACAGCTCGGTGTTAAGCTTTATTTCAATTTTAATTATCACATCACTATTTAAAAATATAGTTTGATGTTGCGATGTGCAAATCCGATTCTGATCTTCATTAATACATTGATAGGTTCTTCAATATCGCCTACTCACGTCAATATTTAAGTCGTAAATTCTATATCAATGAAATTCCACAGTAACAACCGAACATGTACAAACTTCACATGTTTCTCGTGATTTCAGTAGATTTACAAATTCTCCCAACCCTAAACATTTGATGATACTGTATGTACAGTATAACTCAACAAATGAAGACCACTGTCCAGACCTATTCTGTTAGTGTCTTAATGTGTCCACAACGTTTTTTTAATACTGTCAAACCTGTGTTAGTGGCCACCTCCGAATAAAGGTAACCCTGTGAATAAAACCATGCTTTTACATACAGTCATCGATTTGAAGAACAAAATGACCTCCGAATAAAGGCTACCTTTGAATAAAGGCCACATTTCGTCTTAACAAAGGATGACGGTGTAACGATATGGCATAGCCCGTATTACGATTTATTGCAACACATTCGACCCATATTGCAATTATACTTATCGCGATACAGTGACTTATAACCCAATTTACTTTCCGTACCATTTATTATTCGTCCTCGATAACTTAATTAGATTCAAGTTTCGACTTAAAACATATGTTCCAGCGACCTGTAATTTTGATTTACCGGTAAGTATAAAAAAGCACGATATGTATTCAAGCAAGGCGAATATATCTACATTTTATGCGAGTCTTTCAAATAAAAAAACATGTGACACTGATTTGATTTAATATTAGCCTATTGTTATTTTCGAATGAAATATACTACGTATAATACATATAGTATATAAAGATAGATCTGTATCTAATTTTCTGCGTGCAACAGGAGACAAATATTCTGCCCATGTTGTCTCAAATTCTTGAAAGTACCAGGGAAGGTGAATTTCAATACCTCTGGCTGTAGGAATAATTCATTACAACGATCAAAATATGTATTTTTGTTTTCAAATAAAATCAAATTGTATTTATACGTTTCATGATTAGACAAGTCAATTTTATCCAGTGATTCAAATCAAAGAACCGAGAGCACCAGTCTGTCAGAAGCGAAGTTGAAAAGTTTCAGATAAAGCCTAAGATGTAGTGTTTACATTTAACATTTCCCGAGCATTTCCGAAAGATTCGTAGATGATCAGAACTGCGCAGATATCAGTGACGCCGAACGACTAGAAAGTAAACTTCCATACATTTTGACATTTTTTCAATGTTATGTGTATTAGGCCATGTACTCGTATATGTAGCTATCCATCTACTGGTTGTCGGAAATCTCACGGAAAATTTACGGCAATCTCGGATTCACTGACGAAGCGTCATTTAGTAAACAATTTAGCTTGAAATGTACCAATTTCTTTCAAGATCATTTGTTATCGGTATATGTATACTCGGATGTATTCATATAATAATGTCATTCTGTTTAATATGAACCATTTTACAATAATTATTCTGAATTACATATGTACAATTATCAAAGGATGATAATTCACCGTTTCTGAAGTTTATTGTGGCTTTAAAGGCTAATGTTATCATAATTATGAATTAGAATTTGAAGATCACGTATAAATAGTTAGCCTCAACACAAAGGAAACTTGATTGTATATGCAGAAAAGAAGTATTAAAGAAGCAGAAAAATATTGTTATTTTTCATATTTTTATAGCGAAAAAAAAATTCGATTTAAGCGAGTTCGCCATAACGGTTGTCATCTGTAAATCCATAAAGGGCGACCGCGGTCCAGTCAAGTACTCTTTGCCAATTATTCGATTTACTTCCCTTTATTTGGACATCGTTTTAAATGCTTGTTGTTTGGTATGTGTGGATAAATAGGATTAAGTATTTAATACATAACAAAAGAAAGAATGTATACTATTTTGAGTAATAAGATGTTTGCTTTAATGAATAGGAGGGATTCGTGAAGCACGTTTTTAGCCGGAGTTCACGAAATGTGTTGACAGAAAATGGTTCCTATTTATACAGTACAAAGTCTTTGTTGGTGTTGTGTTCAAACTGATTTCTATGACGTCAAACATACCATGTTTTCATTAGTCGTAGTAATCTGTGTTACTCAAAAAAGGGACGAAAGTGAACTCGCTAAATATTATATTCATACTCGGAAATACAGTTAAACCTGTGGTCAAATGCCACCCTTGGGGGAGGTATAATGTGGCCTTAAAGTAATGAAAGATGAACTTTATTGGGGTGGGGGGTGGGGGTCATTTTGATCTAATTGATCAATGACTGTCTTACATAATAGCCTTTATTTACAGGAGGGCCTTTATTCATTCATGAATGTGGAATTACATTTGTTTAACGTCGAACCGCGAGTCAGTATCATCAAGCGACTCATGACCTAAACATACACCTAAATAGAACCATCGAACGTCTGTATGCTAGCTGGACAGCTTCCTTTATTCTTCAGACTCGGGTGTAATTCAAATACATTGTGGCAAGGAGATAGTGGTTACTAGGCAGAAGCCATAACCAACTGACCCCCGAGGTCCCTTTATCTATCCATCATCAGTGATATTGTTTGGCCAGTTGGGAAGACTGTATCTTTGTAGCATGTATTGGTCGTGTTTAGTACAAGAACGAGTAATATTGATGCTTATTTTTTTCTCATAATAATTAAAGTAAGAAAAGTAACAAAACGTCAGCATTATTACTTGTGATGTTCTGATTAATCATTTGTTCAACGAATCATTGAGGAGTGGTTGTTGACGTGACGATGACGATGCTCCCATTTCGTCAACGGATTTTTGATTATGTACAGAGCTGTTATTCTTGACTAGAACACTTTGCAAAGACACAAATGATTGATTTGATAAGAAGCTAGGGAGCAGTGTAATAAAAATGATGTTCCAGTTGTATCTGTAAATGTAGTATAATTCTGGTTCAGTACGTGTACATTTTAATAGCATATTCTGATGCTATGTTTACTCAAACATCTAAATAAAGTTAAGTTTAGTCTTTCAATTTTTATTGATAGACTAAGTGTGCTATTTATTTGGTGTAAGAGATGTTAAGTTTATGCAGTATTAACATTTTTGGTCATTTCTTATTTAATCAGTTTTAATAGAATAGTCACTGACTTTTGCCTCTGATAAATCAATTAAATTTGTATGGACTGATTACAATCACAAATTATTACAACACATACATTCAGCGTAGATAAGATATGATTCATTCATCGTTTGTTCGAATTTAAAATATCATTCAATTTTGTATCTAACTAATATGAGCCGAGGATGGAATTCTTATTCTGCCATAACATCAGATAACATCGCCTACAGTCAATATCAGATAACATTAACTACAGTCAACATTAGATAATATTAAAAACAGACAACATAAGTTAGCATCATCTACAGTCAACATAAGATAACATCATCTACAGATAACATCAGACAACATCACCCAAAGACAACATCAGATGACATCACACACAAACAACATCAGATGACAACAATTAGATAATATTAAAAACAGACAACATCTACAGACAACATCAGATGACATCACCCACAGACAACATCAGATGACAACAACTTTAGTTAACATCAGATAACACCAACTGCAGTCAACATCAGATAACATCAACTACAGTCAACATCAGATGTCAATATCTACAGGACAACATAAGATAACATCACCCACAGACAACATCAGATGGCATTAAATACAGATGACATGGGATAACATCATCTACAGACAACATCAGATAGCAATATTTACAGTCGACATCAGATAACATTATCTACTGACAACATCAGATAGCAATATTTACAGTCGACATCAGATAACATCATCTACTGACAATATCAGTTGACAACAATTACGGTCAATATTAGTTTAAACAATATTTATTCCCAAAGACATACAAGACAATTAATACATAGGAAAATGACATATCGGATTGGAAAACAAGTTTACTTTAACTTATGTAAATTCCGTTCCGTATGGTATTTGTGAATTAAACATATATACATTTGTATTGGTGTAATGATACAGTATTTAAAATAAAAATTAAGCTGTCGATGAAATCATTAGACAAAATGATGCAAATTCAAACAAAAATAGGAGAAAGAAAAGGATGGATTCAAAGTAATATTCCTAAATTTCTAAAAAGGAGTTCATTGGTGCGCTCTGGTGGTCATGGGGACAGGACAGGGTCAACGGATTGTGTTCATGTATTCTCTCTATAGCAGGTAGTGCTTTTATAGTTTTGGTATTATAGTAGGCGACTTACTCAGATTAGGCAATAGAGGAAAGGATGTCAATAATGAAGTGAAAGGGTTGTATTAGATATTTTAAGAAGTAAAACGTTTTGATGCTAGTATATAGCGTTGAACATAACTGAACAAAACAATGTTTTGAGATGATGTTAGGCGGTCATATCCATACAGGAGGTTGTTAGTTGTAAGCGGGCAAGGAATGTTGGTAAAATGTTGGTCACGTAGATGTTGGTAGAGTGGACAGCGTAAGAGAAAGTGATCAACTGTTTCAACAGCTCCGCATGTACACAGAGAGGAATCAATTAAGGAGCGTCTATTGAGGACATAGTTAAGCGAGCTGCAACCTAGTCTAAGGCGTGCGTGAAGGATTTGCCCTGTTCTTGGTCCGGTGTAGAAGAATATTGGAGGTTTAACAAGGTTTCTATTCAGCCTTGTTTTAAAGGCTGCCAGCGAGGTAGAATTCCTCGTTTGCAATGGTAAAGCATTCCAGTCTCGAATAGATGAAGGAAGAAATGAGGAGCTGTAGTATTGTGTTCTTGATGGAACGGTCAATATTAGATAACAATATCTACAGGACAACATAAGATAACATAACCCACAGACAACATCAGACAGCACTAACTACAGACTACATCAGACAGCATAAACTACAGACACCGTAACATAATATCATCAACAGTCAACATAAGATAACATCATCTACAGTCAACATCAGATAACATCAACTTCAGTCAACATAATATAACAATATCTACAGTCAACATCAGGTAGCAATATAAACATTCAACGTAAGATAACATCATCTACAGTCAACATCAGATAACATCACCCACAGACTACGTCAGATGACAACAACTTACAGTCAACATAAAAAAACATCAACTTCAGTCAATATAAGATTACAATATCAACAATCAACATCAGGTAGCAATATAAACATTCAACGTAAGATAACATCATCTACAGTCAACATCAGATAGCATCACCCACAGACTACGTCAGATGACAACAACTTACAGTCAACATCAGAAAACATCAACTTCAGTCAAAATAAGATAACAATATCTACAGGACAACATAAGTAAGCATCATCTACAGTCAGCATAAAATAATATCATCTATAGACAACATCAGATAGCATTAACTACAGACACCACAGGAAAACAACATCTTTAGATAACATCACCAACAGACAACAGTAAATGACAACAACAACAGTCAACATCAAGGCGTCACCCAGTGTTCGAACTCACAACCTTTAATCAATAGACTAAGCTGGCCGAAACATAGCCCTCTTGTTAACATTGACATCAAATATAATTTCCATCACATCCATGTAAAATTTCACATACATTTAAATGAAAACAGACACACCAACGACTAAAGGGCTTAATATAATGTGCTTTATTAGCCTGTTATTGGTAGATGCTCAGTGCCTGTAATATTGTCGCGTTCTTTAGCTTTATAAACAGATTTAAGCGTAGTTCGTACATGTATGCAGATTGAAACTATAAACGTAACTTAAATATTGGAGTTGAGGGTAAAAAACTGTATTGAGGATACTTTTGTGAGGAGTTTTCTGACTGATGTTTATTTGTATATGTAGCTAATTGTCGATGAAATATCAAATAAATAAATAGATAAAACTAATATTTGCAATTAGATTATTTTAACAAAATAAAGAATAGGTCGGGACAGTGGTCTTCAATTGATGAGTTATACTGTATCATCAAATATTTAGGTTGGGAGAACTTGTATAATCACTGAAATCACAAGAAACATGTGCATTTTGTAAATGTGGAATGCGATTGATCAGGAATGTAAATAGCAGACGGCATGTTGTTTGGTTCAAGCAAAATATATTCATGTATAGTATATTACTAGAATATAATCATACTTTTATGTTCAATCCAAGCTATATATACATGAAATCTCACTAATGTAGGAACAGGGAGATCGGTTTACTCAAAATCGTTTTGTTGCTATGATGTAGCGCTGCACGGCAAGAAACAAGGATTGGTTTTCTTCATAGAAGAGTCTTTCAGATCCGTTCAAGAGATTTGATAGAACAAGTGGACATTTGATGTTGACAAAAGAAGTTGCTCGATATTTGGTATAGTTTGGACATCGCATAGGAAAGTGTTCGACTGTTTCTATGGATCCACAGGTACATGCGACGTCAATTATCTGAGCAGGACAATGCGCGACCGCATACTGTTACATTAATAAGTGGCTATTTTCGAAGAGCACTACACAAGATTGATTGGCCATCTTGTCCACAGACCTTATTTCCTATTGAGAACATTTGGCGTCACATGGTCAGTGCTTGGTTAGTAGAAACCCGCCGTCTCAGAACGTCGGACAACTTCAACAAGTGCTGATTCAAGAATGCAACAATATTCATCAACAACGGTTACATAGTGTTATTTGCTTCATACACCAACACTGTGTTAAGTGCATTGCATCGTAAGGTAGACACACTAGATTTTGACTTGACACTCTGAATTTAGAGGGCGATATATAAAGTTTGCTTGTAACATAAACTTTCTGGATACATGATTATTTATTTTGCTAAAGCCTTTACATTCACGCGTGCAAAGGATCTTGTCTTTCTAACAAATATTATGTTCAAAAATCCTCGTTGAAGTAGTGTAAACTTTCTTTTGGCATTCAGTGTATTTAAAACGGTGTCTGTTTCCTAAACGAGCGAGCATATGTATTATTTAATCCTAATAAATGTTTTCTGACGGACGACAGTCCTTTCAAATCTGAAACTTCAGTGGCATTATTTAAAAAGCTGTTTGACATTGAGCTTGCAACAAACTATGTAGAAACGTTCCTTTATAGGTGTCTGATCAGCAGTAGATTGTCGTCAGAAAACATATGACTACTGACATAGCAAATTGGATATTGCACTGCCTTACTGAAAATGACCAAACTACATTCTACATCAGTTAACTTCAACATCAGTTTACATCAGATAACATCAGCTGCCGTCAACACGAGATAACATCGTATACAGTCAGCATCAGATAACATCAGCTACAGTCAATATCAGATAACATCAGCTACAGTCAACATCAGATGACATCAGCTACAGTCTACATAAGATAAATCAGCTACAGTCTACATAAGATAACATTAGCTACAGTCAACATCAGATAACATCAGCTACAGTATACATCAGATACCATCACATACAGTCAGCATCAGATAATATCATATACAGTCAACATCAGATAACATCAGCTACAATCAACAACAGATGACATCATCTACAGTCTACATCAGAAAACATCAGCTACAGTCAACATCAGATAACATCAGCTACTGTCAACATCAGATAACATCAGCTACGGTCAACATAAGATAAAATCAGCTACAGTCAGCATCATATAACATCAGCTACAGTCAATATCAGCTAACATCAGTTACAGTCTACATCAGATAACATCAGCTACAGTCAACATCAGATAACATCAGCTACAGTCTACATCAGATACCATCACATACAGTCAGCATCAGATAATATCATATACAGTCAGCAGCATATAAAATCAGCTAAAGTCAACATCAGATAACATCAACTACAGTCAACATAAGATAAAATCAGCTACAGTCAGCATCATATAACATCAGCTACAGTCAATATCAGCTAACATCAGTTACAGTCTACATCAGATAACATCAGCTACAGTCAACATCAGATAACATCAGCTACAGTATACATCAGATACCATCACATATAGTCAGCATAAAATAATATCATATACAGTCAGCAGCATATAAAATCAGCTAAAGTCAACATCAGATAACATCAACTACAGTCAACATAAGATAAAATCAGCTACAGTCAGCATCATATAACATCAGCTACAGTCAATATCAGCTAACATCAGTTACAGTCTACATCAGATAACATCAGCTACAGTCAACACCAGATAACATCAGCTACAGTATACATCAGATACCATCACATACAGTCAGCATAAAATAATATCATATACAGTCAGCAGCATATAAAATCAGCTACAGTCAACATCAGATAACATCAACTACAATCTACAGTCAACGTCTAGTAGCATCAATTACATTCAATATCAGTAGACAGTGTATCAATTAATGTGCTGTAAATAAATATACTCATGGAAACTGAACTTACATAGCTTTGCGCTGATCGGGAACTATTTAAACAATGTATATGGAAGATGTAGAAAGAAATAGTAGTTTGGTCGGATCAAAATATGAGTCTTAATGCAGAATAGATTTTTTTTCTCTTTTATTTCTTTCTTCAATGAAGCATCCACAAGAGGGACATGTTGGCGGGGTATTGTGCCCTGGTATCTGATGGATGTAAAAATAGTCCAACTACTTAGACTGCTTTGTGACGGCGAGACATTTTTTCAACTTGGCTCCGTCCCGCACAGGAGGATGGCCTTTCCAAATTCGTTCACGAAAATCGGCCAACCAGAAAGCCGAATTAGTAGGGCTAGATGTAAAAGTAGATATTTCATTTCTTCTTTTTTTCTGACTTTCATCTATATTTGCAACATTATTGACTTGTGTGTACAAAGCCTTTGGCGCACTGCACCACGGAACTTGAACCAGTTTATGTACAGTACACAAGCGCCAGCGGGGACCAGTTTACAAATACAATCCAGAGTTACTGTTCTTTCAATTATATAAAAGTGACCCCCCCCCCCAAAAAAAAAACAAAACAAAAAACACACGATAACTAGTTTCTGACTAAATTCCTGTTGTTTTTGTTAACATAAATTAAGTAATTTTAAAGTATGGAATGATATTTAGGTAAAAATTACACAATGCCTGCTTACAACATGACGTCGCTAGACGTCGTGTTGCTTGATGTGGCGTTACGTTCTCAATCCCTTTTCTATTTGATTAACCTTTGCATGCAATAAAAATTATGCAATAAACCCAAAAATGTCTAGCACTGACTTTTCTCATGTATTACTGTTTTTTATACATCGCTGAACAGTTCCATAAGTGTATTATGTTAAATGAATGACACGGGCTTATACGTCTGTCACTGTACAGACGACGTCTCAAACCGCTCACAAGCGTCACGTCCGCGGAAGTTTTACGACCCCACCATCCGCATCTTCTAACAAAACTCTACAGTCTCGGAACCTATGATGCCACTAAAAAATCTGCGTTAGTGACATTGTCTTTTCCGCTGATGTTTTCTGATTCATGTCGTGCGTTTTAGTTAGTGTAAGTCCGACTCTGATGATGTCACGCTCGATAACAGATAATCACTTCGATATTTCATAATATTATGTCACACACGTTGTGTTAGGCACAGGCTTATTTGTGCCGATATTTCTCATGTGGAAATGAAAATTATTTACGTCAACTTTACAAATTTATCCGTGAAGTGACACCTGCCCCGCTAATACGCCACATAGGTTGCTATAGCGACGATTAAACATATAATTTATTTTTCCAGAAATATTTCAGTTTCGTTCTGGGTTTGATTTGAATGGATGTGTATTTACACAAAATTTTATGGAAATATTATTACGTATAAAAAAATTACAGAGGTAGTCCGGTTATTTCTGGATCACCCCTCGTATACAGTCCTGTAAGCAATATATCCCATGAGGATACATGGTATAATACAATGGTATCACAGAATAATTGAAACATTTACATATATAATAGAATCAAAAGATGAAGGTTTTACAATGAAGCAGATCATCTGTAATAAAGCAATATTAAATATAAATACAGTTTTTTCACACAAAATACACGAACCTGCAAAAGACGAATACCTACAGAAAAAACATTTACCGAAAGACAAAATACCTATCTTTTATCTTCATAGTTATACGCCATTGATTTGTTTATAATATGTAAACACGTACACTAAAGTTGACGAAAGTCCAGTGCAGGACAAAAGAAACAAAAAAGCTAAAAGTGGTCAAAAAGTAAAACTATCATTGTTCCTAAGATAAACCTCAAGAAAAAAGCACAAAGCTTACGCTAATATCCTTGTAGAAACGAAAGTTCAAGAAAAAAGTAATGATGAGTTTCGATGATGAAACCATCTATAAAGAAAAAAGAAAATGTGTACACTCAAAAAATAAATATACACTCTTGCGTATATTGACATGCACACAAACATGTACAATGTACATACAATATTAATAAGTGAATGAATAACAAAGTTAACTTTTGTACATAACATTATAATTTTTTACAAATGTCATCATTATTAAGTTCCGTTCATGTAACATTTGATTTCTTAATTCAAAAGCAAGAAATATATACTGAGCTAGATTCTTAAGTGTATTCTCATTTGTTGTAGTAAAAAGTTTTATTAACTTGAGCATATTATGATTTCTTCTTAAGAAAAGAAATTGCGCTTAAAGTCATTTTAAAGATTACATTCAAAAACAAAATGATATTCATCTTCCAATAAATTACTTGAAAAGCAGTTATCCTTTGAACAAGAGGTAAACTAGGTTATGTCTATAAGACTACAAAGTCTATGAGAAGAGACTCTTAAATTAGTCAATACTTAACGATACTTTGTAACATTTACAATACAGGTATTAAGATATGTTTGAAATTTAAACTCATCAATGTTACTATAAAATAAATCTCTACTTGAATTTTATATTCTATTGAATCAATTTTGTACAAAATGATCATTAAATCTCTGCTTAACAATATTAAAAAAATATTTTTCATCACTAACATACATGTACTAGTATTGAAATAACTAAGTATCATAAAAACCAAGAGAGCATAAATAATCTTTGACTAGTGAACACCAGTTTATATTATTAGGCATCAATTCCAAATCATTCTTCAAAAGATTATACACCTTAATAAAATACATAGAGGATATTAAATGAGTGTGGATTCCGTATTGAATTTATTAAACTGAACGAGTTGTATAAAACAGTATGAAGCGAGCCTTTGGCGAGCTTCATACTATTTTATTCAACGAGTTCAATGAATTAAAGACAGAATCTACACGAATTTAATATTCTTTAGATCACATACCTTCAAAATACGGCGAAAACTAGTGCTTACTGGAGTGTCTATTACTAGTTTGGCTAATCCTGGCCATTTGGTTGACTAATGGTGATGACTGAATCTATTAAATAAATAGTTGACAGGTAAGTAAATCATGAAGGCATTGCCTAGATAAGTTGGTGTGTGGCTATTTGAAGTTCAAAGTCATGGTTGTATGATGGTGCTCAGATTTATGGTGAATTCGTTAACATTTAGGGTTGATTCTATTTGATTGATGTAGGGTATGATATAACCATGTGCTTGTGAACTATATACAGGAATTTATTCATTTGTCAAATACTCATGATTGTCATTATATAATGTGTATTACTCATATCATGTAAATATTTTATACCCTTAGATTAAATTTAATATACAGACAACATCCTTTATGAAACAAGAGGGCCACATTGGCCCTTTATCGCTCACATGAGAACAAAGGCCAATAATTAATGACCAGGTAATATAGTTTCCATCTGGCAAAACTCACTTTTACGTAGATTTTGAGATGAAAACCAACAATGAAGGTATAATACTGTTAAACAAGCTAAAACGTAGCAAATTTTCTAATCCAAGGGCCCATAACTCTTGAAGTTGTGGTCCGATTCCACCCATAACTAAACTTGTCCAAAACCATAAGGTCATACACATTCATTGTCAATATGATTAGGATCAGTGAATAAATAAAGGCGCTAGAGTGTAAACAAACTCAAATATAGCAAATTTTCTAAGTCAATGGCCCATAACTCTTGAAGTTCTATTCCGATTTTGCCCATAATCGGACTTGTCCAAGATCTCTTGGTTATACACATTTACTGAAAATATTATTGGGATTGGTGAATAAATGAAGGCGCTAGAGTGCAAACAATCTAAATATAGCAAATTTTGTAATTCAAGGGCCCATAACTCTAGAAGTTATTGTCCGATTTTGCCCATAATCGAACTTAGCCGAGACATTGTGGCCATATACTTTGTGAGCAAGTTTAATAATGATTCGTTAAGAGCTGTGGTTGCTAGAGTGTAAACAAACTAATTGTGGACGGACGATGGACGCCGCACATTCAACGACCTGATGAATCAGGTGAGCTAAAAAGCAACTTCATACAAAAAACATAAACCAATATGCTTCCCGAAATTCGTCTACCTATAACGTTTTGTTATAGTTTTTCTTGTTATATCTAAACTGCATATTTATTGGCAACCTTCCATCTATCTTGAAAATCATTATTTTTGTTTTGGATGTGTTTACTGTAAGTTTCCATTTATCGCAAAAGTCTGATAATAAATCTAGTGTTAGCTGTTGTTCTTCACTTCTGTTAGCGACTATTACTATATCGTCAGCTAAAAAAAATGTTTGTACAAATTAACATCAATGTCATCGAAGTCGCTATGATAAAAACAGTCGGCTTCAAGATCGTTCAAAAAAATGGAAAAGGCGATAAGCATTCACCCTGCCGAACACCAAGCGCACATGTAAAATTTTCACTTAATTTATTATGATATCTAACTTGCGTTTTAACAGATGTATACATTGAAGTAATATTACGTTTAATGTGTTACCCCGTAGTCCTATTATACCACAAATTTTCTCTAACTACGTAATCGAACGCCATAGTAAAATCAATAAAAGCACAGTAGAGTTGTTTCCCTTTATTTATCATATAATTAATTAGACCATGTAATACAAAATATTATCAACAGTCCCCATTTTTTACATGAAGCCGGACTGAGCCTCTACATAAATAAACTATTTTTCTGCCCACTCAGACAATCTATTATTTAATACTCGTGAAAAAAATTTGCTTATTCATTTATATTTATTTATGTCTCATTTACATACATGTCATATCAATATACAATACAATTATGATATATAGTTACAATACATGTATGCAACCATTCTAAAATAGAATTATTAGAGACTGTAAAAGTCATCTTCTGTACATCTATTTACAATATAGTATGTAAGATTACCATTGCTAAACTTAAATTGCCCCAAATTATGCAATAGAATTAATTTGTGTCAACAAAACGGACCATTTTAAACCTATGGCACTTGTGTGCATAGTGTGGAATGATTAGTGCTTCTAATCTGATCAGAGAGAATCTGATTAGCAATGGTTATCTACATCAAACTAAAATAAGACGCTACATGTACCTATTCCATTTAAAACAATACATTAAAACATAAATGTACAATCAGCTACTTGTATATGAAACAGAGTAACTTCTTTTGATAGCAGGTCTTGACAGTAAAATCAACAATTGCTTTCTCATGTAACAAGATATTCAATTACTCTATACATGTCATATTTTCAAAGTCTTTACATATATTTTCTACTTTCCAAAAAAATAGGGTATAAAGGACACTGCAGTAAGACATGCTTCTCATCCTCAACAATATTTAAAATCCCAATACTATTGCAGTATATATACACACTGTCTTTGCTCAAAAGGTACATTGTCATATCGACCAATTTCAACATTAATTGGTGCTGTGCCACTCCTAAACTTAACAATTGGACCTCTATGGGATCTATGCAATACTGTTTTACAATATGGTTCAGTCAATTATTTTATGTATGTACTATAATGAAGAATAAAAAAAGTATACAGTAAAGAGTATACATAACAATAAAAGACCATCATAGAATTCAGAAATAACACGAAGACAATATCAACCTAAGCAGTCTGGTGCAATGGAAAATTGACAACATACAATGTATAATGGAATATGAACAGTATATCATAACAAACTAGCATCATACAACAACGAACTAGCATAATAAAATATCAACTGGTTTGTTTGATTCATATGGGAGCTAGCACGTTGCAGAGATAGTGTATAATTGCTAGTATGGCCTAAAATGGCAACACGGACCAAAACCACACTTATGTATTATACATATACTAGGATTACAATTTCAGAAATAACGGTTTCCGCACCAAGTTGGTTTAACTCTACGTAACCTTTCAAAAAATAACTCAAATTTTTAATGATCGGTGTCTACAGACAGCTAAAATATTACTACAAAAATGTATTAGTAGTATTATATTATTTGTCGAATTCAATACATCAAAGCAGATATTCAATCTTTTCCCAACGAAAAATCGTGAAATTTTAGTCTTACGCTACCTCGCAATACAATAGCGGTCTGGATTACCGTACTAAATACGCAAAAGGCCGGTTCGATTGGACTCTTGATAGAAGAGAATACGCCTGATAGAATAGCTTAGAAGAGAAACCCAATCGAACGCAATCGCACCCGACATGTCTGCATCAAAATATTAGTTAAAACTAGAACTACCCGTCAAACTAATAATCTTTAAGCATATGGATAAACTTAATGCGCATGTGACTAATATCTCTCTCACCTCTTTTAACCTTCGGGCGGAAAAGATAGAAGATCTTCTAAAATTAGAAGACCACCAACCGAACATTTTGGAAGAGCTCTGCCTCTTTCGGACGCTCTTCCGTTTGACCAATCGAACCGGCCTAAAGAGTCGTCATGTAATGATAAATAAGCATGCCATATGAAGATTTGTACGCTCATTTATTATATATAAGCACACTCATGTTCTGCTTATGTTCAGACAGTTATAATGTTCCATAGTAAACCGCGCGAACACCAAAGTCCTATTACACACATACATGTTTTGCATTTTTCGTACTATCGCATTTCGAACTTTCGCATCAAATCTATACTGAAAATAGAAGGAAAGCCGGGACTGACGAACGATTTCGAACTATCGCATTTTTCTAACTATCGCATTTCGGACTATCGCGTTTCAACTGAATACTGAATGAAAATAGAATCTACCGATAACTTTGATTGAATACAGATTGACGCAAACAAAGAGCATAAAGTTGGTATGCAGACATGCATTTAAAGATGATTCGTGCTATGTTAGTGCTGTAATAGGATGAGGAAAATAATGTATCCGATGTGGTACTCGAACACATGACCTCCTGTATCTACCAACTGAGCTAATCAGTCTGGTATATAGCAGCCAATTTAATAGCACAAATATCAAAATCCCGTCACTGAGCTTATATTGCTATCAAGGTGAAAAGCCTACTATATGTCTATATGCCAAACAATGTGGAACATTGCAACTCGTTGTTTCAGCATGAAATACGTGCGCTGAAGGAAAATAGCTACACATGTATCAAGCGATCTGATTGGTCGGATATGTGTGTACAATATAGTCTGTTCATTTCATGCCGACCAATCAGATCGCTTGATACATCACTCGCGCTTGACTCAAAATGGCTTGCAGCGAAGTTAAATAACAAAAGGAACACAATTTTACCGTTTCACAGTTATTAGATGTAATTGAATGAGATTTTCGATAGGAATGAATATCTTATAATTTATTTGAATGACATGTGTAGCAATTTTCCTTCAGCGCACATCTTTTATGCTGAAACAACGAGATGCAATGTTCCACATTGTTTGGCATATAGACATATAGTAGGCTTTTTACCTTGATAGTACATATAAGCTCAGTGACGGGATTTTTTGGTGATACAGCCACCTGTGTCTTGAATAAGGGTCGTAACGCATGGACATCCGCGAGGTGGTAAGTCGTCAGTATGTCCTGTCGCTCGAAATCGTGATTAAAGAAACGCTTCTAACTATTTCTTTGGACATACCGGCATCAAGCAAACGAGATTTCTAAAAGTTCTTGGCATATCAAAAATGCAAAAACATAAATTATAAAGGGATTTCATTTTACAAATTTCAAATGACAACACATGTTCAACTTGCATGCACGTGCAAACCGTTTTTCACGGTACGCATACATGCTGAAATAAATTAATCCAGGATAGTCAGTCCAAAGAACGATACTATCTAATTAATTTTTATTACATGACGACTTTTAAAATCGAAAGTTTTTTCAGTGAATTTCATTCCATGATAAAGCGTAATTAATGTATACATCTACAGGGCGTCCGGAAAGAAAGGTTACATATTCGTTTGTGTTTAATGTCCCTTTAAATTGCAGATGTCTGTACAATATATTATAGATATGTAGATTAAAGGCGTAAGTACGGAAGCCTAATAGGGACATTTTGTCTTAGGAATTCAAAATTGTGCGTTTTGTGTTCTGAATTAGGTATTGTGTGTTATGAGTTATGTCTTATGACTTAGTTCTTACGTCTTACGCGATAAGACACCACGTGATTGGTTTAAGCCAATCACCAGATGCAGCACAACACATTAACCAATCAACGTCAGAAGTGACGTCACAAACATTATAAACATGACGATGAAATGCTGGACAATGCCCGCCATTACACACAAAACTTTGTCATAAAATAAATTACATGTATACTTATCGTAATAAAAAGGAAACAAGTTTACAGCTATGAGATTCTACACTCGTCTAGGATTCCAAAGATACTTTTGTTATTGAAATGTGTTCGTTAATAATGAAATAAATCTACTTGGAAAATTCGAATCCAGGGAAATTACAGACGCTGAAAGATTTGACAGACAATAATGAAACTAGATGAAATACGTCATGGAAAGCTATAATGAATAATGAAAAGTTCGTTTTTATGTAAATAACTAATAATAAAACCGTAGCAAGACCAAAACACAGTCAATCTACATTGAAATAAGCGGACGGAGCAATAAACACCAAATTCATAAGGGTAATAAAGTTGGTAGGGTACCGGGCATTACAATATGTATATACATTTAAAAAACATCTTTCCGTAGGATCGGCGGGTTTGAAAAAGAAAAATCAAACAATATTGGCCGTGTAAATGTAGAGCTGTTATTCTAAAATTCAGCCAAATATTGTTTAACGATATTCATTTAGTAATTCACGTATGTCAAGCTATCAACATTTCAATACTTACCAAACAATCTTCATTTTCACCAGAACTCCCGCTCTCCGCCATGTTGAAGCAAATACACGTGTACATTTGTATACACAAGTCATAACGCATAACTACTAAGACAAAAGACGTTAGTCATAATTCAGAATTCCTAAGACAAAATGGCCCCAATAGGCTTCCGTACGCAATTTTTTTGGTGTCAGATTTTCTTACAAATATCTAAGATTTACGCTTCAGTACCTTTGGAAACAGTATACGTGCAGTAAATTATGAATTATTTGTCCATTTTGCGAATGTTAAACTTTTAAAACAAGGTCAGTATGTATACGGACTGAGCGTTCAGATCTGGAGTTTACTCATTTATAAATACGACTATACCCCCGGCAGACACTTTTCAATAACTTCCACGTGTAAGTATAAGTCAGGTATACGCACACGTATTTTTCATCGGTTTTGCCTCGGACAAAAGCGTCAATAAAAAAAATATTTATTGAATATTTAGAACTTATATATTTTGGAGAAAAGTGTGCTGCACAAAAAAATTACATGTATGAAAAACTGTACAAATACCATAGATAGAACTACGGAGTCCTGTAAGAAACAAGCTAATGTCATAGATAGAACTACAGAGTCCTATAAGAAACAAGCTGATGTCATAGATAGAACTACGGAGTCCTGTAAGAAAAAAGCTGATGTCATAGATAGAACTACGGAGTCCTGTAAGAAACAAGCTGATGTCATAGATAGAACTACAGAGGCCTATAAGAAACAAGCTGATGTCATAGATAGAACTACGGAGTCCTGTAAGAAACAAGCTGATGTCATAGATAGAACTACGGAGTCCTGTAAGAAACAAGCTGACGTCATAGATAGAACTACGGAGTCCTGTAAGAAACAAGCTGATGTCATAGATAGAATTACGGAGTCCTGTAAGAAACAAGCTGATGTCATAGATAGAACTACGAAGTCCTGTAAGAAACAAGCTGACGTCATAGATAGAACTAGAGTCCTGTAAGAAACAAGCTGATGTCATAGATAGAACTACGGAGTCCTGTAAGAAACAAGCTGACGTCATAGATAGAACTACGGAGTCCTGTAAGAAACAAGCTGATGTCATAGATAGAACTACGGAGTCCTGTAAGAAACAAGCTGACGTCATAGATAGAACTAGAGTCCTGTAAGAAACAAGCTGATGTCATAGATAGAACAACGGAGTCCTGTAAGAAACAAGCTGATGTCATAGATAGAACTACGGAGTCCTGTAAGAAACAAGCTGATGTCATAGATAGAACTACGGAGTCCTGTAAGAAACAAGCTGATGCCATAGATAGAACTACGGAGTCCTGTAAGAAACAAGCTGATGTCATAGATAGAACTACGGAGTCCTGTAAGAAACAAGCTGACGTCATAGATAGAACTAGAGTCCTGTAAGAAACAAGCTGATGTCATAGATAGAACTACGGAGTCCTGTAAGAAACAAGCTGATGTCATAGATAGAACTACGGAGTCCTGTAAGAAACAAGCTGATGTCATAGATAGAATTACGGAGTCCTGTAAGAAACAAGCTGATGTCATAGATAGAACTACGGAGTCCTGTAAGAAACAAGCTGATGTCATAGATGGAACTACGGAGTCCTGTAAGAAACAAGCTGATGTCATAGATAGAACTACGGAGTCCTGTAAGAAACACGCTGATGTCATAGATAGAACTACAGAGTCCTGTAAGAAACAAGCTGACGTCATAGATAGAACTACGGAGTCCTGTAAGAAACAAGCTGACGTCATAGATAGAACTACGGAGTCCTGTAAGAAACAAGCTGACGTCATAGATAGAACTACGGAGTCCTGTAAGAAACAAGCTGATGTCATAGATAGAACTACGGAGTCCTGTAAGAAACAAGCTGATGTCATAGATAGAACTACGGAGTCCTGTAAGAAACAAGCTGATGTCACAGATAGAACTACAGAGTCCTGTAAGAAACAAGCTGATGTCATAGATAGAACTACGGAGTCCTGTAAGAAACAAGCTGATGTCATAGATAGAACTACGGAGTCCTGTAAGAAACAAGCTGATGTCATAGATAGAACTACGGAGTCCTGTAAGAAACAAGCTGATGTCATAGATAGAACTACGGAGTCCTGTAAGAAACAAGCTGATGTCATAGATAGAACTACGGAGTCCTGTAAGAAACAAGCTGATGTCATAGATAGAACTACGGAGTCCTGTAAGAAACAAGCTGATGTCATAGATAGAACTACGGAGTCCTGTAAGAAACAAGCTGATGTCATAGATAGAACTACGGAGTCCTGTAAGAAACAAGCTGATGTCATAGATAGAACTACGGAGTCCTGTAAGAAACAAGCTGATGTCATAGATAGAACTACGGAGTCCTGTAAGAAACAAGCTGATGTCATAGATAGAACTACGGAGTCCTGTAAGAAACAAGCTGATGTCATAGATAGAACTACGGAGTCCTGTAAGAAACAAGCTGATGTCATAGATAGAACTACGGAGTCCTGTAAGAAACAAGCTGATGTCATAGATAGAACTACGGAGTCCTGTAAGAAACAAGCTGATGTCATAGATAGAACTACGGAGTCCTGTAAGAAACAAGCTGATGTCATAGATAGAACTACGGAGTCCTGTAAGAAACAAGCTGATGTCATAGATAGAACTACGGAGTCCTGTAAGAAACAAGCTGATGTCATAGATAGAACTACGGAGTCCTGTAAGAAACAAGCTGATGTCATAGATAGCTGATGTCATAGATAGAACTACGGAGTCCTGTAAGAAACAAGCTGAATTCATAGATAGAACTACGGAGTCCTATAAGAAACAAGCTGATGTCATAGATAGAACTACGGAGTCCTGTAAGAAACAAGCTGATGTCATAGATAGAACTACGGAGTCCTGTAAGAAACAAGCTGATGTCATAGATAGAACTACGGAGTCCTGTAAGAAACAAGCTGATGTCATAGATAGAACTACGGAGTCCTGTAGGAAACAAGCTGATGTCATAGATAGAACTACGGAGTCCTGTAAGAAACACGCTGATGTCATAGATAGAACTATGGAGTCCTGTAAGAAACAAGCTGATGTCATAGGTAGAACTACGGAGTCCTGTAAGAAACAAGCTGATGTCATAGATAGAACTACGAAGTCCTGTAAGAAACAAGCTGATGTCATAGATAGAACTACGGAGTCCTGTAAGAAACAAGCTGATGTCATAGATAGAACTACGGAGTCCTGTAAGAAACAAGCTGATGTCATAGATAGAACTACGGAGTCCTGTAAGAAACAAGCTGACGTCATAGATAGAACTACGGAGTCCTGTAAGAAACAAGCTAACGTCATAGATAGAACTACGGAGTCCTGTAAGAAACAAGCTGATGTCATAGATAGAACTACGGAGTCCTGTAAGAAACAAGCTGATGTCATAGATAGAACTACGGAGTCCTGTAAGAAACAAGCTGATGTCGGTATCGTTTTGTTTCAGTGGGTTTAACGCCGATTTTCAACAATATTTTAATTATATACGAGAGATTAACCAATTTCTTGTACTGTATTCTAAACAGTACATACTTACCATTCCACATGGAGCCCTCAACTTCTCCACATGTACAGTTGAAAATCTTTTTTTTTCAATTTTACAAATCTATTAGTGTATGACCAGCCGCGACCATGAAATAAAGTTCTGTACTGCTCTATGAGAACTATTCAAAACTTGATCCGAAACATCTTCAATTCCATTTCGAAAACAATTGCATAATACCTGAATACCTACAACGGCGACATGTTGAAAAACCTGAGTAGCACTTACAACAAGGTGCATGCTAAACAAATAATACTGAGACCGATGAAGGGTATTTTTTCATTTTGGAACAGTGTAAATACAAACTACAACTTGTAATTAATTTACTAGTATTTCAGTATTTGTTCCTACCTCAATTGCAATTCATTTATGCAACTACATCTGACAGAAACAACATTTATGGTAGTATGTTCATGTTTCAAACATATGCAACAAAACAATTCAGATATCAAATTTATTTTGAATAATAGCATCAGAATTTACAAATTGTCAATGTATATAGAGAACCTGTACTAAGTATACGGATTGATAATACCTTGTCCTGGGACACTCAGTTTTATGAAGTTTGCTCAAACAAATATTCTAACATACACCTTTCGAAATGGATATCCCCTTTCTATCTATTTAATCATAACTTCATGAACAGTAGTATAAATGTATGTAAAGAATTGTATTGCTGTAAACAAGGACTTATATACACACATTTATATAAGTCCTTGCTGTAAATAAGGTTTGCGTGTAATGTTATTGTTAGACGACGGAGGCTTGTTACTATCTATGATAATTACTCATTTATAATTGTATTTTGATCATTCTTATAGCTTCTCAAAAACTTATCATCACTCAAAGAATTTGTATCAAATGTTTTGCTTTGTGTATGTTTATGTATAGGAGTATGTTTATTTGTTGTACATATGTTGAAATTATGTTGTAAATATGTTATCCTCATGGGATAATTGGTCAAATGGATTTGAAAAAAACGTTATATATACTACTATATACACACATATTGTCATGAAGGGACTATTGTTGAACAATTTGGGGTATTTTTTTCCCAAAATTCGACTTAAGTTTACATTCTATTCAAATATGACTTCAAAGAATTCCTACGTTCGACTTCATGTCTAAAAACTTCTAGCTTCACTATCTTCGAGTTGAAATTAATTCAAACCTTGCATTCAAGTTGACTATAATTTTGTGGAAATGCATTACGTTTGGAGCGATTTCAGTCAAACGATTTTATCATTTATTATATTCTAATTCGAAATTCTAAACATTTCATCTCCCATATCACACCCGCTTCCATAGTCGGATAGATGGTCGTGGGGTCGAGCCCCGCTTCCGACCCTGTCTCTTCACGGAGATAGACGGAGGATGTGAGTCAAGTACTGGTTTTTCATTAGGTGAAATGTCCGCTTCATAAGACCCTGACTGCTGAAAAGGGGCGTATGAAAAACTCAAAGGAACATACATCAGTCACAACAACCAGTGGATTGATACCATCTTTACGTTCATCGTTATCCTAGTACATGTGTGAGACATGTCGGAAAGAGGCATATTTTATCGTAAACGAACATTTTCTACTTGTTCGGAGTCCTTCGACCCACCTCCTGGGTCGAGTGGTTAAGGTCGCTCGCATCAAATCCATGCAACCTCTCACTGATAGAGGGTCGTGAGTTCGAGCATGTCTCTTTATGTGAGAAAGTGGACAGTTGCTTACGGAGGATGGGATTCTAGTACTGGTTCTTTCCATTGATGATGTTAAGGTGAACTGTCCGTCTCACATGACTCTGACTATTGAAAAGGGGCGTAAAACTCGATATAAACAAATAAATCGGACTCCTTGCCGAGTGCATGGGCTAAACTCTGGTTGAATCGTGTCTTGGCCTTTGTACGGGATAGTAAACATTGAACAGAACATGGCTATGAAGTATGTGGTATATAGTTCCTAATAATCATGTTATGATTAAAATAATAGAACGCTACATATGTACATGTACTATATAATTATACAAGCGATTTTTGTGTAGATAAAATAACACATTGATATTTATTGAAACAAATAATAGGCCGTACTTCTATTATGACTAATATACCAATGACAGTGTGGCAGTATGTCAGTCTTTATACGATGGTGTTATTGTCAATGTGGATCTGTTTTACGTTTAATGATTATATTATATTGTATATTATTATATTTGCATCTTTTTTAACAAAAAATTGCTATATTACTTCAGTATGACTGAATGACAATGTACAACTTAGTACAAGATGCACTAATGTATTATCTGTTGTGTGGTCTTAAAAATGATAAAAAGACGCGTTAGTCCAAATAATCATATTGTAATGTTCAGTGTAATACAAATCCTTAACACAAATTTGAATATCGAACAAACAACACTTCTAACCATTTAATTGAACAGAACAGAACAGAACTTTATCCTCTCGGGTATGTAACATACAGTATGAGGGAAAGACATAAATTAGATGAATATATGTTTGATGAGGGGGAATAACTCTAACTGTCAAAATAATTGGACTGCTGTAGTATAAATATAAACTATACTAATGCATAAGAATAACAGCATTAAAGAACAGGGTCCGTATTGACAAAGTATCTTAAGATTTTCTTTACTATAAGTCGAAATTTTTACTTAAGTGTAAATTTGTTCATAATAAAAGTTTGTAAACCATGCAGTCATCAAAAGTGTGAAAATGAATTACCATTTTCATAATTGGCATCTTTAGAACAAAGATAAAATCACATTATTGTGATTTCCTCCTTTATATTAGTACAAAAGAGTTAAGGAAAAAGTCGAGTTTAAGGAAAAATATAACTTAAGTTAAAAAATTAATTAAGATGCTTTGTGAATACGGACCCAGGTATAAAGATAGTAATGTCATTTAACATAAAATACCCTTGTATGCAATTTAGGAAGGATATATTTGTTTGTTTGTTGGACGAGAATAAATACGATGGACTGAGTTATAAATTATAGACGTACATACAGTACAGAGAAATTGAACAAAATGTGATAATGAGAGTAAATCACAAAACAATGAGACATTGAGATGCTAATAGAATCACATGATTTGATTTCTAAAATCTGAATTTTGACATCATTTAAGTGCGCCTAGGCGGGCAATACTTCTTAGGACAGGGTATGAATTCGACTGTAGGAGTGATTTAAAGCAATGAGCATTATTTATAATATTAAAGTACTCAGGAATTTTGTTCTCTCGCGTGCGAAATATGGACAAGCTAACAAATAATGTTTTTTTCTAAACTTATGTTGTCAGTGTCACAAAAAATGCATTTTCGATCAACAAAAAGAGTACCGTATAAACACATAGCGTCGTACTGGAATAAGTTTCAAATTCAAGTTTACTTTTAAAAACGTAAGATAGACTTGTGTTCGATAGTTTATTAATTGTCCGTGCCAGTTCTGTTTATATTGATCAATTGATCAAGTATATGTTTGACATCATAGAAATTGATTTGAGTAACAAAACATAAAAGACTTCACATTACGTTTGCATGAGCCATTGTTCTATATCAATACGAACCATTTTCTGTCAACACATTTTGTGAACTCATGATAAAAACGTGCTTCACGAACCCTTCCGTGTTTATTAAAGCCAACGTCATACATTCTTTCTTTTGTTCGATATTCAATACCTTGTAAAAGCCATATTAAGATAACAATACGTAAGTTCAAATTCGTAAAAGTTGATTTCATGTCACATTTACCGATTGAGAGGAAGTAACTGGAACATTTATTATAAAGTATTCGACTGGGTTGTCGCCCTTTGAATACTTACAGACAACCGATATAGCGAATTCCATAATTTTAACAAAAATATATAATGATCGTTATTTCATGCTTGTCTGAACGGATGAAGTTCGTTTTTCGACGGTTTTGTTGAAGTTACTTCGAAGTCCCGGACAGTAAACTGGCGACTTAAATCCATAATTTATCACGAATGTTCGTTAAGACCAGACGTAGATAACATCCGATTTCAGAAACGCGGAAACGCTTAATAGACCCGCCGAAAAAATATGCATGAACTTTTTTGCTAATGTTAAATTGATGATAAATTCATCCCCTGCCAAAGCCTGATTTCAAAAAGCGAAAATAGTGTATTAAAATAGTATAAGTACTTCACAATTAGAGAAACAACATATTCGTGACATGTTGAGCCGACCCACTTATTTCTTTAAATATTCATTGTTTCAGTAAATGCTGATAGTTGATATATCGGTCTAATCATCTAACTTTAATTGACTAATTTAGATATATGATCGGAGGTAAAAATATGTGTATCTTTAAGTGGATGTTAATTATGAAATGGCTGAAAGACATACATCCATTCCTGGTTTACTATAGCTACGTGTCGGGTTTGTCTTGTATTTTCTACAATGGAGGAAGCTACCAGATTGAAATGTAATAATTCAGTTGGTTTATTTTAAAGCGGTTTTCCATGATATTTTATTTATATATGACTGCTGGTTCAGCAAATCGGTTTTCCTGGATCGTATTCTCACCAATAATAATTTACCGTTCCACAAAGAGCTGGCAACACCTCATCATGATATGGAAGAAAATGAACAATTTTATAAAGTTTTCATTGAAGGGTAAGACCTCTGACAACTGAGATTAGAACCAGAATTACCAGGTAACAAGTCCAGTATGCTAACAACTGTACCACTATCATAATTATACAAGTTTAACTGCTTGACAAGTTTGCTACACATACACTGAACCTATACATTTATATATTAATTTATTCTGTATATTTGCACTCTCCCGTTCAATATATCTCTAGTATGGTTTATTTTTCGGTAACAGTTTATGTCCTACTATTTTTGTTTTGTGGCCCTTCTTTTCTCTAAAAGAATTTTCCGTGCTTCTCTATACATTTGAGGTGATTGTATACCTATCTCTTGTTTCAGCTCTTTGAGTGTATTATTTTTATTTCCTCATCATACGATTTATACGAACAATGTTGGATACTTATTTATAAACAATATTTAGTACCCATGCACGCAAATAGTAAAAAAATATTAAAAAATATCAAGTACATGTACTTTCAAACTCACGTCTCTGCATTAGTCATTTCCACGAGGGATACACGATCTTGTAAATTAGTGCTGTAGGAGAAATGGATTTATAAACTATAAGTCTCACAAAACTAGGACAATTGGGGTAATTCTAGAACTTACCATTTCCTAAGAAGCATATCAGGATACATTTCCAAAATTTTACCAGCAACAAAAGGGGAGACAAATCGTGTTTACCAATTTACTCGTCCGTATTTTCTTCTCTCTATCCAAAATCAAAGTAGGTAAAATTTTGTACTTAGCCGACAGAAAACCAGTGTAGAGTGTTATATTCGATACTTGAAATATGCTATTGTCAGAAAAGATGTTTAATTTAGTTAAAAACACGCAGAGTAAATAAATTAATGCCAAAAAATATTTCATGTGCAGGGTTACTTAAAAAATATAGGCGAATGCAAATACATGTACATTTTTGGGCCAACAAGTTAATTAGGCGACCCACAGGTGCATGCTGTGTATTCAAACCTTTATATATGGAGAGAGATCACTTACTAGATGTCATTTAAACAAGAAGTTAAATCAATTTGCAGTCCGTCTTACGTTCATTCAGCAATACAATTAATATTATATAGTATCAAATTATGTCTGTAATACGCGATATGTTCCGAATTTGTATTCGTGGCACCATTAGACTTAGATACAATATTATTAAAGTTACAGGACTGGATTCTATATTGTTGTCATGTCTGTGTAGTCTATATGTAATGTTTTAGAAACTGCTCACTAGAACACTATCATATACTGACAGTGCATTTATGAGTAAATCTAAGTATTACGGAGCACATTAAATTGATTGATAAAAAATATAATATAATTTAAAACAGAATTTAGTTTTGAAAAATATCTTCATATCATTACAAATGAAAATATTAGAATAGAAATGTCTAGATTTAGGTTAGGATTGCATCATTTGGAGATTGAAAATGGAAGATACAATAACATACAAAGATCAGAGAGAAATTGTAAATTATGTACTCAAAATTTAGTTGAATCCGAATATCATTTCCTACTTTGTTGCCCTCTTTACAGAGAATTACGAACTAAGTATTTTAGGAATTTATCATGGGTCTCCTTAAACAAATTTTCACTCATTCTTTCTTCAAATAACACTAAAACCATTATTAATACAGCCAACTTTATATACTATGCTATGAAATTAAGACATGAAAAACTATCTTGATGGCTGCTTCGTTACTAATACTGTTATACTGTTATTTTTGCGTTTTGTAAGATCGTCACCTTGGTATTGAGAGGACCTGTCTTGCTCTTTCATACTTGCCAGATGGGCCTTTGTGATGCTAAGGTGACGAAATGGTGTTTAGTCCAGTTTATATTATTTATCATATAATGACATGTTCTGTGTTTACCCTGGCCATATTTCTTTTTTTGTTTTGTAAATGGCCAAAGGTATACTATATATGCCGACTAGCTATGAATAAATGGTAAATGGATAAAAAATATACGGTATATGGATCAAACACACATATAGATCTACGGAGCACTTCAACATACTTCACATCGACGTCATGACGTTATACTCACATATAACATTTTCTCGAAGTACTCGCACGCAAATGTTATGTATTTTTGTGTCTTCCATCCATTTAGAGAATATATCGTTATTTCAGCTACCGTCACATGTTCCAGCAAAACTGCCCACCGCCATTCTAATTTTCTCAGTTAAATTAAATTGTTTTCTTTTCAATTTTGGGTAGATCACTATATCGATCGGTGCCATTTGGACTATTTGGACAGCATGCTAATTTCTCAAAGCAAATATCAAAATATCACCTAAATATCAAAGATCTTAACACATTTTTAGATTTTTCATCTCTTAAAATGAACCTTAATGTCTGCGTGGGTGTACACCAAGCCTTACGCATTACTTGGTAGCAGCGGGCTGCTCCGTACACTCTGACGTCGTCTTTAGTTTCTGTAATGAATACAAATAAGAACAGTTCTTCCATGTACGATAACTTAATTATTAAACTTGCAATGACATTATAATTTTGCAGCAAACGTCACGAATATTTGCTAGGGCGTCCCACATTAGTCTGTACACTTCCGTTCATTTCTATACAAATTACAGCACAAAGATTGCAACAAAATGAATCCGCTTTATTGCAAAAAAACAAAGTGCTTACAGGCGCTGTCACTAGGGTTGCCTTGGTAACTCGTAACCAGTGACTACGTGGAAAAGTGACAATTAAGAAATAGAAATTGAGACAACATGTGTCAATTATTGCCATGACAATTTTTTAAAACCATCATTTCATTATAACTAAAAAAAGTTAGGTTGTCCACTAACTTTACGGATGACCCTCGTATATATTTATTATAAAACATGTATGTTTTAAATCAATACATATTTGAAGTTGAAATACCATATCATACCAAATGAATGCACATGTGGCGCGAACTGTTTTTTTATTTAAGATGCCAAATTGTTGTTTGGGATACGGAAATAACCTCAACACAAATGAAAAACATAATTGTGTATGTATAAAGACGCAGAAAAAATGGGAGACAGCCCTGTCAAGCACTTTTGTCCATTATTCGATTTGCTTCCCTTCATTCGGACATCGTTTTATATGGTTCGTGTTTGACATGTGTGGATGATTGGATTAGGTATTAAATACATAATGTTTCAAATTACGTGACGAAGCCCTGTATCTATGATCTAAAACTTATTTCACTTTTCTCTTCAATTCATTGCAATATGGTTATTTTTTTATTTCTTTTATGTTCCCATAAGTTATCTATTAAAAAAGATCCACCATTACAGCTTACTACAGCTTATAATTATTTATCATTGTAGAAATTCATACTATGTTTTGTTTAATGTATATGTAATGTAAATTGTTGGGCTTTATGCCTTATGTTTGAATAAATATCTATCTACCATAACAAAAGAAAGAATGTGCGATAAATACAGGAAAAAAAGATGTTTGCTTTAACGAATAAGAGGAATTCGTGAAACACGTTTTTTGTCTGAGTTCACGATATGTGTTGATATAGTCCGACAACGACCTGTGAATGATCAAAGATCAGCTAAGTCCATTCTTTAGGGTGAGTGGCAATTCGGAATATTTCGGTGGTTTCTGTAAAACAATAAATATCAGTTTTTTTTCCGATTTCGCTGCTTTTTTGGCATTTGGTTATTACAAATTTTATATTTAATATTTGGACTGAATTTCGTATGTTTTATATTTAATTTCATTTCATGTAATTTCAATTACTCCTTCGTTAGCAGTATCTATACTGGAGCCATGCACTGTCCAAATCTAATAAATTGCTTCGTTGTAGCATGTCATCGTCTGCATACTTTGAGAACGGAATTTGATTTTGATTGCAAATATACAAAAAAGTATACCCCCTTTTAACATAAAGTCACCGAAATCAAGAGCACTGTGTGCTTTTAAAGAAAATGTGGCCAGAATAAGGATATGACCCAACACAATTCAGTTTGATAATGTTTCTAGGGCGGTGCACTGATTTCAGAACTACGTATATAGGCCATTTACAACAGTAGTCTACAAAATTTTAATCCCTATTTCAAAGAATGGAACAATCCTCGACCTTTCGTCATGACTCACTGCTCGATTTCTATCTATAGAAAATAGTTTGTATTCATTTTATACAAAGTCTTCTCTGTTAAAGTTATTGATGTGTTATATTCCGACTGATTTCTATGATGTCAAACATACCATGTTTTATAAATCGTAATAATGTGTGTAACACAAAAAGGGATGAAAATGAACACTGAAAATTACATTTTGGTCAGTTACTGGGACTCGGTTTTTCATTTATGTCATTTCAATATCTTACATTCATGAAACAAAACAAAAAGAAAACAGAACACATTGCCAGTAAAACTTCGTGAAACAACTATATCTACAGATATCTGTATATATCTGTTATAATATATAGATACTCAAAATGTGAAGAAACGAAATCAATTCACATTAATCTACATATGACGAGTTTGAGAAATATATGTGTTTAGTTGAAAATACAAATGTAGCATGGCTTTTTAAAGGGGTAACCTATGTTGGCACTTAATCAAAAGCGATTGTTTAGATATGACGTCGGTGATATATGTATATACACATACAATCAACATTAGATAACATCGTATTCAGTCAGCATCAGATTGATTGATTGATTGATTTTCGTATAGGAAGCATGGTTTATAATATATAGATAAAACATGTATCATATAAATTAAAATAACAACTATATTAAGATAGAAAGAAAGACAAAAATAAGACAAAATTAAAGCATGACATGCTTCCAACACCAAGGATAACACAAAAAAGTGTCAGTGCTTGTTTCCATTGTGGTCCTTGTAATGGTGGCATGACACAGAGAGGTAAACTTGAAACTTGATGCTGAGTGATAAAACACAACTGAAGATTGAAATATAATTATCACAGCACATTGAAATCACTTTCATAGTATCAATAAATTAGCATACATTCATAAATAAGCATTCATTGTAAATTAATGAACAAAACATAAATAATTCATTACCACACTAAACCTAAGTGTTTGCAAATTGCACTGTAAACATACCTTGGAATCTAATGCCCAAAATTAAAATTTAAGATTTTGGTAAAAGGTACTGTAAGACAAATCTAAACCAAAACTAACAACTAGACTTATAAAAAAGGTTGATTGTTAAAAATGCAGTAGATATCAACTAAAACTGTTCATTTAGTGACTTTTGATGGCAATCTTAAAGTTAGGTAACTTTTTTGTTTTAGTTATTTAGAAGGTAATACATTACACAGTTTGGCACCTAAAGAGCAAAATGATTTTGAGTCCGACCCTTTTACCTTAGGAAGACCATAATCTCCTTTATTTCTAAGTCTTGTATTATATTTATGTAAATAATCTTGGGCAACAAAATATTCACCCATATGTAACCAGGTTACTTTTATCTTCTTTTTTTGGTGCTTTGTGTGACTGTGTCTCTTTTTGTATTTTAATTTACTTTGGCTCTCTGATTCTTTGTTGGAATAGCTAATGCAAATTTTGTATAGTGATCTGTTATTACTAGTATATTTCCTAATCCTTTTGAAGGTTCCAAGGTGAGGTAATCCATGCATACAAGTTCTAAAGGATGTGATGTATTAATTCCAACTAGTGGTGCTCTTTGTCCTTGCTTATCCTTACGTTTAAGACATCTATCACAGAGCCCTACCCACTCTTCCACTTGGCTGTACATTCCAGGCCAATACAATCTTTCCCTGATCAAGCGGATGGTTCTCTCTCTACCAGGGTGTCAAACGTGGTTGTGCAGGCTTGTCAAAACCTCGTCCTGGTATACATTGGGTAAAACCCACTGTATAATCTCTTCTTCTTCCTTCACAAGTTCTTGAACTGCTTCTTCATTGTTAAGTCGGACCTTGTCATGTGGACATTTGGTATCTTCTCATCAATCACATATCTTCTCCACTTCTCTATCAAGGGATCTTGTCTCTGGGCCTTTCTCATCTCTCTCAGTTCTCGTTGAGCAAGTGGTTGGCCTGCGTCTTCTAATACTTCAGTGATGTTAATACTGCACGTTGGTAAAGTCTCCTCATATCCAGTACAAGGCATGCTTGAACAGATGGCCTTTACCACATTATTGTCAATCCTGACCTGCTCTTCTTCTCCATCATCAATTCTCTCATAGGGATAGCGACTAAGACCATCTGCATCAGCATTCTTGACTCCAGCTCTATACGTAATGTCAAAGGAGAATTCCCTAGGGCTGATGCCCATCGTTGTCCTGTTGCATCTAGTCTTGCTGTAGACAGTACATAGGTGAGTGGGTTGTTGTCTGTCAAAACAGAGAAATGGCTGGTGGCTAAATAGTCTGAGAATTTCTCTGTTACGGCCCACTTCAACGCTAAAAACTCGAGCTTGAATGCGGAGTAGTTTCTTTCAGATTTGTTCAGGGCTCTGCTAGCATACGCAATCACACGCTTGTGACCATCTTGGAGTTGATAAAGCACTGCACTCAAAGCTTTTGTAGAGGCATCTGTATGTAACTCAAAAGGTTTACAAACGTCTGGGTATGCCAAAATGGGTGGAGAGCACAGTACTTCTTTGACCTGTTCAAAGACATGTTGGTGTGCATCTGTCCACTTCCATTCTGGTTTCGGACCCTTGTAACCCTTCTTTGTTGATGTTGGTGGCAGGAGCTGATTTAAAGGTCTAACTAATCCACTGAAATTCTTGACAAAGCGGCGATAGTACCCTGCAAAGGCTAGGAAGGACCTCAGGTTGTCTGCATTTTGTGGGGTTGGCCAATTTCGTACCCGGGTATACATATACCCAGGGGCCGTATTGTTTCTGGCCTTAAAGACGTGACAGATCAACATCACAACACCAACTCAATCAACGTCTAATAACATCAGTAGACACACTGTCTGATAACCTATCATGTTTCATGTGGTTCTCGTATTGATAATTTCAATACATAATAACGTTCATATACTAAACAAATCTTCCAACGCATTTCTATATTTCTTTATATTTTCTTCATTTATCATTTAATTCAAATACAATTTGCAGAAAATGTTACACAGCAAGTAATCTAATCAAACCAATGTGTATTGACAAAATGTGTCACATAATTACGGGGCTAATCGCCAATAAGCTGTTAAACGCTCGAGTGTGTGCACGATTTGCACGTGCAATTCGATAAATTAAAATTGATATAAAATCACCCGTTAACGTTTATTTATCACTTTAGCAATTGATTTTGTGACCAGTAGGTCGTAATTATGCCAAGAATCATCCTCGAAAATCGCGCATGTGCGATAGGTCTACTCCAGGCTTGAATACAGCCAAGAAACCTACAAGAAATTACCACAACGATTCAGCAGGAATTGAACAATGTTCTTATGCATCCTATCCGACGCCTTATTTGGTCAATGAGGAGACGTTGTCGCGCACTTATTAAATTGCGGTCGATGGTTATACAAGATATTTACAGAATTTGTGGAAAATGTGACTTTATAAATCACAAGTAACTGACCTAAAGTTTTCGTTAAGTTTTACTTCATGCAAACTGTTAACAAATGGTTATATGACATGTATGCATACTATCATTTAATAACGATATTGAATAAAATGTTGATCATCATAATTATACAATAGTGCGTTGGAAGTTTTGTTTAGTAAATGTACAGCGTCGTGATTCTGTCTTTCTATGGTTTTTGACAGGTTGACCACCCGAAAATCAACTGAAAACAGCAACACTTAGCAATAGTCGCGTAATTTTGTGTACAACTGTTCAGAGAAAGGATTAGAAAAAACATAACTTACGGAACGTAGAAAAAGTCAACACGACTGTATGTTTTGTGGTTCACATGCTCTCAGTGGGCTAGACCAACCAGCGCATTCTGCATTCTTTCAAGGGATAAATAAGAAAATAAATACATGAATAAAATGAAGAATATCATCTCTTAAATGACACTACTGCATGGTAGAAATAGTCTACTTTACATGCGGAACATTTCTGTAACTTGGCCGGTCTTATCGGCAAAGTTGTCTCCCTTGAAAACGTCTTATCGATCACTCCGATAACGTTTATCGATAAACTGATTTACTATAGATTTATATAGGAGCTGTATGGTTTAACACTAATAAATTGTTTATAACATTAAATGAGAAAATTTTATAACCTCGTGAAGTAATCTTCATTCTCTGCACTTTATTTCAATATAATTGAGATTCTCCGTCCAGGACGCGGGTCAACTTCCATAGAGAATCCTAAGACGGATCCAGCATTTCAGATTAGGAGAAGGAGCGTAGTATTTAGGAAAGAAGACAAATGGGGTGCGGGTCACACCTCCTCCGCATGAAGAAGTGGAATGGTACATTCTGGTTAGTTTTGGGTCCGATTTCTACCTCATTCAATAGTTTGTTTGTTCGTTCGTTCGTTCGTTCGATTGTTTGTTTGTATCGGGTTTATGCTCCTTTAAAACAGTCAGAGTCATATGAGGCGGACAGTTCACCTAATCATATGCATCGCTCCTGGGAAGAACCAGTACTCGAGTGTCATCCTCCGTAAGCAACTGCCTATACTTTCTCCCAGCAATATGAGGTCAACTGAGTTTTACAAACCCGCCGGTCCTAATTTCTGGGGGAAAAATGAAATAAGAATAAAAGTGTGAAAGTGATATATATATTTTTTTGCGCCGGTTACCGAGTCGACACGCTTTTTTCAAACATCATTTGTTCAATCCAACTACAAAGCATAGGCATGCACACTATCTTAGGTAGTAGTCGACTAGCGAATCAGCGCAAAATGGTCAGATACGCCAGGGACAAGTTATATAGTGTCACGCGTTATACGTGTCCACTTAGATACATGTCACGTGTAAATGACAGGTGAATGAAAATGTGTGTCGTTGCTTTAGATTGTTTTTGACGTAAGGGCTTCCTGCAAATCTTTATCCACGTTTAAGGATAAAGGCGAAACATCGCCGAATGAATCTAATTAGAATAAAAATGAACAAATGCCCGCTGCACGGTCCGATTTTCAGGTATTAAACGTCCACACTAGGGCCCTGCCTTCCAGCACTGAATAGTCGTACGGACACGAATGTTAATTGCTAGAAAATGTTGAAAATCAAAGTAATGAAAGTACTGTCGGAAGGTGATATTTTCATACGAAGCATAAAAGAGAAATATGTACCCATATGGTTCGTACCCATGCAAAATATTTTAACATTTACACTAACGGACCGACTTTTGATTTATACCGTGATTGTTATATACCTATAGACTCTAGATGTGCTTGACATTGAAGAAAGGCATATGATTCACTAGTTTTTAGCAATAGCAAGAACTTTCCGAAGACATATCCCGTGTTGAAGAATTATCAATATAGACTTCTAAGATAATGTCTGAACACGCACGTTCTCAATATTTATACTATTAATAAAGATATTTAAGGGTCGTGCATTTTTTATTCTATTTTTTTTTTGCAGAAATTAACATGCATTTTGATTTATCTGGATGATGCGACATGTCATTCAAAGTACACCAATTTAAGATTACAGTGGTGTCCGCCTTCGGAGTTAGTCCGGTACATTTATATCTTAAATACATGTAGTAGTCTAAGGTTATTGATATGCGTGACGTGAAAGTCGCTTCCAATATCTGGTGCGTTCCATATATGTACCAGCTAGACTTCTTCAACTGGTGTCACAATGGATAGCCTTTAAAATATACTCAGCAAAAAGATACTTTACATTATTCATGTATTGATATTTCAATGCTCATTAAAGAAATAACCAAGGAAAGACACAGTGACATTTCAACTGTCCGACCCGTGGAAATCAACTCAGAATTACTGAACGGAAAGGGGAATAACTGAATTTTAAAAAACAGCATTATGGGTATTCAAACTATCTGTTCATGGGCTGTTGACCTGTTTTAATGTTATAAAATCAATACACGTATTGTTGTAAAGAAAAACAAGTTTGATACTGAAAATGTCTAACCCTGATGAATGCAGTTTGAGTCAAACATTGATATGTTTCAAATTACAGGTGGCTGTATCAGTGTTTGGTCCACAAAAAAAAAAAAAAAAAAAAAATCCCGTGAAAAAAGAATCCCGTATGTATAAGATCAGTGACGGGATTCTTTTTTCACGGGATTTTTTTTTTTTTTTGTGGACCAAACACTGATACAGCCACCTGTGGATGAATGCAGTTTGAGTCAAACATTGATATGTTTCAAATTACCTCCCTTTGAATTAAAATAAGAGCATATTTACTGTTGCATTTTTGGTCAACTAAAAGTTGCGTCAATGGAAATTTTACCTAAAATAAGTTTCTTTTTTGTTGAGTATAATTATGTATATCTTGGTCTTTGCTTTACCATTACTTGTATATTACAATCAAACACAAACAACTTCACTTATTTGCAATACCGGACTGTGCGGTGTTTATTTGGCGACCACGAAAGCAGCAAATGAATTGAACATAGAATGTTTGTACATGTACAATGGTATCAATCATGGTATACGAGTACATAACACAGTCGTATCACTGAAAAACCTAAGTGTGCAAACTGAATCGCCCAGGAACAACCAGAGATCAAAACCCTGTAGGGAAAAAATTCTCTGGAAACCTGTACCCCATGTCTAACTTCAGATTGCAGAGCATATGGGGCCACAATCTTTACAAATGCGATATGAAAGTTCGACAGTATAGTAATTATACAAAATATACATAATCATGATAACCGAAATTATTTCTAAATTTTGAATACTACTGAAATTGAACTTGTGAAGAGCTATCCGGTAGAATGACCAATTACACATCATTCCACAGTTTTAAACATTACGCGCACGAGATTTTCGTGCACTTCTGTATAAAACACCTTTAATAATATGCAACGCGGAAAGACAGATATTTCACGCTATACTATCGAACCGCGTTAAATGAATATACTACTATCTTGCTTGGTGGATTTGAACACCAAAAAGGATCATAGTTTGTTAAGTTAATTTCGTTTGGTTTCTAATTTTTAAAAGTGCATTGATTTTGATTTTTATGTTAAACTGTATGACTTTCAATAGCTTACAGCATCCTCTTTTCATGTATAATACCATGTCATTGTTTGGTTTAGATTCTTGTTCTAAAGTTGCAAGGACTGTTATGATGTTGCTCTTCTTTCCGTGTGTTTTAGTAACTATTATTAAATAACTAACTAATTTACAGAATTGCAGTTAACCCATGATTTAAGGTCAGACAGCTTAACTGGAAAGAGCAACCCAAATATCTTCACACTGGCTCATATTTTCTGTTTTAGACCACATGTAGAATATGGCATGTAGCCATCAGTCTGTCCCTCCCAATTTTCATGTCCTCACAATTAACTCTCCCTACAATTCTCATGCCTTTTTTCACCAAATTTTCTGATAATGGTGAACATCAAGTGCTGTAGCATATTCAAAGGCTACATTGATGAGGTTATTTTTGGCAGAGTTATTGCCCATTTTTATGAATTTGACCATTTAATGGTTCTGTGGTCACCACCTACATTTTTGCAATTTCGATCAAACAGAACTGTTATAATTGCCATGTTATGTGGTTATTTGTGTCTGTGACAATTCTTACTTTTACTTATAATAATGTGTATGAAATAATGTGAAATTGTAAACTTCTTTAAATTCAGAAGTGTTTTGTTTATCAGTTAATACTCCTATGCATGGCAATCATTATTAATTAAAGCCATGTCTACTTGTCCAGCAGCATGCCTCTCTGGTTGTATTATATTAACTAAGTAGTCGAATGATAAATCGTGAGTTTAGATCTGAATAGTGTTACCTTGTGCAGTGAGAAGTAAGTCCTTACCACTACTGCCAAAGAGACATTAGAAACATTACATTGACAACAAGTAATAAATGGATTAATAAAAATCATTTAAGTTAGCTGTGATTACAGTTTAAACTATGTGACTGGTAATTATGTGAATGCTTCTATCAGAGGTTCGATGCTTGTCAAGTACACTTTGCATAAAAATAATGACAGGCATGCATGCAAGTATTTACTGATAAAAATACAGTGAATATTAATAAATTTTGCAAATATGAAAGATAACACAATACAGTACAATTGTCATGAATTTATTGCTACATGCGAACTTGTAATGATTATAAAACACATACAATATAGGTCTAACCTTATACATAACAACAAAACAACATTCTCATTTCGCCTTGTAGCAATGCACCAATTTTATAACAATCATAATGTACGTAAATGAAACCAATACGTCACAGGCCAGATAAAAAACCAGAGATAAAACTTCATGTAGTTATGTAAAAATACTCTGGAAAACTGTGCCTGAATCATTTCTGTTAAATACAATAAACTAATAATAAAGTATGTTTTTGACACAAACGTTCAATGACATTGACAATACTAAATTATAAGATACACCCGCAGTATGTATAATATATTTCAATTAAAATTAACAACTATTGATTTATGACATTAAATATATATTTTAAATGCTTGAGCTTGAAAGAAAACTATCTATCATGGGGTGCATGCTAGAACTGACTTACTATAACTCTGTATTTTCTACCTTCGTACAAAACATATTTCCATTGGACGCTATGCAAACTAAACAATTATCAATTGGTCAATCATACATAACAAACTAAAGCGGTTTGTTCACCCGTAACGTTTAGACAAAACTTTTCCGCTATACTATGTAACGCGGAAAAGTAATAATTATATACATGTATTTATATTTATTATGATAAACAAGAAATGAGAGCTAAGTCAAAAAGGGACCATAACTCCTGTGAAAAAGGTTGACGCCTAAATTTGAACAGAGGGTCAGACATAGTGACAGGGGTAACACTGCATGCCCTTTGGGCTTCGACCATTTTCAATGGTGGGGGCACAAAAGAACCAGTATTTTAAAGAAGAGTAACAACAATGGCTATTTGAAAAATGTGAACCAATAAACCACTGGCTGTTTTTTTCAATTCGTGTCATCCATAATTATGTTGATCTTAAAGTCGGGTGAAAAAAAATTAAAGTGATTAAAAGTAAAACTATCATTCAATCTAATTAATAAAATGTATCTTGGTCCTTAACGAAACGAAAGTTCAAGGACAAAATAATGAAGAGTTTCGATGATGACACCATGTACAAGAAAAAGAAAAAACAATTAATGTTTACAATCGAAAAAATAAATATACACTCTTGCATAATTATACTGACATTCACACTAACATGTACACTACACATGTATGTAATTGTTGCCTAGTAACAGTAAAATTAAGTGAAAATCTTTTTTTTTTCATCATTCTGATCTGTTTTTAAATGTATTAATTATGTCACTTTTAATAGCAATTAAATATGTTCATAATATAGAACTCCTGACAATGTGTGCATCACTAGAATGAAAACTCATAGATATTTAACAATATATATGACATCAGGTAGAAGACTTTTTTCATTTCATCCCTTAAAATGAAATATGGCATAATTATTTATATCTCTATAATTTTTATGCATTAATTAAATGGAGTAAGGTGTGGATAACATCTTTTCAAAATGTAGAGTCTGAGTCGTGCAAAGTTGTCACTTATGTTGCAAGTATCATAACTGATATAATCACACAACACAGAGGGCGATCGTTTTAGAAATCCCCATCCCTTTAGAAAGTCTGCAAACAAACCTGAAATTAAAACAAAGTGCATAAATTCCCAGTCCCAGGAAATTTCTAGCAATGCAATATTTTAAATACAAGAAATAATACAATATGGATACAATAAGAAATGCTATTGCAGATCGTTTACTGTTAAACCTGTCCACAAAGACCACCCTAGAGAGAAAGACATACTGTTGACAGGTTGCCTTTTTAGAGGTCATTTTGTTCTAAATAATCAATGCGGAATTTTAAAACACTGCCCATTATTCACAGGGTGACCTATTATCGAAGATGGCCACCAACACAGGTTGTAAATGTGCATCATAGGCTGGTAAAGACATCTCGTGTTGCCTTCACAAGCGACTGGTCTCCATTTGTAGATGGCATATAGCAAAAACATCACTGAAACTGCTCATGAAATAACGACAAAATGCATAAAATAAACAACACTTACCTGGAAGACATAAACCCGTAGACATAAAAGATAATGGCATCTGCCCTTTGTTACTCAGCACTTCTATTCAGAGTGGCATCAGAACAAATTTTGCACAGCAATGCCAACTCATGATATACATTGACGCCTAGAGCAACCTACTCTACAATAATCTAAAATATAACACTGTGCAAACTAATTTGAATTTTAATTATTTATGCAGAAATCACAAATTTTTGATTCCATTCATTTTCTGCATAATCAGACAAATTTATTTAACTTATCGCAGGAAGAAAATGCTATGCCAGTATGCTAAATGTTATCAGTTAAATATCAAAATTAAAACTAGGCAAGCCAGATGCAGAAACACCACCCCAGTAGGAAACCTACCGGTGCCCGGGCAGCTTTCGACATGGTGTAGCCTTTATCCTTTATTCGAGATTTTACTGGACATAACACGATCATCCTACATGCACCAGTGTTCAGACAAATACAGAAATAAACAAATGCTCCAAAAGTCGCTATACACCAGTCTGTCAGCCTTCGAAAGCTAGCAAAATGAACTGATTTGGAGATATCTGAAGCCATCAAATCCAATTGCTGAAATAATAAAATCAAAGTACTGAAAGTACTGTCGGACTTGATTTTTACCATACATGGCAAAAGAGAGAAATGTGTACCCACATCGTTCGTGCCCATACAAATATATTTAACATTTACACTTACGGACTGATTTTTCATTCATATTGTAATGCAGGTCATATGCATGAAGGTAAATGACATATGCCAGTGCTTTACTAGTCCCTTTGCTAAAATGTGAAAATGAAAAAGATATTGGAAAGTTTAATGTTTAGCACATTAATTGACGACAATTCAACTGCGTTAAAAACTTTTTTTTATTGTACATAAACTAGTGAACAACGCATCAATAACAGTAAATAAGGTCTAAGTCCCCGCGAGGGGTTTGACCTCAATGGAAGATAAATACAAACATTGATTCGTCTGGTTTTAACACAACAGAACATCGTAGCATTGAACACAATCAGGGTCACTCAAATTAAAAAGGTCCTTACACAGTTGAGTAAGACCTATATGACCTATAGTTAACCCTATGTTGCATGAAATTCAGACGTGATTATGTAATTCTAAATAATCTTGCATAAATGGAACTCGTAAACTGTAATTTTTTAAAGCGCGTATCCAGTAATTTACGTTCGCATTTAGCGACTCGAATTATTATTCGTAAGCCGCAGTTTAAACATTCAACCTTCGAAGTTTACCTGACATGTACTCATTCTAAAAATCAAACTTCCACGCTTTGCTATTAACCACTGCGGGAGTGAGTCTATAATTAGAAATTCCACATCAAACTAACACTAGATGGTGTGTAAATCACGGAAATACATTAGATAAGAATTCGCTTTGTAATATTAAGAAATGTTAAAAAGGCACAAAACACATACATCGATGGTAGATTGTTGCAAATGCATGAATACGTACGTAGATATGTTTCTGAACTATCGAACGAAAGCCGAAAGTAGAAGTACTTTTACGGCAAGATATTTTATTGGACAGTGGATACGCGGTTTTAATTCTACGCATTTGAATATCTCATGTATCTACCGACAAGTACTTATTTATATACATGACTCTTTCCATGTCGTTACAATAAAATGATTTGAAATATATTTAGATCCGACACACTTCATTGGGGGAAAGATTCCAGATACTCTATATAATCACACCATTTAGTTGCGTACTAATTCCTTTATGCGCCATTCTTTTAACAAAGCTGTAATGGAGTCCAGCGACAAAAGTTTCATCACCGATTACAAAGGACTTGATTTTGATAAATAGGGTGACCTATTATCGAAGATGGCCACTAACACTGGTTTGACTGTAAACTTAGTCAACAGTCCATGAATAGAAACAAATAGCTAGAATAAATAACACAAACTTACCGTTTGTGCTGGGCAGTCATGCGTTGACTGCGTCGAAGCCTGACGTGTTGCTTCAACCATGTCTACTCTGGTTTGTGCCAAACTTCCAAGTCAACCTGGGTTGCTAAGGCTAGGTCAGGTTTGGATAACATCTTCTTTGACCCGAAACCAACAGGATACACTGCACATCAGTCGTGCAAAGTTGTCACTTATGTTGCAAGTATCATAACTGATACAACCACACAACACATGAAGCCATCGCTGGAGAAACTCCGCCTCTATAGAAAGTCCACAAACAAACCTAAAATTCATACAAATAGCATAAATTCCCAGACCAAGGAAATTTCTAGCAATTTAATATTGTAAATACAAGAAATATTACAATATGGATACTTATATGATAATCAGTAACGCTATTACAGATTGTTTACTGTTAAACCTGTCTACAAAGGCCACCCTTGAGAGAGACATATTGTGGCCTTTATACTCGCACCTCATTTTTCCGCGGTACCCATATATCCGCAGTATATCATATTTCAAGTATAAACAGAATGATGCGCCACCTGTAGGTGATCTACTTACACAAAGAGGCTACTTTCGTACTGTTCATACAGTTTCGGCAATAGGTTTGTTCCGTATGATGGTATTTGCATTAAAATCAAAGATTATATAAATGTCAACTTGTTTTTCAATGCACATACACAACCGCTAAAGATGGCTTCCTGCATATTCAATAATTGTTATATTCATGTCGTTTTACGAATGAGAAATACCGGTCGTCTGTTTGCGCTAACCCATGACATCACTCGAATATTGATTGACAGTTAAAGGTACTTTCTCATATACGATTATTTTAGCAATAATTATGGGGCTAGTCATGAAGTAGTTACCGCGGCAATATGAAAATGAACCTTTTAAATATGGCTGTCGACGTCAGTCGGTCCTGAATCATTTTAGAACATGCCTATTAAATAAAACGAGAGAAATATCAATTGATTAATGCAAGGTAAGTCCTTATATTTGTGTTTTCTTTAGTTTTAATGATAAGAACTGCGGAAATACGAGGCGCCGGTATACTGACAGGTTGCCTTTCTTTAGAGGTAATCTTGTTCTAAATAATCAATGAGGAATTTTAAAACACTGCCCATTATTCACAGGGTGACCTATTATCAAACATGGCCAACAAGCAGGTTTCAATGTGCATCCTAGGCTGGTAAAGAAATTTCGTGCTGCTTTTACAGACAACTGGTCTTCATTTGTAGATGGCATATAGCAAAAACAACTGATGCTGCTCATGAAATAATGCACAAAATGCATACAATAAACAACACATACATTGAGGCGGACAGTAGAGTGCCTCGACTCAGTCACGGTACAGCGTCCGAGACATGTCTACTCGACTCGTCTTCTTCGTCCTGAAATTGAAAGCGTTCAATGTATATCTGGTAAAGGTACCCATTGTGTTGCAAATATGTATCATCACAGATAGAATTACAAAAGAATCACCAGAATCTAAGTAGCACTAAAATTCAAGAAAACATGAAAGCTATTCACACCATTAGACTTTGCAGAGAACTGGACGCCATTTGTAGGTGGTATATAGCAAAAACATCATTGCAGCTGCTCAGGAAATAATGAACATAATGCATAAAATAAACAACACATACCTGGAGGCGGACAGTAGAGTGCCTCGACTCAGTCATGGTACAGCGTCCGAGACATGTCTACTCGACTCGTCTTCTTCGTCCTGAAATTGAAAGCGTTCAATGTATATCTGGTAAAGGTACTCATTGTGTTGCAAATATGTATCATCACAGATAGAATTACAAAAGAATCACCAGAATTTAAGTAGCACTAGAATTCAAGAAAACATGAAAGCTATTCACGACCATTAGACTTTGCAGAGAACTGGACGCCATTTGTAGGTGGTATATAGCAAAAAGATCATTGCAGCGGCTCAGGAAATAATGAACATAATGCATAAAATAAACAACACATACCTGGAGGCGGACAGAGTGCTTCGACTCAGTCACGGTACAGCGTCCGAGACATGTCTACTCGACACGTCTTCTTCGTCCTGAAATTGAAAGCGTTCAATGTATATCTGGTAAAGGTACTCATTTTGTTGCAAATATGTATCATCACAGATAGAATTACAAAAGAATCACGAGAATTTAAGTAGCACTAAAATTCAAGAAAACATGAAAGCTATGCACGACCTTTAGACTTTGCAGAGAACTGGACGCCATTTGTAGGTGGTATATAGCAAAAAGATCATTGCAGCTGCTCAGGAAATAATGCACATAATGCATACAATAAACAAGACATACCTGGAGGCGGACAGTAGAGTGCCTCGACTGTCACGGTACAGCGTCCGAGACATGTCTACTCGACTCGTCTTCTTCGTCCTGAAATTGAAAGCGTTCAATGTATATCTGGTAAAGGTACTCATTGTGTTGCAAATATGTATCATCACAGATAGAATTACAAAAGAATCACCAGATTTTAAGTAGCACTAAAATTCAAGAAAACATGAAAGCTATTCACGACCATTAGACTTTGCAGAGAACTGGACGCCATTTGTAGGTGGTATATAGCAAAAACATCATTGCAGCTGCTAAGGAAATAATGCACATAATGCATAAAATAAACAAGGCAAACCTGGAGGCGGACAGTAGAGTGCCTCGATTGTCACGGTACAGCGTCCGAGACATGTCTACTCGACTCGTCTTCTTCGTCCTGAAATTGAAAGCGTTCAATGTATATCTGGTAAAGGTACTCATTTTGTTGCAAATATGTATCATCACAGATAGAATTACAAAAGAATCACGAGAATTTAAGTAGCACTAAAATTCAAGAAAACATGAAAGCTATGCACGACCTTTAGACTTTGCAGAGAACTGGACGCCATTTGTAGGTGGTATATAGCAAAAAGATCATTGCAGCTGCTCAGGAAATAATGCACATAATGCATACAATAAACAAGACATACCTGGAGGCGGACAGTAGAGTGCCTCGACTGTCACGGTACAGCGTCCGAGACATGTCTACTCGACTCGTCTTCTTCGTCCTGAAATTGAAAGCGTTCAATGTATATCTGGTAAAGGTACTCATTGTGTTGCAAATATGTATCATCACAGATAGAATTACAAAAGAATCACCAGATTTTAAGTAGCACTAAAATTCAAGAAAACATGAAAGCTATTCACGACCATTAGACTTTGCAGAGAACTGGACGCCATTTGTAGGTGGTATATAGCAAAAACATCATTGCAGCTGCTAAGGAAATAATGCACATAATGCATAAAATAAACAAGGCAAACCTGGAGGCGGACAGTAGAGTGCCTCGATTGTCACGGTACAGCGTCCGAGACATGTCTACTCGACTCGTCTTCTTCGTCCTGAAATTGAAAGCGTTCAATATATATCTGGTAAAGGTACTCATTGTGTTGCAAATATGTATCATCACAGATAGAATTACAAAAGAATCACCAGAATTTCAGTAGCACTAAAATTCAAGAAAACATGAAAGCTATTCACGACCATTAGACTTTGCAGAGAACTGGACGCCATTTGTAGGTGGTATATAGCAAAAACATCATTGCAGCTGCTAAGGAAATAATGAACATAATGCATAAAATAAACAAGACATACCTGGAGGCGGACAGTAGAGTGCCTCGACTCAGTCACGGTACAGCGTCCGAGACATGTCTACTCGACTCGTCTTCTTCGTCCTGAAATTGAAAGCGTTCAATGTATATCTGGTAAAGGTACTCATTGTGTTGCAAATATGAATCATCACAGATAGAATTACAAAAGAATCACCAGAATTTAAGTAGCACTAAAATTCAAGAAAACATGAAAGCTATTCACGACCATTGGACTTTGCAGAGAACTGGACGCCATTTGTAGGTGGTATATAGCATAAACATCATTGCAGCTGCTAAGGAAATAATGCACATAATGCATAAAATAAACAAGGCAAACCTGGAGGCGGACAGTAGAGTGCCTCGATTGTCACGGTACAGCGTCCGAGACATGTCTACTCGACTCGTCTTCTTCGTCCTGAAATTGAAAGCGTTCAATATATATCTGGTAAAGGTACTCATTGTGTTGCAAATATGTATCATCACAGATAGAATTACAAAAGAATCACCAGAATTTCAGTAGCACTAAAATTCAAGAAAACATGAAAGCTATTCACGACCATTAGACTTTGCAGAGAACTGGACGCCATTTGTAGGTGGTATATAGCAAAAACATCATTGCAGCTGCTAAGGAAATAATGAACATAATGCATAAAATAAACAAGACATACCTGGAGGCGGACAGTAGAGTGCCTCGACTCAGTCACGGTACAGCGTCCGAGACATGTCTACTCGACTCGTCTTCTTCGTCCTGAAATTGAAAGCGTTCAATGTATATCTGGTAAAGGTACTCATTGTGTTGCAAATATGAATCATCACAGATAGAATTACAAAAGAATCACCAGAATTTAAGTAGCACTAAAATTCAAGAAAACATGAAAGCTATTCACAACCATTGGACTTTGCAGAGAACTGGACGCCATTTGTAGGTGGTATATAGCATAAACATCATTGCAGCTGCTAAGGAAATAATGCACATAATGCATAAAATAAACAAGGCATACCTGGAGGCGGACAGTAGACTGCCTCGACTGTCACGGTACAGCGTCCGAGACATGTCTACTCGACTCGTCTTCTTCGTCCTGAAATTGAAAGCGTTCAATATATATCTGGTAAAGGTACTCATTGTGTTGCAAATATGTATCATCACAGATAGAATTACAAAAGAATCACCAGAATTTAAGTAGCACTAAAATTCAAGAAAACATGAAAGCTATTCACGACCATTAGACTTTGCAGAGAACTGGACGCCATTTGTAGGTGGTATATAGCAAAAACATCATTGCAGCTGCTAAGGAAATAATGCACATAATGCATAAAATAAACAAGGCATACCTGGAGGCGGACAGTAGAGTGCCTCGACTGTCACGGTACAGCGTCCGAGACATGTCTACTCGACTCGTCTTCTTCGTCCTGAAATTGAAAGCGTTCAATGTATATCTGGTAAAGGTACTCATTGTGTTGCAAATATGAATCATCACAGATAGAATTACAAAAGAATCACCAGAATTTAAGTAGCACTAAAATTCAAGAAAACATGAAAGCTATTCACGACCATTGGACTTTGCAGAGAACTGGACGCCATTTGTAGGTGGTATATAGCATAAACATCATTGCAGCTGCTAAGGAAATAATGCACATAATGCATAAAATAAACAAGGCAAACCTGGAGGCGGACAGTAGAGTGCCTCGATTGTCACGGTACAGCGTCCGAGACATGTCTACTCGACTCGTCTTCTTCGTCCTGAAATTGAAAGCGTTCAATATATATCTGGTAAAGGTACTCATTGTGTTGCAAATATGTATCATCACAGATAGAATTACAAAAGAATCACCAGAATTTCAGTAGCACTAAAATTCAAGAAAACATGAAAGCTATTCACGACCATTAGACTTTGCAGAGAACTGGACGCCATTTGTAGGTGGTATATAGCAAAAACATCATTGCAGCTGCTAAGGAAATAATGAACATAATGCATAAAATAAACAAGACATACCTGGAGGCGGACAGTAGAGTGCCTCGACTCAGTCACGGTACAGCGTCCGAGACATGTCTACTCGACTCGTCTTCTTCGTCCTGAAATTGAAAGCGTTCAATGTATATCTGGTAAAGGTACTCATTGTGTTGCAAATATGAATCATCACAGATAGAATTACAAAAGAATCACCAGAATTTAAGTAGCACTAAAATTCAAGAAAACATGAAAGCTATTCACAACCATTGGACTTTGCAGAGAACTGGACGCCATTTGTAGGTGGTATATAGCATAAACATCATTGCAGCTGCTAAGGAAATAATGCACATAATGCATAAAATAAACAAGGCATACCTGGAGGCGGACAGTAGACTGCCTCGACTGTCACGGTACAGCGTCCGAGACATGTCTACTCGACTCGTCTTCTTCGTCCTGAAATTGAAAGCGTTCAATATATATCTGGTAAAGGTACTCATTGTGTTGCAAATATGTATCATCACAGATAGAATTACAAAAGAATCACCAGAATTTAAGTAGCACTAAAATTCAAGAAAACATGAAAGCTATTCACGACCATTAGACTTTGCAGAGAACTGGACGCCATTTGTAGGTGGTATATAGCAAAAACATCATTGCAGCTGCTAAGGAAATAATGCACATAATGCATAAAATAAACAAGGCATACCTGGAGGCGGACAGTAGAGTGCCTCGACTGTCACGGTACAGCGTCCGAGACATGTCTACTCGACTCGTCTTATTCGTCCTGAAATTGAAAGCGTTCAATATATATCTGGTAAAGGTACTCATTGTGTTGCAAATATGTATCATCACAGATAGAATTACAAAAGAATCACCAGAATTTAAGTAGCACTAAAATTCAAGAAAACATGAAAGCTATTCACGACCATTAGACTTCGCAGAGAACTGGACGCCACTTGTAGGTGGTATATAGCAAAAACATCATTGCAGCTGCTAAGGAAATAATGCACATAATGCATAAAATAAACAAGGCATACCTGGAGGCGGACAGTAGAGTGCCTCGACTGTCACGGTACAGCGTCCGAGACATGTCTACTCGACTCGTCTTCTTCGTCCTGAAATTGAAAGCGTTCAATATATATCTGGTAAAGGTACTCATTGTGTTGCAAATATGTATCATCACAGATAGAATTACAAAAGAATCACCAGAATTTCAGTAGCACTAAAATTCAAGAAAACATGAAAGCTATTCACGACCATTAGACTTTGCAGAGAACTGGACGCCATTTGTAGGTAGTATATAGCAAAAACATCATTGCAGCTGCTAAGGAAATAATGAACATAATGCATAAAATAAACAAGACATACCTGGAGGCGGACAGTAGAGTGCCTCCACTCAGTCACGGTACAGCGTCCGAGACATGTCTACTCGACTCGTCTTCTTCGTCCTGAAATTGAAAGCGTTCAATGTATATCTGGTAAAGGTACTCATTGTGTTGCAAATATGAATCATCACAGATAGAATTACAAAAGAATCACCAGATTTTAAGTAGCACTAAAATTCAAGAAAACATGAAAGCTATTCACGACCATTAGACTTTGCAGAGAACTGGACGCCATTTGTAGGTGGTATATAGCAAAAACATCATTGCAGCTGCTAAGGAAATAATGAACATAATGCATAAAATAAACAAGACATACCTGGAGGCGGACAGTAGAGTGCCTCGACTCAGTCACGGTACAGCGTCCGAGACATGTCTACTCGACTCGTCTTCTTCGTCCTGAAATTGAAAGCGTTCAATGTATATCTGGTAAAGGTACTCATTGTGTTGCAAATATGAATCATCACAGATAGAATTACAAAAGAATCACCAGAATTTAAGTAGCACTAAAATTCAAGAAAACATGAAAGCTATTCACAACCATTGGACTTTGCAGAGAACTGGACGCCATTTGTAGGTGGTATATAGCATAAACATCATTGCAGCTGCTAAGGAAATAATGCACATAATGCATAAAATAAACAAGGCATACCTGGAGGCGGACAGTAGACTGCCTCGACTGTCACGGTACAGCGTCCGAGACATGTCTACTCGACTCGTCTTCTTCGTCCTGAAATTGAAAGCGTTCAATATATATCTGGTAAAGGTACTCATTGTGTTGCAAATATGTATCATCACAGATAGAATTACAAAAGAATCACCAGAATTTAAGTAGCACTAAAATTCAAGAAAACATGAAAGCTATTCACGACCATTAGACTTTGCAGAGAACTGGACGCCATTTGTAGGTGGTATATAGCAAAAACATCATTGCAGCTGCTAAGGAAATAATGCACATAATGCATAAAATAAACAAGGCATACCTGGAGGCGGACAGTAGAGTGCCTCGACTGTCACGGTACAGCGTCCGAGACATGTCTACTCGACTCGTCTTCTTCGTCCTGAAATTGAAAGCGTTCAATGTATATCTGGTAAAGGTACTCATTGTGTTGCAAATATGAATCATCACAGATAGAATTACAAAAGAATCACCAGAATTTAAGTAGCACTAAAATTCAAGAAAACATGAAAGCTATTCACGACCATTGGACTTTGCAGAGAACTGGACGCCATTTGTAGGTGGTATATAGCATAAACATCATTGCAGCTGCTAAGGAAATAATGCACATAATGCATAAAATAAACAAGGCAAACCTGGAGGCGGACAGTAGAGTGCCTCGATTGTCACGGTACAGCGTCCGAGACATGTCTACTCGACTCGTCTTCTTCGTCCTGAAATTGAAAGCGTTCAATATATATCTGGTAAAGGTACTCATTGTGTTGCAAATATGTATCATCACAGATAGAATTACAAAAGAATCACCAGAATTTCAGTAGCACTAAAATTCAAGAAAACATGAAAGCTATTCACGACCATTAGACTTTGCAGAGAACTGGACGCCATTTGTAGGTGGTATATAGCAAAAACATCATTGCAGCTGCTAAGGAAATAATGAACATAATGCATAAAATAAACAAGACATACCTGGAGGCGGACAGTAGAGTGCCTCGACTCAGTCACGGTACAGCGTCCGAGACATGTCTACTCGACTCGTCTTCTTCGTCCTGAAATTGAAAGCGTTCAATGTATATCTGGTAAAGGTACTCATTGTGTTGCAAATATGAATCATCACAGATAGAATTACAAAAGAATCACCAGAATTTAAGTAGCACTAAAATTCAAGAAAACATGAAAGCTATTCACAACCATTGGACTTTGCAGAGAACTGGACGCCATTTGTAGGTGGTATATAGCATAAACATCATTGCAGCTGCTAAGGAAATAATGCACATAATGCATAAAATAAACAAGGCATACCTGGAGGCGGACAGTAGACTGCCTCGACTGTCACGGTACAGCGTCCGAGACATGTCTACTCGACTCGTCTTCTTCGTCCTGAAATTGAAAGCGTTCAATATATATCTGGTAAAGGTACTCATTGTGTTGCAAATATGTATCATCACAGATAGAATTACAAAAGAATCACCAGAATTTAAGTAGCACTAAAATTCAAGAAAACATGAAAGCTATTCACGACCATTAGACTTTGCAGAGAACTGGACGCCATTTGTAGGTGGTATATAGCAAAAACATCATTGCAGCTGCTAAGGAAATAATGCACATAATGCATAAAATAAACAAGGCATACCTGGAGGCGGACAGTAGAGTGCCTCGACTGTCACGGTACAGCGTCCGAGACATGTCTACTCGACTCGTCTTATTCGTCCTGAAATTGAAAGCGTTCAATATATATCTGGTAAAGGTACTCATTGTGTTGCAAATATGTATCATCACAGATAGAATTACAAAAGAATCACCAGAATTTAAGTAGCACTAAAATTCAAGAAAACATGAAAGCTATTCACGACCATTAGACTTCGCAGAGAACTGGACGCCACTTGTAGGTGGTATATAGCAAAAACATCATTGCAGCTGCTAAGGAAATAATGCACATAATGCATAAAATAAACAAGGCATACCTGGAGGCGGACAGTAGAGTGCCTCGACTGTCACGGTACAGCGTCCGAGACATGTCTACTCGACTCGTCTTCTTCGTCCTGAAATTGAAAGCGTTCAATATATATCTGGTAAAGGTACTCATTGTGTTGCAAATATGTATCATCACAGATAGAATTACAAAAGAATCACCAGAATTTCAGTAGCACTAAAATTCAAGAAAACATGAAAGCTATTCACGACCATTAGACTTTGCAGAGAACTGGACGCCATTTGTAGGTAGTATATAGCAAAAACATCATTGCAGCTGCTAAGGAAATAATGAACATAATGCATAAAATAAACAAGACATACCTGGAGGCGGACAGTAGAGTGCCTCCACTCAGTCACGGTACAGCGTCCGAGACATGTCTACTCGACTCGTCTTCTTCGTCCTGAAATTGAAAGCGTTCAATGTATATCTGGTAAAGGTACTCATTGTGTTGCAAATATGAATCATCACAGATAGAATTACAAAAGAATCACCAGATTTTAAGTAGCACTAAAATTCAAGAAAACATGAAAGCTATTCACGAACATTAGACTTTGCAGAGAACTGGACGCCATTTGTAGGTGGTATATAGCAAAAACATCATTGCAGCTGCTAAGGAAATAATGAACATAATGCATAAAATAAACAAGACATACCTGGAGGCGGACAGTAGAGTGCCTCGACTCAGTCACGGTACAGCGTCCGAGACATGTCTACTCGACTCGTCTTCTTCGTCCTGAAATTGAAAGCGTTCAATGTATATCTGGTAAAGGTACTCATTGTGTTGCAAATATGTATCATCACAGATAGAATTACAAAAGAATCACCAGAATTTAAGTAGCACTAAAATTCAAGAAAACATGAAAGCTATTCACGACCATTAGACTTTGCAGAGAACTGGACGCCATTTGTAGGTGATATATAGCATAAACATCATTGCAGCTTCTAAGGAAATAATGCACATAATGCATAAAATAAACAAGGCATACCTGGAGGCGGACAGTAGAGTGCCTCGACTGTCACGGTACAGCGTCCGAGACATGTCTACTCGACTCGTCTTCTTCGTCCTGAAATTGAAAGCGTTCAATATATATCTGGTAAAGGTACTCATTGTGTTGCAAATATGTATCATCACAGATAGAATTACAAAAGAATCACCAGAATTTAAGTAGCACTAAAATTCAAGAAAACATGAAAGCTATTCACGACCATTAGACTTTGCAGAGAACTGGACGCCACTTGTAGGTGGTATATAGCAAAAAGATCATTGCAGCTGCTCAGGAAATAATGCACATAATGCATACAATAAACAAGACATACCTGGAGGCGGACAGTAGAGTGCCTCGACTCAGTCACGGTACAGCGTCCGAGACATGTCTACTCGACTCGTCTTCTTCGTCCTGAAATTGAAAGCGTTCAATATATATCTGGTAAAGGTACTCATTGTGTTGCAAATATGTATCATCACAGATAGAATTACAAAAGAATCACCAGAATTTCAGTAGCACTAAAATTCAAGAAAACATGAAAGCTATTCACGACCATTAGACTTTGCAGAGAACTGGACGCCATTTGTAGGTGGTATATAGCAAAAACATCATTGCAGCTGCTAAGGAAATAATGAACATAATGCATAAAATAAACAAGACATACCTGGAGGCGGACAGTAGAGTGCCTCCACTCAGTCACGGTACAGCGTCCGAGACATGTCTACTCGACTCGTCTTCTTCGTCCTGAAATTGAAAGCGTTCAATGTATATCTGGTAAAGGTACTCATTGTGTTGCAAATATGAATCATCACAGATAGAATTACAAAAGAATCACCAGAATTTAAGTAGCACTAAAATTCAAGAAAACATGAAAGCTATTCACGACCATTGGGCTTTGCAGAGAACTGGACGCCATTTGTAGGTGGTATATAGCATAAACATCATTGCAGCTGCTAAGGAAATAATGCACATAATGCATAAAATAAACAAGGCATACCTGGAGGCGGACAGTAGAGTGCCTCGACTGTCACGGTACAGCGTCCGAGACATGTCTACTCGACTCGTCTTCTTCGTCCTGAAATTGAAAGCGTTCAATATATATCTGGTAAAGGTACTCATTGTGTTGCAAATATGTATCATCACAGATAGAATTACAAAAGAATCACCAGAATTTAAGTAGCACTAAAATTCAAGAAAACATGAAAGCTATTCACGACCATTAGACTTTGCAGAGAACTGGACGCCATTTGTAGGTGGTATATAGCAAAAACATCATTGCAGCTGCTAAGGAAATAATGCACATAATGCATAAAATAAACAAGGCATACCTGGAGGCGGACAGTAGAGTGCCTCGACTGTCACGGTACAGCGTCCGAGACATGTCTACTCGACTCGTCTTCTTCGTCCTGAAATTGAAAGCGTTCAATATATATCTGGTAAAGGTACTCATTGTGTTGCAAATATGTATCATCACAGATAGAATTACAAAAGAATCACCAGAATTTAAGTAGCACTAAAATTCAAGAAAACATGAAAGCTATTCACGACCATTAGACTTTGCAGAGAACTGGACGCCATTTGTAGGTGGTATATAGCAAAAACATCATTGCAGCTGCTAAGGAAATAATGCACATAATGCATAAAATAAACAAGGCATACCTGGAGGCGGACAGTAGAGTGCCTCGACTGTCACGGTACAGCGTCCGAGACATGTCTACTCGACTCGTCTTATTCGTCCTGAAATTGAAAGCGTTCAATATATATCTGGTAAAGGTACTCATTGTGTTGCAAATATGTATCATCACAGATAGAATTACAAAAGAA